>JAMPIV010016072.1:377500-633522 GCA_024509875.1 Oreohelix idahoensis | reverse complement strand
ATTCCTCCATTTCTTTTAAGTTTTTAGGCTTACGCTCATGAAGGAATGCAAGAAAAGAATCATTAACAGATGACAAAACCTTATCTCGCAATAATAAGTCCATTAGACCTTCATATGTTTTCTCAATCTGAGACAACTCAACCCATCGTGTAAATGTACGACGTATCTTTGTAACAAAATCAGAGAAATCTACTCCATTTTCTGGCAACATTGTCCTAAAACGAAGACGATAGTCTTCTTGTTTTAATTGGTATTTTTTTAGCAATGCTGCCCTGACAACATCATAATTAGTCCTCTCATGTTCGTCTATTGTCATAAGAGTAGTCACTGTGTCACCTGTAAAAAATGGCATCAGTTGTTCAACATATTTTTCCTTTTTTATGTTATGCGTATCGCACAAAAATTGGAATCTATCTAGATAATCTGCTACGTCATCCTTTAAAGGATTGAAATGAGGCAGTTTAATCCTACTAACAAACTCCTTTGTCGTACTCGAAGTTGTTTGCTGAGCACCCGTACTCGCCAATTTCAATTTCTCTAACTCCAAAATTGCGAGGTTTTCATCAAGTTCCATCTTCTGTTTTCTTTCCTCATGTTCCATTTTTCTAATTTCAGCCTCAGCAGCAGCTTGAAGTTTTTTTTCCTCTGCAGCAGCTTGAAGTTTTTTTTCCTCTGCAGCAGCTTGAGCTTGAATTTTTTTTTCTTCCATTTCCATCTGGAATTTTCTTTCATCAGCTGTAAGGAATGCTTTTCTGAGCTTTTTCTCTCTCCTCAGCCTCTCTTTGATACCTTCTTTCTTCAAGTTCTAATCTGCTATTCTCAGCTTCTAGCTTCTTTAGTTCAGCTTCTGCTTTCAATTTAATTGCCTCTTTTTGTTTCTTTTCTTCTGACTTTAATGCAATGGCGAATTGAGCAGATGAATATTCTTCCAATTCTTTACCAGACTTACCAAGGGTCAACCCTTGCTGGATGAAGAAATCCAATGTAGACATTCTGTCTAATGAGATCAGAAACCTGAAAAAAAAATTAAATAAATTACCTTATCCCACTTCAATGGGAGACAAGTCTGAAATGCTAGACTTGTATACTCACTTCACTTTATTTTACTGTCTTAGTCTTAGACAAAGACTTTGTATGTTCCTCTTGTTTATAATGTACCCAAAAAATCACTCGAGTACCTGTGGGGAAAAAAAAATTCCCTTATATCCCACTCACTATGGGCACAAGTCTTTTTTATAAAGAACTTGTATAAATATCTTATATAATATTATTTAACAAACTCTATATGAAGAGTCTACCTTATCAATAATATCAAAACATGACCAAGTATGTGTATGTAGACTGTGCATGACAGTAATGTAGTACAACCAAAAAAAAATACAAAGACAAAAATACAAAACAATACAAATGGCAACACTGTTTTAACCAAAAATGTGTAGAGAAATACACAAGAAAGGAGAGACCTACAGAATACAAACAAAACAAATCGACAATCAAAACTGAAAAACAGACAAAATATTACAAAAACAACGTTAAGTACAATTACATCACAGCTAACATCAATAGCGACCAATTGTCACTAGCAAATTTCCAAATTAAGAAAATTTGCACCTACAGACCGCTTACAGTAAGCCTCGATCAAGTGGCATATTTACCGTAAGACCCACCAACCGAAAAACCCGCAGAAAAATACACAAAACAGTAGAAGTGACATAAACATATAGCAATCAATTTCAATGTGTTGCAGAACAAGTTCAGTCACAGCTGAAACTAAAATAAATTTCTTGCTCCTTGCGAACACAGAAACGAAATGTCAAACGCGCACTAAACGTCAAATCCACTGTAACATAAAGTGGTATTCACGAACCAAAGTTACTATGACCTTCTCAAATTAGGGCTTGCACATTGAATGTTTACAATTTCACGTACTGTTTACAGACACTTGACCTCCAACAATGTAGCTTGAATACTCTGACCTAGAAAAGTCTGTTGTTGAATGAAACGTGTCACAACCCGCAGTACTGTTTACAATAGGAACCCGCCTTCTATGCAGTTATGGTCCACGTAGCAAATGCCTAGTAGTTCACTTCAGTACTTGTCTTGTTATGCTTTATGTAGCATTATAATATAAATGCTCGTACTGTTTATTTGTGTCAACCGTTGATGACCTATATCTGTCCTGTTGTAGCCAAAACTTGCAAGTGTAGAATTAGCGTTGTGTGTTACGGCTGTCCCGTGTGTAGCTTAGACCCACAGATCAGAAGTGTAATGTGTACTTGTCCTTCTTGTAACTTTCTCGACAAAACTGGAGACATCATACATGTAACAGCCAACCAGGAATGTAAATTTCTGGATCCATAAATGTCAACAATAATGTCAAATGCTCGCTCTGTTCTTTTTAAACCCACAGATCTGGTCCATCAGAAATGTAAGTTTCTAGGCCACATTGGCGACAAGAAATGTATCATAAGAGCCCACGTAACTGGTCCACCAGAAATGTAACTGTCTTTTTTTCTTGTTGAGGTGATCACTGGCCCAAGACAGTATACATGTTGTTAGATGTGTAGTGCGAGCGTATGATGAATTGAGTGTGGGTGCGAATGAAGACGCGAATGTGTTTAGGCTCGTATAGATGTAGATCCTGCAACCCATACTCTCACATGCAGTAATCAAGGATGCTTTGACACTGCAGGCATGTTTCAAGACATTTATTGACGGGAACACACATAATATCAACAGGAACAGTCAGTGTAACAAGGTCATGCTGACCTGACATCGATAGGTATACATTTGGCATTCAAAAAGGTAAACATCAGAATAGACGTGCATGGTCAATAGCAAAGTTCTTCAATAATGACAGTTCGTAGCGTCGCCCTTGGCGTCTCTGACTAAACGCGTCAGATGCCTTAGTTACCTTGACACACAGGTGCAACTTGGCACTCCCTGCCAATTGCACATAACAGGCTGTAGTATAATAGCCGGAAGCACAGGCCTCGTCCTAACGTCGGCCGTGTACTTCTGTTAAATAGGTTATCATCAACCCTGCAGTAATACTTATTGTAGGCAGAAGTTCCGCCAATCTGCGGCTCCCACAATATATCTTCGTCACTGGATTTCTGGACAATATAAGACTAACAGTCTTGGATGGCTACCTCGAGCACAAATATATAAGTTCTGAAATGGCGGATCCGTGAACTGCTGTTCACCCTAGGTAATCCTTTACATGTTCTGCCACCGAAAAGCGTAATAATGCATAAAGGTCGGTATTACCTGGTAAATGAATCCTCAGAACTACACAAGGAATTCTGTCGTCATCCCGACGCACAGAGATTCACTGGGGAAAACTGCCATAGCAGTTACTTCGAAGATTCTCCCCGAAAAACAATGGACTCTTGGTCCCTTCAGAAAAACAGGACCTCCCGGCTTCCCGGAAGTATATCTCACTCCCGCTTAAAAAACCTTCCCATAGGCCTACGCCCGAACTGACAACCTCCGACCCTAAAGGTCAAACACAATGAATGAATAAACAAGGGAAGACAACCCCTAATCAACCTGACATCGCAGGTAAAGACACAATTATACTTATGATACAAACATAAGCAAATAACTTGACAGATGACTCCGTCGAAAATGACAGCAACATGTACTCATTGTTGTTTTTGTAATATTCCTCTGTTCTTTAGTTTGTTTTGATTTGTTTGTAATTTGTTGGTCTACCCTATTCTATCTTTCAGTTCTATCCTCAATTTATATTTATATACTGTGGCGTTATTTGTATTTGTTATCCTCTTGCGGGTTATCTTTTATTGTTTTTCCCATTTGATTTATGTCATTTCCGCAAATGTTTTCATGTTCTTCTGTATAACTGTTTTGTTTTGTGCCTGATCGACATACACTATTTAAAATATAGTTGATCATATAAATTGATGTACAAGAATCAACTGATAGTTAATTGCTATTACTAAAGGTACACAGTTGATGATATAAAACACTATTTCTGGTGCACTGCACTTATATTATAAAGTGAACCAGCAACTTATAGCTGTTATTATATAAGGATTTATACAAGACCTTTGTAAGGCTTGTTTCCCACAGTGATTGGGATAGTTAAGTACTATTTTCCACAGGTTAAAAAGTTATCATACAAGGTCTTTGATTAAGACTAAGAAAGTGAATTTATTTACTTTTGCAAATTACTGATCTTATTAGACAACATGTCTACATTAGATTATTTTATCACACAAGGCAGGGCTCTTGATAAGACTGGTCAGCAATTAGAAGAATGGGCAGTTGCTCAATATGACAAAGCATTAGCTGCTGCTGCTGAAGAAAGAAAAGCATTGATTGAAGAAAAGAAATTAGCAGCTGAGGAGAAAAAGATTAGAAGCTGAGGAAAAAAAATTACAAAGAGAGGATGAACAAAAGAAATTGCAGATACAGACTGATGAAAAAAGATTCCAGATGGAAATGGAAAAAGAGAGAAGAAAAGATGAAGCTGCTGCAGAAGAGAGAAAATTACAAGCTGAAGCTCAAGAGAAAAAAGCAATAAGAGAACATGAACACCAAAAAGAACTTTTAGCATTTGAGTTAGAAAAGTTAAAGTTAACAAACATAAGTGATGGTAATCAAGCATCTGGTGGTAATGGTAAACCCTTTACTTACAAGGTCAAGGTACCAGCGTTCAACCCCTTCCAGTGATGACATAACATTCTGGCTAAATAGATTTGAACGCTCGTGTCGAGCCCATAATGTGGACAAATCACAATATGCTAACCAGTTATCAGAAAATCTGAAAGGTGATTCTCTGACTAGTTTAAGTTTGGTTGAAGAGGCTGACAAAGATAACTATGATGTTATTAGGGCAGCCTTATTAAAGAAGTATCAGTTGTCTGAAGAGGGTTATCGGAAGTTGTTTAAGACAATGGTGCCTGAGGCAGGTGTAGAATTCTCAGAATTCATTGCAAGGACACGTCTTACATTTGATCGTTGGATTGAGCTATCCAAAACAGAAAAGACTTATGAAGCCCTTATGGACTTGATACTCAGAGACAAGATTATGTCAAGTATAAATAAACCTTTCCTCGAATTCTTACATGAGCGTAAACCTAAGTCTCTAAAAGAAATGGAACAGTATTGTACCCAATACGTCACTGCACATCCGGACGTAGCTATTAGCAACAGTAAGGTTAAAGAAGGTATGCCAGTTGCTTCTGCAACACCATACAACCCTAATCACTCTCACAAATTCCAAGGACCTCAAAATAGGTTTAATAAAAAAGGTAACTATTACAGTTATCAGAACCAAGGTAACCAATCATTTCAGGGTTCTTCTTCGAATACCTGGAGAAGAGCTGACAGCCCTCGATTCAGGGGTGGTCATAATTACAGGAACTTCCGCAAAGGAAGTCATTCTAGAAACTATCCAAGTTTTCCTTCATGGAGACAACAGGATCATAATTACCGAGATACTCATTATAATGAATATGATGATAGTAACCAAAGGAGCTATGATTCAAACCCGAGTAGGGGTTATAATAGTGGAAACAATGATAAGTACAGAGGCAATAATAACAGAGGTAGAGCACAATTCAAAAAACATAAAGCTCATTACCAGGCGAACTCTGCACAGCAAGAGTCCCACGAAGCCTATAAACAAAATAAAGATAATGATGACTCTAATAATATGGCATGTGCCGCTTTTGATTTTGGGAGAGCATCTCAGTGCCCCCAATGCAAAACATTATTTGAGCCAACCACAGTGTCTACTTTAAGCTGTGGGCATCCTCTTCCCGCTCTTCCTGCGTCAATCGCGCATGATGGGAGAGGTTCTCTTGTCTTACACAAAGGTTTAGTAAATGACAATCCAGTCTCAGTACTTTTTGATTCTGGATGCACAACTATTGGGGTTAGGCAGTCACTCATAGATCCTTCTCATTCTACAGGCAAAGTAGTCAAATGCGTAACATTTGGCGGCACCATAGAGAAATACTCTACCGCTATAATTAGGATTGCTACTCCTTTCTTCACAGGAGATGTACACGCATGTCTTTTGCCGAATCCGATCGCTGATCTTATCATCGGTCGCATTCACGGAGTCAAAGAATGCACTCCGGAGCAAATTTCCGTTTGGGAAAATCAAAATATGCAATCTGCTAATGCGGTAGTCACTAGAGCTCAAGCTCTCAATATGCCTGAAACTTCATCTGTTGAAGATAATGAAGTGCATAACCAAGATGATCCCTTGGTAATTTCTCGTGACTCGTTTATAAAACAACAAGAAGAAGATCCGACTCTTAAGAAATTCTTCACTCTTGTAACGAAAGGTGATCCGAATAAAGATTCAAATTGTAAATCTTGGATTACAATGAAGAATGGCGTACTTGTACGTATGGTGCAAGACTCCACTAAGTCAAGTCATTCTCAGATTCTTGTACCCAAGAATTTGAGAGTTAAAATCTTACAACATGCACACGACTCTCAGTGTGCTGGTCACATGGGTTTTTTTCCCGTACAAAGTCAAGAGTTCTTGCGGCTTTCTTTTGGCCTTTTGTGAACAAGGACATACGGATCTATTGTCGATCCTGTAAAGTATGTCAAGAAGTCAAATCCAAAGGTCCTCGTCATGCTGCGCCTATTCAGGCTGCAGATATTCCTATTCGTCCATTCCAGAAAATGGCGATAGACATCATTGGTCCATTCAAGATCAAATCTGCTAGAGGACATCAGTTTATCTTAACGTGTGTAGACATGTGCACACGTTGGCCAGAGGCTATCCCTCTAAAGAGCATTACTACCGCTGACATTGCAGATGCTCTTTGGCTTATATTTTCTCGGCTGGGATTCCCCGGAGAAATATTATCAGATCATGGCACCCAACTGATATCGGATACCATGTCTCAAGTAATGTCTACTCTACAGATAGAGAGATCTTTGAGTAGCATCTATCATCCTATGTCCAATGGGATGGTCGAGCGACTAAATAGAACACTTAAGAACTTATTAGGGAAGATAACTGAGGATCATCCTCAAGATTGGGATAGGGTTTTACCCGCGGCCCTCTTCGCGTACAGAGAGGTCCCCAATGAACATACAGGGTTTTCGCCCTTTGAACTTGTCTTTGGCGCGCGACCGCGCGGCCCAATGTCTTTGCTGCATGATCTTATAACAGCTGACAATATTGACGATGACACAAAATCTTCTTACGAGTATGTCATCGCGCTGAGACAGAAGATTATCGAAGCATGCAAATTGGCAACGTCCTCTTCTGAATTTGCTAAGCAGAAGGCAAGACAATTTGCTAATAAGAAGAGAACTTTACGACAACTTTGTCCTGGTGACAAAGCATTTGTTTTGCTACCTTGTCGTGAAAATAGACTCCTTATTAGTTGGAAAGGTCCGTACGATATAATATCGAAAATTTCAGATGTTGACTACATCGTCGATATCAACGGGAAGCATAAAACCTTCCACATCAATATGCTTACGGAGTTCCATGAACGTCCTGACTATCTACAGCCTATTTTCCAGGCAACGGACGATTCTCATGTCAAACATGGTCATTACTCATCACTGTCTGTAATACAGGATGAGGAAACAAGTTTTTCGGATGTTAATCTTCCGCTTCCAATGATCCCACTTCATTCTAGTGAATCATGGAAAGACGTTACTGTTTCTCCTGATTTGTCTCTAGGAGAACGGCGACAAGTTTCGGTTATGTTACAAACATTTCAGGATGTCCTCACTGACATCCCTGGACAAACTCATGTCATTGAGCATGACATTGTTCTAACTGAACATACTCCAATTAGGGTTAGACCTTATCCTATCCCTATACATTTCCAAACACAGGTTGAAAAGGAGTTGGATGAAATGATAGATTTACAAATAATCGAACCATCCACTTCTGCATATTCTTCGCCGATGGTTATTGTTCGGAAAAAAGACAATAACATACGTCTTTGCGTTGACTATCGCAAATTGAATCAAGTTACGAAGTTCGATGCTGAACCTATGCCTTTACTAGAAGAGTTACTTACTCGTCTTTCTAAATCGCATTTTTTCACTAAACTTGATTTGTCTAAAGGATATTGGCAAGTTCCATTATCCGAACGCGCCAAACCTCTTACCGCTTTCTCTACTCCCAGAGGCCTTTTCCAATGGAATTTTATGCCTTTCGGCCTTATGAACGCACCAGCTACATTTGTACGCATGATGCGTCGAATCCTATCGTATCGGTCAGATGTCATTGCTTATCTAGACGACATCTGTCTTTTCAGCGATACTTGGGAAGATCACTATTCAGGGTTAGTTGAATTATTATCAACTCTGCGTGAGTATAACCTGACAGCAAAACCATCTAAAGCTTGTATTGGCTTTAGCGAAATTGCTTTCTTAGGCCATCGAGTAGGTCACGGTTTCTTGAAGACAGAAGACCATAATATCACTAAGATACTTAACATCTCTATCCCTAGGACTAAAAAGCAAGTGCGAAGTCTTTTAGGTCTCATACAATTTTATGGACGTTTCATTCCGAATCTGTCCTCTATCATGGCACCTCTCTCTACACTATTAAAGAAAGGGTCGCCTAACATGGTTCACTGGTCTCATGAATGCCAATCCTCACTAGAGAAGATCAAAACTATGTTTTCATCACCACCTATTTTAGTGTTACCTACAACAGATAAGACATTTGTTCTTCGTAGTGACGCTTCATCCACTGGGATTGGAGCGGCACTAATGCAAGAGTACTCTGGAACTCTGCATCCTGTAATGTATATATCCAGAAAACTTAATGCTGCAGAAAGGAATTACTCGGTTTTTAGACCGTGAATTATTGGCAATGGTTTGGTCAATTCTCAAACTCCAAAGATTCCTTCTGGGCGCGCATTTAGTAGTGGAAACTGACCAAAAAGCTCTTACGGCTATCCAAAGTAAGAACTTGAAGAGCTCGAGATCAACTCGATACGCAATCGCTCTTCAACCTTTTCATTTTTCGGTACGAGCTATCCGTGGTTCAGAAAATGTGATGGCGGACATTCTGTCCAGATGCCCACATGATGCCACTTAACTGTTAAATATTGGATTTTTTAAATATGTATAACTTTACAACAGTTATTTTTTGTTCTTTACTAAGATACACATTTGTAATTTAATAATAGAATGATGGTATCTCTACTTAGCGGTTTATTGATGTTTATTCACCGCTGTTCTTTGATGATTGTTTCTTCATAAATCATAAATTTAAGATTATAGTGTGAATTTTTGGTATGCATTGTATAATTACCAGAATTGTATTATACGTACATCACACCTTCCTGGAAACATTTATTCGTAGAGAAACAATTTCTCTCAGATTTTGAGATATATTCTCACCGGTCATATTAGGAATTATAGTTATTCCTGATATTTGCATCTGCGCAGTATTCTTGCGTTTTGAGCCTATTGTATGGTGCTCCTAGATGTATTTAAAAAAAAAATTTTATTTTTTTTTCCCGGGAGGTGTGGTAAGACTGTAAAGGGCAATTTTTTACTATCTTGCAATATAATACATTTATATACTTATTATGTTCGCAGTGGAGCCGCGCTAGCGTAGTGGTTACAACACCGCTCTGGCGACCGGGTGATACAGGATCAAACCCGGGCGACGGCATTTGAGGATTTTTCGTCGACCGGGATTTGGACTGGATTAACTCGAGACCTGGCGAGGACATTTGAAGGAGTGTCGTCGACCAGGGACTGGCGGCTCCTGAGCCGACCCAGCTGCAATGGGTACCTCCGAAATCGGCGAGTATTTGCCTGAATGGCGAGGGACACCTGTCTCTGTACAAGAAATAAAGGGATACTCACGTAAAAATCAATGTCAGGTTAGAAATAAATAATAACCTGAGATTTCGCCTCGAGTATTAGCGGGCGTACGAAAAAAAAAAAAAAAAAAAAAAAAAAAAATTATGTTCGCAAATATTTTGGTAAACAAAGTGTTTCCTTTTTAAGTGCTTAAGGAGAAGTCATTTTTGAGTTACTTCCCTTGAAGGCAGTTCCGTCATCTTCGATCGGACTCCGCGGACGAATTTAGGCCTACTGCGATTTATTCTTTGGCTGGGTAGGAATAGATTATTCTTGCTTCAGTATATCTATGGCCTGAATTTATACGTAGTGTTTGTATGAGTAGGACGAGTCTGTCTTATATATGGATATCTTTACATTTCTAAGTCGAACTATGTTGGTTGTCGCTAGAAAAGGTCAAAGGCTATGCAGCGGAAGTATCGCTAGCAAGGGGTGTGATTCATGGCTGTCATCCTGTCTGGATGTAGAATTTTGATGTAGCCGGCCTATCGCCGAAAAAGTGATCTATAAGTAGATGGGGAAAAGTGATAGTCATTTAGACATGTTGTATGTACTTTACCCCAGTGTTTATTCTCTTTTGCCAAGGAATGGCAAAGTTATATTTCGCATAGAAAGGTAAAACCACAATTTATTATGAACTTGGGCTTCGCCATCGTTGTCGATAAACAGATGCACAGTGGTACTTTTGAAAAGAATATTTATTCAAAGGAAGATGACATTCCTATGTATCAGCACTAGATTTATATGATATTATTCAATTACCTCTATGACAGAAGTTATGAAGAAATGAGGACATTTAACGAATGACCAATTTTGGTCTGGATCCTATAGTGAGTGAAACTCACGAGAGAAGAACAGCCATGTTGAAATTCATATACTTTGTATTTATCGAGTGAGAAAAAGGGATGCCTGTACTATCGCTCGATGAACCAAGAGATCACTGCTACATGTGAGAACCCATGTCTGGGATTCCTATATCTTTATGGAAAAATATATATATTGAACTTTACGTGAAGGGATATTCGCTAGACGAGATTAGGTCTAGGAGCCTTCCTATATATTGGTTATGGTCTGACGTGCCCAGTCAGTAAAGCCAGATGATTTACATGATGGAACTCTGAATGCTTATTTACGAATGCTCCATTATGATATTTGCCAAGCATGAATGCTAACTTAAGATGATATGCCTGTGATCAACATTATGCTGTCTATGTCGACATTTGTTCCTGTAACCATACACGTACTGTCCAAGTGTGCGTCTCATTAAATGTTATAAAAAAGACCACCGTAGTTCCAGTACTTCTTGAATTCGAACAGTGTGAGTATGAGTGATGTACTACCAACTTGTCAACTCTATCGAATCATTCTACCATTCGCGTTCTGACATTCATATACACACTCATTGTCTACACTCACATTCTTGTCGGAGCCTCATCACGTTCCAGGACAAGATGACCTGTATGACCAAAACTGTGCTGGGTTTAATGAGTTGACAATCGTTACACTTTACTACACCAGTCCCAACATCTACATTTATCAACTGGTGGACATTCACGTCATTTAACAAATAAAGCGTGATTCAACAACTAGTAGCCAGTATGAGTTAACAACAACAATACAGAGTTTATCAGTATGACATTCTGATTTTCTTTGATTTTTCTTTAGATATTCGATGTTGTAAAGTTTAAATGATAATAACAACAAAAGAACTTACCTTTGTGTGTTGGTCAGATCCATACCCAATTTTACCATAGTTTTTCACGTTTGTGTGTCTTGTTGTCACATAGCTGTGTGTGTATGTAGTTAAACTTATATTTATATATATATATAGGAAGGTGTAAGATCGTCTTGTACTAAATTATAGATAGACTGGATTAGAAAAACTACTCATTCCAGAGACATATCTTCTCCTTAAACTATTCACTCGTGAAATCTATTCTCACACCTTTATTTCTCACGTACTCATATCACCATTCACTCTACTCAGGCGGGACCATAAATAAATTTCCAACCTATCTAAATTTACGACACTCATCTTGATCGCCGAGATCCATGGACAGACATGCTTGCACACGCCTCGAGGCTTGGCGCCTTGCTTGACTTAACTAATGTTGCATACTGTGACACATATATGTGCCCGCAGTATAACGTACAGCACATAGCATATACGCATAGCAACACAGATTGGCGTAAGTTGTGATTTTACATTCTATATTTCATGACTAACATGTGAACTAACATATATATTACCGTGTGAATTTTAATGTGTGAAAAGTGCTAGGAATGTCCAAGTCATTTGAGGCTGGAAACATCAGCATATAGAATGATAATTTCATGAACCACCACTGCCAAGGGCTGGCGACTGCTTTATTACTAGTTTCTTAAAGAGAACTAAACGCATAAAGAGTCCCAGATTCCATATGGAGCAGGGAGGAAAAGATGAAAGAAATGATGTATATTCTAAGTATAATATCTACATTTTCAATCAGTGTAAATGTAAACGAAAACATATTCACTTTATAGTTAATGTAAGTTTCAAACTTTTCAATCAGTGTAAATATAAATGAAAACATATTCAATTTATATTGTGAACACTTTTCAAACAGTGGACATGTAAATGTAAACATATTCTATGAGTATTATTAACCTTTTCATTTAAATGTAAAGAAAGGTTTCTCTCGAGAGCTTAAGTTTAATACTCATCGAGAGTAATTCTGAGTTAAATGGGATGGTGAAATAGAAATGGGGGGGGGGGGGGGGGGGGGGGAGGGGGGGGAGGGGGGGGGGGGGGGGGGGGGGGGGGGGGGGGCGGGGCACATAACTAAGTGTCGGAAAACGCAATACTTTCATCATAGTCATTGGTGGTGGTGCCAGCTGACGGGTACTATCTCTGGGACAATAAAGGAACAGTGGCCTGCGCCTGAAGACGAAGGACCAACTTTGCTGTTACTCCTTGACGTTCTAGGATCGTGCGGCACCTTTAACATTGACCAGAAACGAGCGTAAACAGCGATACAGTCTACCAACAACCAACCCAGCGGGAGGAGGAACTACCATTGGCAGCTTAGTGCAAAATATCCGCTGCCAAAAGTGACCTTCTTTATTCAGTTAAATCCCATCACAACAGTGATGACAACTTTTTCATAAAATATTTTTCAATTCTTTAAACTTGTTCAAACCTGAAGTGATTATTAAATTTTGTTATTTGTAATTATACAAATTTAACTTCGATTTAATCCTTTTAAACGTACTGCTTGTTTGTCTCAGTCAATTTACTGCACACACTCTAAACAGAGCTATACCAGAATAATAAGAATTCCACTGAGAAACAGAGGTGGGGGCTTAACGAACTAAAATTAATCATTGCTTAATTCTTCACAAAAGTGGTCGGCAGATTCTAGAATTAACGTGCTCAGCCTAATGCAGCATTGTTTTCGCTTATCTGAATATCTTGTGAAACTTCCTTTGTGGTAGAAGCGTCATTAACCTTCTATCTACATATCTGCCTAGAGTAATCTTGTGCGAAGGTAGATACCTTTGAAGCCCATATTAGATATTCTTGAGTTTTGGCCACTGTTGGACCACTACTGCAAAGCAGGGGAGGCAATACCGTCACAATCGTGCGGCACAGATAAATGTTACGTATACGCTAGACGTATTCCAAATTTCAGATAATCTGAAACCTGAAACCATACTTGATTTTATCAAGGTAGATCGCTAGACAACCCAGTGTTCCTACAGCATATCTCAATAGCTTCTGGGTTGCCTACTACTGAACGAAACTGTAAACAAGGAAAGTTGTTTTGAAAAAAAAAAAGTCCCAGTATTTATTCTCAACTGTCTGTACGTGCCAGTTTCCCTTGTCACGAGATGAGCCGTGACAGTTCATTGACTATTTTTGGTCATGGTCTATTCTTGTGTTTGCGAGTGACAGAAATAATTATTACTGTTGAGTTAACCGCTGATAAACAAAAGAAACAGCATACCTGCGCTATTTTTCATGTGCTAGTACCCTTCATGCAGCTCCCACCACCACCTCCAAAAAAAAAAAGCAAAACAAAACAAAGAAACAAAACAGAATGCTACAATTTCAAGAAAGCTGCCTGTACTGTACAAGTCTATCTATCAGCCCAATACGTTCAAATAAAATCTATGTGGAAGGTAACCCTCAACCATCGCTCGTCACTGATTTCTAACGTTCTATCAGCCCATTACGTTCAAATAAAATCTATGTGGAAGATAACCCTCAACCATCGCTCGTCACTGATTTCTAACGTTCTATCAGCCCATTACGTTCAAATAAAATCTATGTGGAAGATAACACTCAACCATCGCTCGTCACTGATTTCTAACGTTCTATCAGCCCATTACGTTCAAATAAAATCTATGTGGAAGATAACCCTCAACCATCGCTCGTCACTGATTTCTAACGTTCTATCAGCCCATTACGTTCAAATAAAATCCATGTGGAAGGTAACCCTCAACCATCACTCGTCACTGATTTCTAACGTCGGCTATTTTATTCAGATCCCCATATGAGATTCACTGTCGCCTTTGCTAGAACCACTTTGATCACGCCAATCTTCACTTCCTATGTGGGTTCCAGTCAAAGAAATGTCTGGCTATACTAATTCGTTGTTTACTGAAGGAGTGCCCAGTGTATGACCACTGCCTCTGGTCCCCTCCAATCCTGGTAATGTCCTATTTGTGAAGTCCATTACCTCCAGATAGTCGGCGCTGTCTCAGTCATCCTGACACGCCATTCCAGATGGTCTTTGTCTGTCCACCTCTGCTCGTTTGGCCAGAGATTTCCACGATCACATTACCTCTTCCACAACAACTCTTCCACATCAACTCTTCCACATCAACTCTTCCACAACAGCTCTTCCACATCAACTCTTCCACATCAACTCTTCCACATCAACTCTTCCACAACAGCTCTTCCACAACAACTCTTTCACAACAGCTCTTCCACATCAGCTCTTCCACATCAACTCTTCCACATCAACTCTTCCACAACAACTTTTCCACAACAGCTCTTCCACATCAACTCTTCCACATCAACTCTTCCACATCAACTCTTCCACATCAACTTTCTGTCATTATCGTCACCATTATTTACCTTCAGCTCCCTGTGGAGCCCAGTCCTTCAAAAGCGTCTTGTGCCATCCGTTCAATCTTGTCCATGTCTCCTTTTACTTTCATGTCTCTGTCAAATTCTTGTCCTCATCACGTGTTAGTTTTACTTTCATGTCTCTGTCAAATTCTTGTCCTCGTCACGTGTTAGTTTTACTTTCATGTCTTGTCAAATTCTTGTCCTCATCACGTGTTAGTTTTACTTTCATGTCTGTGTCAAATTCTTGTCCTCATCACGTGTTAGTTTTACTTTCATGTCTTGTCAAATTCTTGTCCTCATCACGTGTTAGTTTTACTTTCCTGTCTCTGTCAAATTCTTGTCCTCATGACGTGTTAGTTTTACTTTCATGTCTGTGTCAAATTCTTGTCCTCATCACGTGTTAGTTTTACTTTCATGTCTTGTCAAATTCTTGTCCTCATCACGTGTTAGTTTTACTTTCCTGTCTCTGTCAAATTCTTGTCCTCATCACGTGTTAGTTTTACTTTCCTGTCTCTGTCAAATTCTTGTCCTCATCACGTGTTAGTTTTACTTTCATGTCTCTGTCAAATTCTTGTCCTAGTCACGTGTTAGTTTTACTTTCATGTCTGTGTCAAATTCTTGTCCTCATCACGTGTTAGTTTTACTTTCCTGTCTCTGTCAAATTCTTGTCCTCATCACGTGTTAGTTTTACTTTCATGTCTCTGTCAAATTCTTGTCCTCATCACGTGTTAGTTTTACTTTCATGTCTCTGTCAAATTCTTGTCCTCATCACGTGTTAGTTTTACTTTCATGTCTGTGTCAAATTCTTGTCCTCATCACGTGTTAGTTTTACTTTCCTGTCTCTGTCAAATTCTTGTCCTCATCACGTGTTAGTTTTACTTTCATGTCTGTGTCAAATTCTTGTCCTCATCACGTGTTAGTTTTACTTTCATGTCTGTGTCAAATTCTTGTCCTCATCACGTGTTAGTTTTACTTTCATGTCTGTGTCAAATTCTTGTCCTCATCACGTGTTAGTTTTACTTTCCTGTCTCTGTCAAATTCTTGTCCTCATCACGTGTTAGTTTTACTTTCATGTCTGTGTCAAATTCTTGTCCTCATCACGTGTTAGTTTTACTTTCATGTCTGTGTCAAATTCTTGTCCTCATCACGTGTTAGTTTTACTTTCATGTCTGTGTCAAATTCTTGTCCTCATCACGTGTTAGTTTTACTTTCATGTCTCTGTCAAATTCTTGTCCTCATCACGTGTTAGTTTTACTTTCCTGTCTCTGTCAAATTCTTGTCCTCATCACGTGTTAGTTTTACTTTCATGTCTGTGTCAAATTCTTGTCCTCATCACGTGTTAGTTTTACTTTCCTGTCTCTGTCAAATTCTTGTCCTCATCACGTGTTAGTTTTACTTTCATGTCTCTGTCAAATTCTTGTCCTAGTCACGTGTTAGTTTTACTTTCCTGTCTCTGTCAAATTCTTGTCCTCATCACGTGTTAGTTTTACTTTCCTGTCTCTGTCAAATTCTTGTCCTCATCACGTGTTAGTTTTACTTTCCTGTCTCTGTCAAATTTTTGTCCTCATCACGTGTTAGTTTTACTTTCCTGTCTCTGTCAAATTCTTGTCCTCATCACGTGTTAGTCAGCCTCTCTACGTTCCTCTTACCCTGTAAGTTCCAGATCAAGGACTATCTTGTAATGTTATCACGTGGTGTCCTCAATGTGTGACGCCAACTCCTGTTCCTCACCACTTTTTCCACTGTTAATTATTTACTGGTTGTGCCCATCATGTCTACATTCAAGCTCCTACCATTTTAATACTTTTGCTCAAAATCTATTTATGAAAGTCTATAACTTCCTGGTTTTTTTTTTTTTGTCTCCATGTTTCACTGCCACACGATAGTAATGCCTTGACAACTGAGTTGAAAATTCTTATGTTTGAGATGGACTTTATTTGTTTTGATATTCATATTTCTCATTGCAATTATATGCTCCTGTTGCACTGTGTATTTGTATTCTGACATCATTATTTATTTGTTCAATTTTCTCTATATTTGATGTCAAGACATAACTGTCAGTCTTGTTCAGAAAACCGTTATTAATGAATAAACAGAGGCGTATTTGACAATAAGTTAAGAAATAAGACAACTATTGGAACCAACAGAAACTGCCATATCTCAAAAGTATTAAGCGCCCCATGTAGATCCGAGGGTGGGGGAGTGGGTGCACGCGAGGAGACAAGGAAGGAATAGGACTTTTACTCCCTAAAGCATGTCGTAGAGGTGACTAACATATTGTTGCACGTGCTGCTGGCAACCTTATCATGTCAAATACATTGCTAAGGAAACTACTACTGCAAGACAACATCAATGTTTTTATCCAGGCTGCCCGCAAGGGGACAAGCTACAGTGGGGCTCCATGTGGAGCACAAGGAAACACAATACGAACAAGAAAAGTATTAACAATTGGTTTGTTACTGTTTAACATGTTGTCTCTGCTTGTACGCTCCGAGTGCGTGCATATTTAGCTACCGTTATGCTGTGTGAGTCATGCAGAGCAGGTCCAGATCTGGTACGGAAAGGTCAAAACATTTGACTGTTAACTTATTTCACAATGTCCCAGACGCGGGGCCCGCTAGCCCAACTTTCTGACAGCACAGGATAGATTGGAATGGTTAGATTGTTGTCGTGTTACAACCAAAATAACGGGACTACTGACAGTGGTTTGTTTATCAGACTTTGTTTTCTTAAGTCAGTACCCACTACGCTAAAATACCTATACCTTTACTCTCCTCACCCCCTACTGTAGCGGGAGGTTATTTAAAATTATTTATTATGTAACAGTATGCCAGTAAAGAGTTCTGGTCTTACAAGTAATACCCCAGTCTTAGAAATAAGCACTGGTGTATTGTTATCATAAAAATAGTCAGACTGTGAAAACCCTGGCCCAGTTGGTAAGAAGTAGTACCAGGATTTAAGGTGTCTCCTCCCTGTGACTATCTTATGATTACTTTTATTCTAGGGGATAAGTAAAATGAACATTCACTGAAACCACAAATGGAAGAAGTGAATAAATCCTCAGGTACAGTTAAAATAGTTTAATAATTACACTAATATTCTATTTCTACTAGTTGGAAAAGAGTATACACATATATATATAAAAATATTCACACAATTACTATTATTGTCTGTTTAGACTTCAAGATCTTAAAGGATAAAGTTACTGAAATCACTGTTATTAGTCCTTTGAATTTTAGGATAACTGTCATCAGTTGACTGAGTTTATGTATGGTTACTTATTGTTTTCAACTATTGGCTGTTTCACATGTATAGGTGGTCAGTGTCAAACAGGACACTTATCTTTCCAACTTGATACTGCGGAAACTGTCCTTTGCTGATATCAGACTTGGTAGGCCCAACAGTAGGGATGCCAATGACCAGTTGAAGTTCACTCTTTGGGGTCCTGCACTTTTGTGGGATGGCCTCGGATGAACTGCACCGGCTTCTGATACTGGACAGTCTGGTTTGAGTTATTTCATGGAACCTGCAACATATCAGCCTTGGCTAGTATCTGGCTAGACTTGTAGCTGACTAGCACAGATGTCAGACCAGTCAGTCATCAGATGTCACCGTTTTACAATCATAGTAAGCAAGGACATCATTTCAGTGATATAGCATTAATATTAACATGTCAATTAAGTGTAACTGACAACACATAAGTCAGACAAGTCAGTCATCAGGTGTCAAAGTTATACAGTCATAGCAAGTAACATCATTTCAATGATACAGAATTAATATTAACATATCAGTAATAAACATCATCTGGTTTATTCCGCTCCTATACATCCCTTCATATGCTATAACTTGATCCTTCCAAATCATATCAAGTACAAATTCAAATACTGATGCTATCCTTAGCATCTACACAAAAGTAATACATAAATAAAGAAAGTGAGAGACCACGTGATCAGGTTGCTTTCTACTGAAACTGGCTATAGAACACTCCAGTTTACCAGCTGTAAATGGGTACAAAGTTGTGCGCTCGAACTAGGGAAGGCAAAGGCAGCGAGGAAGGGGACTAGTCACCTAACCTCGTAAAAGCGGTATCTTCCATGCTGAAGCTTCTAACAATTTATTTCCCTAAGACAATCTCTGGTCATGGGACTGCATTTATCTTCGTAAGCGATAATGCATTTAATATCGACGAGATACAGCATTAAATATAATAAATATTTTCTATTTGGCTGTGGGGCTAGTTTTGATACGTTTTTGTACAAGCAACCATCTTCCACTAAACACATGAATAAATCATATTAAAATAATAATACGTTATATCAATGAATATTATACAGGCATATTTTGTGAATTCTAAATGAACCTGTAATACAAAATAAAAGAAATTATTATACAGGATAGTTATCGTAAATTCGCTTACCCTCAGACTCCAGACACTTAGACTGAAATTTTCTGGCGATCCGCTCACACTTCAGATGGATTTAGAGTCGTGGCGTTATCTGCCCTCAGTCTTGCCTCAACCTCTTGCGTTGTGTATCTCTCTCAGTTTACCGATCCGCTTTAAATACGTATAGCGCGGACGTATCGGAGAGTACCGACGTCACAGCTTAAACCTAACCTGAAAAATCCTTCCCGAACAGTGATTTCGGCAGATCTGTGCGTCGACTGAAATTTTGCCTTTATCATTCTCGGCATATATAATATCCATATTGTTCCATCTTATCTAGTTTTATACAGCGGATAAAACTCTATCTTCCTATCCATGTAAATTCCCAAACTGTTATTTGTTGATTTTAATATTTAGCACAGAAGTGGGTTTACCTGCTTTTAGCGTAACTGTGGGCAGCCGAAATACGCATATATCTCCGTAAATGAGAACTTCCTACCGTTCCATCTTATATGCAGTTATACACCATCCTTCCCTGTACTGAAATGTAAAATCCTTTTCATACGGATTCCCTTCTGTTGTTATTTATCGTTGGCGATTTCCTCTGTCCGATATACATTTCGCTGATACGCCGCCATTTTGAAAGCGGTCACTCGATCGTAGATGGGTTTATAAATCTAACTGAACTCATTTGCAATGACTTGAAACCAATTTTGCGACACCTACAGACATCATGGAACATTCCAGGCAGATCAAACTACTTTCAGAAAACATGAATTCAACATTCCTTACTTCAAAATATAAATTGGTTTTTTTTTTTTTTTAAAGGCAATACAATAGCTACCTTATCTGGGCAATATGTCAGATCACCCAGGATCAATTCAATATCGCAGAACCCTACATTCAGGAGAGGGTCATATTCACGGGATACCTCCTGAGAAGTTGTAGAAATATCGCCAGAGTATCCTAAACACGAAGATCATAAGGTAGAGTGGGGTACCACAAGAATGAATGTAGAAGCCGGAACCCCAACCCCCTTACAAAAATGGGAATAACCTGCCTGATTAGAAATCCGATGTGCAGGACATTGGTATAGGGCAGAGGTTTTCAAACTATTTTGGTCCGCGGCTCCCTTGACCTGTGCATAAATCACCGCGGCGCCTCTCTATACTATATATTATATATAAGCAAATTGTACCCAAAAAGATATTAATGACTTCTGAATGTGCATATTTTACACCAGCATCCGCCATGATGACATCAGAGTTAGTGATCAGCTGTTCGTAACATAGACCTGCTCTGGAGTTTTATGGTGCATTTGTCAATAACTTCTAGTACCTAATGACACGTATTGGTAAGGTAAAGGTAAAGGATCCCGTTACACGCCCATTGAGGCATATTGGGAATATGGTGTTAGGCCCATATTTTCTTGACCATCGGCACACTAGGGGTGATGTGGTCAGCATCACGCCGGCCGCCTTAAACTTCCCAGAGTTGCTCTGGTACCCAATTGGGGCTGGGTCGACCCAGGAGCCGTTTGCGGCCTAAAAATATCCCACATCATCTGGGGATCGAACCATAGACCACTGAGCTAGGAAGCCAGTGCACTAACCACTATGCTACCGCGGCTACCGGATTGGTACATGTAATAATACCTCGGCGCAAACATGTCGTCCTACGAAGATCTATATTTATTGATGGACCTTGACTCATAATATCGAGCCCAACACTTTTCCCAAGCCACCGCGACGCCCTTAGCCGAGGGCCGCGACGCCCCTGGGAGCCGCGACGCACAGTTTGAAAACCTCTGGTATAGGGTATCAATCTTTCTGAACATGTTCATGATCTACATGCAGTGAACAGTAGAAAGAGTAAGAAAGAGCGAGCGAGAGATTGAGAGAACGAGCGACTGAGACGTGTACATGTATTCTGTCCAACGAATACTGTGCCATGTGTGTCGTGAAACATTAGCTGTTACAAAAGAATACAACCTTCGGCGGCACTTTGAAGCACAGCATCCTATTCTCGCTAAATTGGATCCAGATGAAAAAATAATGAAAGTATCAAGTTGAGAGGAAAAACTTAGTGGCGTACAGTAGCTTGTCCAGAATGTCAACACTGAGAAAGAGACGGTTACTAAAGTTAGCTTTCAAATTTGTAATGACATTGCTGCGGCGGGGAAATGATTCAGAGAAGGTAAATTAAAAAAAAAAAAGTGTAAGTTGATTGCTGTATCAGAATTCTGTCCAGAAAAGAGGAGAATATTTGAGAGCATCAGCTGATCACACATGACAGTACAGACAAGAATAGCTGACATTTCTACCAATCTAAGTGACCAGTTAAAGCAGAGAGTGGGTGAATTCTATAATACCATCCTTTAGCTACAGATAAAAGTACCGACTTTAAAAAAACACCACCCTACTACTTATTGTTATCAGATGTATTGATAAGAACTTTCACATTACTGAAGAACTTGTTGGTATGTGCTCTATGACAGGTCACACATCTGGAAAAGACCTCTACGATGAAACGTTAAAATACGTGAAAGATAAGTTGGGACTGGATTTAACACACTTGGTGACCCTTTGTACTGATGGCGCTCCAGCTGTGTGCGGATAAAATGATGGAGCAGTTACTCTTCTTGAACAATTTATTGATAGGCCGATAATCCTGCATCACTGCATCATACATCAGCTGGTTTTGTATAGTAAAGTCTTAAAATCTGAGTATGTAATGTCAGTGGCTGTTTCCAGTGTGATCTACATCCGTTCTAGAGGACTCAAACACAGAACATTTAGAAACTTTCTTAAAGAGATAGACGCCGAGTACAGCGACTTACTGTCCCATACTGAAGTCAGGTGGTTGAGTAGAGGAAGGTTGCTCCATCGTTTCGTTGCCTTGAAGGAGGAGGTCGCAACATTTTTACAAAGTCAATCAAAATTTTTTTCCGGAACTTGAAAATGAAACCTGGAATTAAGATCTTTTTTTCCAGAGACTGATATTCAACTTCAGGGGGAAGAAGGGGGGCGGGAGAGAATCACCTTATATTTAAAACGTGTGCCGCAGTCAAGACTTTTAAAATGAAATTGAACCTTTTCAGAAGTCTCACATGTGCACAGCATATCCCTTACCAGAGACACACTGAGTGAGGCGAAAAGTATGCAAAGGAAATTGATGTTTTGATTGAAGAGTTTATCAAAAGACTTACTTTATCTAAAGCTGAATATTTCAAGTTGAAGCTTGTTGAAGATCCCTTGTCTGTGGGTCCAGAAGAAGTGCAGATGCATTTGCAGATGGAGTTAATTGGGACCCAAAGATGCAGCAATAGCGAATGCAGTCAGCGACCCATAGCTTGACTGCTTGCATCAGGACCAGCGAACCAGAGCTGGTCAAGACCGTACTCCACCTCCACGTGGTGGTCCTGGAAACAGTCTGCAGCAGTGCAGTCTGGCTGAGCGAGTACGGATCGCAATGGGAAGGCAAACCCGGTCCCTAAAAGATGCCGTGCTGAAGTCGGATGTGTCGACCGAAAGGTGCAGATATCACAGCTACGGCGTAAACAGACACAACGCAACCACCGTCCTTTTCAGGGCGAACGAGGACGAAGAAGAAGAAGATGGAGTTAATTGAACTACAATATTCGGCTGTTTATCGAAATTAGCACAGAGAAAGCAGCCTGTGTGATTTCTATAAAAGTCTGGACAGTGGAAAATACTCAAATTTGATTGAAGTCGCACTGAAAACCTTTAGCGTGTTTGCAAACACATACATATGTGAACAAACCTTTTCATTCACGAACATGAACAAAAACAAGCAATGTTCCAAACTCACTGACGACCAATTGGAAGACATTATGAAAATATCTACTTCAACTGTGACCCCACAATTTGACAAGCTTGTTGCTGAAAAGGGATGTAATATCTCTCATTAAGTATAAGTACATTATTAAAAAATACCTATGTTTCCATGTAATTTAACATATACATTTCATTTACCTGTGATTAATAAATTAATATATGTCAATTTTTTAAAATTTAAATAACTGCCTCTTAATAAAATACCTCCTCAAACTTACACTTACGGCCCACGGCGCATTTTTTCACAGCGATATGGCCGTCACCAATAAATGAGTTTTGCAACCCTGCTCTACAGGCTAGACAGCCTAAACCAACCAATTTATAAGTGACTCAAATGTTGGGAGACACAGAGTGTTAACATTTGATGGATCAGATGTGAATATTCCAATGTTGAGCGACACTCATAGTATTCTGCATTTATGTATAAATAGCGAGCAACCGGCTGATGACACGTTAAATTTGTGATAGGAAACTCTATACAGAGCGATACAACAGGAGGCAATCTAATCATCAGAAGTGTTCCCCCGTCGAACAAGTGTTTAGGCCCTGTATACTCCTTTACACTTTAAAGGGGGGGGGGGGGGGGGGGCCCACCTGGGTCATGACTCCCAAGTGTCTCCGCCTCCTGTTGTCTTATGTAGAAAATGAACCCACTCCACCTTGGTTGCAGCTTTAAAATCCACAATTCTGCCAGCACGAGGCAATTGTGAAAGTAACCCTTATGTTGAAAACAAATTATTGTGCCACAGCACACCACGACTAGGGACAGACACTGACCCACCTGCGCAAAGCCAACGAGGTTTGAAGCCACTGCACGCTAGCAACTGAAATCTACTTGAGCCCGACACCTCATATAATAAATATTAGACAAACATAAAGGTCTGTTTTCAGGCACTCGTAAGAAATAAAGAAGTAGAAAACTAGACAACAGAAAAATAACAGACGTGAGTGGCTTACCCAGGACTCAAACCCAGGACCTTCCGTGCGACAACCCCGCCTAGCTATGCAAGCGAATCACACTATCCTCCCTGCCATCTAGGCATCACCAAAAAATGATGCTTCGATGACGGGTCATTAGTGCGACCCGCAACACATAACACCGGAAATTTACCATGGACAGTCCAGCCTATTAATGACGCAATCACTTCTGTTGTTCCCCTATTATACACTATAGGCCAGACTTACACAAGACAAAGACCTTAATACTGTGTCTTGTAAATGATAGAAGACTAAGAACAGTAAGTACAGGGCAGAGGGTAGGTTTTGGTATTGTATAAACATTTATAACACATAAGGAAGGGAAACTCGAGGCCTCATATAATATGCGCCGCGTGTTGCCTGAAAGCCACCGTCCCTTCACCAATACAACGAAAAACTCAATGTATTGCGGACTTAGAAAAATTTCTACGTTCCGGATGTTTCCTGTAACGCAGGTGGGGTGGGGATAGAGTTTACTGTCCCGAGTTCCATAGCCCTTTGCGGTTGTTCCACAGCCAGCATGATGCCTTTTCCGCAGTTTTACTAAGCCTCTTCAGTGCCCTTGTTCTCGACTGTCCCTTCAGCCCCAACAGTTTCAATAAATCATACACTGATGCAGCCACGAGCCCTCTTGCACCCACCTCAACAGCCATAACCTTTGCAGTGAACCCATCGTATCTCAGATCCGCGGCCAGATCACTATACTTTGCCACTTTGAACAAATGTTGCTCTTCCAATCTGGGTTCAAATGGCACGGTCAGTTCAATCAATATAACCTGGTGCGATGATGAAGAATGCAGCACTATATCCGGCCGTCTTCGAGATTTCCTGATACTCTCTGGATATGCCCCTCGTCCAGGTAGGTCTGCCGCCATCTCCCAGTCATTTGCACAGCGAGGAAGAGATGGTAAACTGCTACCTGATTTACTCGGTTTGGGGTGTGCTGACTTTCCTGCTCTCAGAAAGTATGTGTTTGCGGTGTTCGACTTGACATTGCTATTCGCCTTCATCCTGGCCAGATCTATTGTCGCAGACAGCTCATTTAGCACTTTGTTGTGGCGCCATGTGTATCGCCCTTGCCCTAATGACACCTTGCAAGCTGAGAGCACGTGTTCAAGTGTCTGCCTCTCATGTGACAGGGGGCACAGTTCATCATCCGACTTTCCCCATCTCACAAGGTTTGTGGCCGATGGCAGGAGGTCATACATTGATCTAATAACGAAGCTGAGCATAAGAGGTGCCATATGCCATATAAAATTCCATGTCATGGACCTGTGCAGGGCTCCTTCCCATGTAGTCCATTGGCCTTGTTGGACCTGCTGCACTGCTTTTTGCAACCTCTTATCATTCTCAGCTCCTCGTATCTCCTGAACTACCATGTCTCTGCGCTCCCTGCTTGATGCCTTGGACCTCCAGCGGATGTCTCCATGACCAAATCCCGTCTTTTCGTTTGTGTGTATCCGATTACCTCCCTCAGTTTGAGCGACTCTTGGGCAGCATCAACAGCTTCTTCCACTCTCCACTTCCTTCCCGTTTTCAGTGTGGGCTGAATGGACTTAACCATGTCATCAGCTGACTCGCGTAGCATCATTGCAAGCCTTGCCTTTCCAACTTTGTACTCTTCAACAACTGACTTGAAAGGAAGCAGAAGTTTTGACTTTTTGCAGTACAGTGCTACATCTGACAGACCTGGTGGTACCCCTAGCAATTTCCTCATGAACTTGTTGACCTTCTGCTCTATAGCTTCCACTGTACTTGTGCTTATTTCATATATCAGCAGTGGCCACAGCAACTTAGGTATCAACATGAACTGGAGGCACCACAGTTTTAATTTTCCTAGGAGTCTGCTTTGGTCTATGATCTGTAGCCCTCTGTCTGCCATTTCTATTGTCTGTTGCACTGCCTTCGAGTATTTTAATGAGGCACCATACACCCTGCCAAGACTTTTAACAGGTTTCTCAATGATAGTAGGGATTCTTTGGTTGGAAACCATGAATATGACCTCTGCTATCTTCCCTTTCCTGACTGATAGGCTTCTCGACTTCTTGGGTTTGAAGCTCACTCTGCACCAGCTGACTAGTTCATCCAGGCGTGCTAACATCCTCCGGGCCTGATGTTCATCTGATGTCAGAATTGTTGTGTCATCTATGAATGCTTTGAGCGGTGGCATGTGACACATTCCACTGAACTTTGGACCTATAGCCATTGCTTCAGCCGCATTGAGGATTACCCGCATTGAGGATTACCCGCATTGAGGATTGTGTGTATAAGCTGTAACCTCTACACCTCACGGTAGAAGGGGAACGACTAAGTAAGTAAGTGTATAAGCTGACGATGAAAATATTATCAAGAAATGTTAAACACAACAGTTTATGGCTGCGTACAAACAAGGGCAACAACCTACAGCCAGGGTGAACAAACAGGGATTATATCTTACGTAAAAACGACGTAACCCATAGCCACTTTTAACTTCTGTCAGCATTCAGTTACAGTTAGATACTGATCACAACTTAATCACAGCTAGCTTAAAAAAAAAAAAAAAAAACCAGTTTCTTTGTAAACTTAAATATAAAGCCATTTAAATTCATTCCTTCAGAAGAGATTAAGTCTTAAGTAAATTTGTGACTGGGTGGCTTTTTAATGTTTGTGTATGTGTGTTTTTTAGTGCTTTATGTTTCTACAGAATGGGGGCAGTCGGTTTCTTGTCGATCCTACTTAATCATCTTCTTGTATGAAAAATACATGGTTGGGTAAAGTATTACAATCTGTAATTCTTACATTGGGTCCCGGTAACGCAGAACCACTTGAATATTTCAACGCAAAAATCACTTCAAAATCAAACAAGATTAAAGTTAAAATATTCAAACAAGATTCCGATCAACTGTTCCATAAAACAGGCCTTTATTCAGTCAATTGTGAACCCATTCATTAACCTCCAGTTTCCAAAGGGACATAAGCCTTCAACAGACGTATCTCACGTGCTTCTGTCACGTGCCATTAGCCCAAGAGCTTGTTGTGCCTTCCTCATCCCTGTCAGATGTCTCCATCTCTCTTCTCCACGTGGTGAACTTCTGCATCTCTAACCCTGAGGATTCCACAGCAACAACGTGATTCTATCAACGTGATGCTATCAACGTGATTCTATCAACGTGATGCTATCAACGTGATGCTATCAACGTGATGCTATCAACATGTATCCTGTCCATTCTCTCACCTCTTTTTTCACCAGCAGTTGAAGTTTTTGTGGCTTCATTTCCAAACAATGGGGTTACCTGGTTCCATGCGCAACCGTCCTTAGTCGCTTTTTACGGACGGAATGGCAGGATAGTGTGTTACTATATTTCGTTTCCCTTTCGGCATCGGTAACACACGAGTTAAAATGTGAACTACAAATAAAAATATGCTTAGAAACTTCAAATGTTTGTGATTTCATCGCCATAGCTGTTGTTTGGAAAACCTAACGTTACAAAGACAGAAACATGCGTTAAATCGTTTTGTTTGACTGCGTGAAAATCGTTAAGTGATTGATTTTTCCCCTCCAGCTTTTGGCACCACAACTAACACTCGAAGGAATGTGGAAAATAGGCATGTAGATCTACAACTGTTTATGATTTCTGGGACGGCACGCAACTAATTTCAAGGTGTGCTGGAGTGTTAGATAAGTTATAGGCAGGTGTAAACACAAGTGGGAAGAGGCACACATTAAACAAGAAAGTTGGAAAGAAAAAGGGAAGGAATCAGGGAGAGAAGACAGAATGAAACAGAAAGTGAAAGAGAGAGAGTGAAAGAGAGAGAGAGAAAAGGGGGGGGGGGGGGGAGGAGAGAGAAGAACGATTTAAAAAAAGATCAGGAAAGAAGAGTCACAAATAGAGAGATAACCACAGACAGATGGAGAGAGAGACAGACATAGAGAATGATATAACGATAATGCGACAGAGTAAGGAATAAACATAACTTAATAGCATGACAAGGTGACAATTACAGGGAGAACAGAGCTGGAGAGATCAATGACAGGGATAAGGCAGATCTAGAACTGGTGACACGTGACGGTAAGACTTACATGAGTTGAACTGAAGGCAACTGCTCATGATGATGATGATGACGAACAGCAAATTGTAGTCCTTGGTCCGGTCATCATCCAATTTAAGAGAAAGAGAGAAGATTAAAAAAAAAACACACGAAGAAGGACAACTAGAGACAGACATGGTAGAATATAGAAGTCAAGGAAAGATTTGAAAGGATGGCACAGGTCATGAAGGCTCGGCCTCAATTTATGGACAGCATTGAATGGCAGCGCGATAAGTGCGCTTGCTACTAGAGGCAAAGTTACTAGGTTCGAAGCCTGGTAGTGCTACGTTCCAGTCTTATTTGTTCTTCCACCTTTCAAATCCCTCCCCCCCCTCCCCCACAACCCAAGGAGCATAGTACTTCAACAAACTTATGCCAAGTCTTCATGTCACGCGCCATCAGGTCAAGGTCTTTCTATATCTTCTTCATGTCCTTCTCCAGTTCTCTTCTCCATGTGTTCTCTGGTCTTCCTCCATCTCTCTTACCCCGGGGGTTCCAGACAGAAACAAGAGAATACAAGAACCAAACACATATAGGTTAGTAAATATGTTCAAACACATATAGGTTAGTAAATACGTATGTTCAAACACATATAGGTTAGTAAATATGTTCAAACACATATAGGTTAGTAAATATGTTCAAACACATATAGGTTAGTAAATATGTTCAAACACATATAGGTTAGTAAATATGTTCAAACACATATAGGTTAGTAAATATGTTCAAACACATATAGGTTAGTAAATATGTTCAAACACATATAGGTTAGTAAATATGTTCAAACACATATAGGTTCGTAAATATGTTCAAACACATATAGGTTAGTAAATATGTTCAAACAAATGGTCTGATACAATAAGGTGATATCTGTGTGTGTGTGTGAGAGAGTGGGACAGGAATGGTACAAACACATACAGCATAATGAAACGTTCATTAGATCATGACAGGGTCATATGTCAAGGAATATACAGCGATCAACGACGGGCGCAAAGGAAACAAAAGAATTGCTAAGAAAAAAACAAGAAGAGAGAAAAACATTTAGACCAAAACAAAGCCGGGTACACACGCTGGACAAAAGGACATTTTAAACAAGCACAGGCCGAGACAATGATGCCCACATAAATACATCATTGACTTAATCGGATGAGAAAAATCAATTAACATGAAGTCATGTCGATCTATCAACTGCTTGGACTTTCACGAGCCTGCATGCCCTAGCACGGACTAGCACTCATAGAAACGGACTGGTGAGGTATTTAACGCACTTTATGCCAGCACACAACTGACTCATGCCGTCAGTAGTAATAGCTTCAGTTGCTGTGTGGATGCTATGCTGTGTTCCACGCAAGACGCACTACGCAACAGTAACAACAAAATAGCAAATATACGACATTGCGGCAGGAATATATCGTTTGTTTATGCTAGTGGAGGGACCCAACAGATAGTAAACATGTATTTAAAACGGTACACCAAGCTGTTGTTAATTATAAAATCTATAAATTAATTTATAACATCTATGAGTTCCAGAACAAAACAATTATACACACTAGTCATATAAACATTACATTGAGCCATTAGTCTTCAAATAATAATAAAAATATAGGAACTGCCTTGTAATGATATCATCCTGCTTCTTCAATGTGTGTCCTATCTATCGCCAACGTCTTGTACTTATCTCTTTTTCTAATGGTACTTGTCTGGTTCTCGTCATCAGTTCCATATTAATGATCTTGTCATACCACGTCAATCCGTCTTTTCTACGTAAACATCCATTTATCAATGTCTGGAACTTCCAGGTAAATTTTGTTTTGTTTTTGTGTTCTCCATATTTCAGAGACACACAACAGGACTGGCTTGACACTGACATTTGTCTTCACTAATCAATAATTAAATGGAAGAATACGACCAATAGATCCACCAGGCATTTCCAAAGACATAACAAGTAAAATAACTGTTACATAAACAATCACTGTATGAGCACGTGACATGCTTTAACGCAGATTTCATGCATGGATGTCAACTGCAAGAACATCCCCATTGTCCTTAGGGAACAAAGCGGAGACACCGATTGACAATACATCAGTAGATATTTCTGGGATCGGTGGGGTGAAGTAAGTCTGCTCTTTTAAAACACAGACATGATTATCTATCATTTGTGTGTCTGCTGGCATTAAAATCTGGGACACACGTAATGTGATTAAGAACTTGGAAAATGGTAACCGGAGGTCACAAAGATTATCTGTCTCTCTCAAACTGATAGGCAGACAGACGTACATACAGAGAATGAGACAGGCAGACAGACAGACGTACTACAGAGGAACAGACACTGGGGCAGAAAGGCTTTAATACAGACACTGAGACACACATGCAAACATACAGATATGAGACAGACAGACAGCAACACAGACACTAAGACAAACAAACATTAATACAAACAGAAACTGTGGCAGACATACAAACAGACACTGAGACGGGCAGATATACAGACATTGAAACAGGCAGACATACAGACACTGAAATAGACAGACTTACAGACACTGAAATAGACAGACTTACAGACACTGAAGCAGGCCGATGTACAGACACTGAGACATACAGACATACAGACAGACATACAGACACTGAAACAGGCAGACATACATACAGAAGAACAGACACTGAGACAGGCAGAGAAATAACTAGGAATAAACACATACACAAAGTCACTCTGACAGACTGTTAGACTCAATGACTCACGGAATGACAGACAGAAAAAAAATGCAAAGGAATAAACGCCAGACAAGCACGACATCGTCAATTACTTTGTTAAGATTAATGTTTTTTTCATTCATTGCTGTGGTTATCTTTCCGCTCCCGAGGAACATAGACCTTTAATCAGTTCACGACAAGCTCTACTGCCCTGGTGAGCGGAGGCAGTCACGGGAAAAGTCACAATTTGGCAAGAAAAAAAAATCACAGGAAAAAAATCACAAGAAAAAACAAATCACACTTTATGAAAAAAAAAGACAAGATTACTCAATTTCTTAAGCAAAGTAAGGTAATGAAACTTTTAAGTCAGTGATTTATTGACAATACATGACTTATATAGATTGAAAACACCTTAAATGGTATCGTGAAACTTAACCTTTTCATAATTCGTAACCACGACAGTGACTTCCCCTAACTTACCTTAATTCATTCCCGGTTGATGTTATCCATTTATACACAGATTTCATGTTTCTGTTTTATTGTGAAGCTTGTAAGCAAGACTTTGATTAATCTGCACCAGTCTTGTATTAATTTACACCAGTTCTCAGTTCTAAATATGACTCTATTGAGACTCATTGACATATCAACATACAACCAGGATGTTTCAACAATTAACACATAAGGAAGGGAAACCCGAGGCCTGTAAACAGTAAATTAATATTAGACAAACATAAAGGTATGTTTTCAGGCACTCGTAAGAAATAAAGAAGTAGAACACTTGGACAACAGAAAAACAACAGACGTGAGTGGCTTACCCAGGGTTCGAACCCCGTACCTTCCGTACGACAACTCCGCCTAGCTATCAAGCGAATCACACTGACCCCACGGCCAGCTAGGCATCCCCAAAAAAAGATGCTTTACTGGCTATTTATCAGTAAGAAACACAAGATAACACCGGAAGTATACAGTGGGCAACTCAGCCCCTTAATGACGCAATCACTTCTGTTGTTCCTCTATTAACAGTATGTGTCAGTCCAAACAAGACAAAGACCTTGATACTGGGTCCAGTAAATAGTAGAAGACTAAAGGACAATAGTATAGAACAGTGGGTAGGTTTCTGGTATTGTATGAACATAAATAACACATAAGGAAGGGAAACCCGAGGCCTGTAAACAGTAAATTAATATTAGACAAACATAAAGGTATGTTTTCAGGCACTCGTAAGAAATAAAGAAGTAGAACACTTGGACAACAGAAAAAACAACAGACGTGAGTGGCTTACCCAGGGTTCGAACCCCGTACCTTCCGTACGACAACTCCGCCTAGCTATCAAGCGAATCACACTGACCCCACGGCCAGCTAGGCATCCCCAAAAAAAGATGCTTTACTGGCTATTTATCAGTAAGAAACACAAGATAACACCGGAAGTATACAGTGGGCAACTCAGCCCCTTAATGACGCAATCACTTCTGTTGTTCCTCTATTAACAGTATGTGTCAGTCCAAACAAGACAAAGACCTTGATACTGGGTCCAGTAAATAGTAGAAGACTAAAGGACAATAGTATAGAACAGTGGGTAGGTTTCTGGTATTGTATGAACATAAATAACACATAAGGAAGGGAAACCCGAGGCCTGTAAACAGTAAATTAAAACCTACCCACTGTTCTATACTATTGTCCTTTAGTCTTCTACTATTTACTGGACCCAGTATCAAGGTCTTTGTCTTGTTTGGACTGACACATACTGTTAATAGAGGAACAACAGAAGTGATTGCGTCATTAAGGGGCTGAGTTGCCCACTGTATACTTCCGGTGTTATCTTGTGTTTCTTACTGATAAATAGCCAGTAAAGCATCTTTTTTTGGGGATGCCTAGCTGGCCGTGGGGTCAGTGTGATTCGCTTGATAGCTAGGCGGAGTTGTCGTACGGAAGGTACGGGGTTCGAACCCTGGGTAAGCCACTCACGTCTGTTGTTTTTCTGTTGTCCAAGTGTTCTACTTCTTTATTTCTTACGAGTGCCTGAAAACATACCTTTATGTTTGTCTAATATTAATTTACTGTTTACAGGCCTCGGGTTTCCCTTCCTTATGTGTTATTTATGTTCATACAATACCAGAAACCTACCCACTGTTCTATACTATTGTCCTTTAGTCTTCTACTATTTACTGGACCCAGTATCAAGGTCTTTGTCTTGTTTGGACTGACACATACTGTTAATAGAGGAACAACAGAAGTGATTGCGTCATTAAGGGGCTGAGTTGCCCACTGTATACTTCCGGTGTTATCTTGTGTTTCTTACTGATAAATAGCCAGTAAAGCATCTTTTTTTGGGGATGCCTAGCTGGCCGTGGGGTCAGTGTGATTCGCTTGATAGCTAGGCGGAGTTGTCGTACGGAAGGTACGGGGTTCGAACCCTGGGTAAGCCACTCACGTCTGTTGTTTTTCTGTTGTCCAAGTGTTCTACTTCTTTATTTCTTACGAGTGCCTGAAAACATACCTTTATGTTTGTCTAATATTAATTTACTGTTTACAGGCCTCGGGTTTCCCTTCCTTATGTGTTATTTATGTTCATACAATACCAGAAACCTACCCACTGTTCTATACTATTGTCCTTTAGTCTTCTACTATTTACTGGACCCAGTATCAAGGTCTTTGTCTTGTTTGGACTGACACATACTGTTAATAGAGGAACAACAGAAGTGATTGCGTCATTAAGGGGCTGAGTTGCCCACTGTATACTTCCGGTGTTATCTTGTGTTTCTTACTGATAAATAGCCAGTAAAGCATCTTTTTTTGGGGATGCCTAGCTGGCCGTGGGGTCAGTGTGATTCGCTTGATAGCTAGGCGGAGTTGTCGTACGGAAGGTACGGGGTTCGAACCCTGGGTAAGCCACTCACGTTTGTTGTTTTTCTGTTGTCCAAGTGTTCTACTTCTTTATTTCTTACGAGTGCCTGAAAACATACCTTTATGTTTGTCTAATATTAATTTACTGTTTACAGGCCTCCGGTTTCCCTTCCTTATGTGTTATTTATGTTCATACAATACCAGAAACCTACCCACTGTTCTATACTATTGTCCTTTACTCTTCTACTATTTACTGGACCCAGTATCAAGGTCTTTGTCTTGTTTGGACTGACACATACTGTTAATAGAGGAACAACAGAAGTGATTGCGTCATTAAGGGGCTGAGTTGCCCACTGTATACTTCCGGTGTTATCTTGTGTTTCTTACTGATAAATAGCCAGTAAAGCATCTTTTTTTGGGGGATGCCTAGCTGGCCGTGGGGTCAGTGTGATTCGCTTGATAGCTAGGCGGAGTTGTCGTACGGAAGGTACGGGGTTCGAACCCTGGGTAAGCCACTCACGTCTGTTGTTTTTCTGTTGTCCAAGTGTTCTACTTCTTTATTTTTTACGAGTGCCTGAAAACATACCTTTATGTTTGTCTAATATTAATTTACTGTTTACAGGCCTCGGGTTTCCCTTCCTTATGTGTTATTTATGTTCATACAATACCAGAAACCTACCCACTGTTCTATACTATTGTCCTTTAGTCTTCTACTATTTACTGGACCCAGTATCAAGGTCTTTGTCTTGTTTGGACTGACACATACTGTTAATAGAGGAACAACAGAAGTGATTGCGTCATTAAGGGGCTGAGTTGCCCACTGTATACTTCCGGTGTTATCTTGTGTTTCTTACTGATAAATAGCCAGTAAAGCATCTTTTTTTTGGGGATGCCTAGCTGGCCGTGGGGTCAGTGTGATTCGCTTGATAGCTAGGCGGAGTTGTCGTACGGAAGGTACGGGGTTCGAACCCTGGGTAAGCCACTCACGTCTGTTGTTTTTCTGTTGTCCAAGTGTTCTACTTCTTTATTTCTTACGAGTGCCTGAAAACATACCTTTATGTTTGTCTAATATTAATTTACTGTTTACAGGCCTCGGGTTTCCCTTCCTTATGTGTTATTTATGTTCATACAATACCAGAAACCTACCCACTGTTCTATACTATTGTCCTTTAGTCTTCTACTATTTACTGGACCCAGTATCAAGGTCTTTGTCTTGTTTGGACTGACACACACTGTTAATAGAGGAACAACAGAAGTGATTGCGTCATTAAGGGGCTGAGTTGCCCACTGTATACTTCCGGTGTTATCTTGTGTTTCTTACTGATAAATAGCCAGTAAAGCATCTTTTTTTGGGGATGCCTAGCTGGCCGTGGGGTCAGTGTGATTCGCTTGATAGCTAGGCGGAGTTGTCGTACGGAAGGTACGGGGTTCGAACCCTGGGTAAGCCACTCACGTCTGTTGTTTTTCTGTTGTCCAAGTGTTCTACTTCTTTATTTCTTACGAGTGCCTGAAAACATACCTTTATGTTTGTCTAATATTAATTTTCAACAATTAACCTGTCTGTTAGAGGAAGGCGCAGAATAAAGCAAAGATTGTAGGCCTCTCCACACACACACACACAAACACACACATACATAATTTGTGCGTGTGTGTGTGTGTGTGTGTGTGTGTGTGTGTGTGTGTGTGTGTGTGTGTGTGTGTGTGTGTTTGTATTGCGACTTTTTCTGCTGTTACTTTTTTCTTGTGACTGTTTTTGCTACAATGACTGTCATATGCCATTAGTTACAGGTTCTGTTCATGTCGTGACTATTCCTGTTATGTCCATTTCCAGTTCTCTTTTCCCTGTGTCTACAAGTCTAGAAGGAAGAGCTGGAGAAGAGAGGGATGGTCATCAGCAGCTCCAATATAAAAACTATGGTCATATCATGACAGGATAGAAGGCATCAGATTAAGCTGAGAGAATAGGTTCTGGGTAGGTCAATCAGTTTAAATACCTCGCAGCTGTTATAGACTAGAAGGGGAGCATCAAAGAACAGTAAGCTAACAGAAGAGCAGCAGCTGGGAGACTTTTTCAGGCCACAAATATAAGATTCCTCAGCAAAAGTGAAGTTAGCAACAGTCTTGACAAATGGATGTGAGTCATGGGCAATGACTACAACCCACAAAAGCCAGCACCAAACCTCAGAAATGAGGTATCTGATGAAGGTGGTTGAAGTGACAAGAAGAGACATGGTCCGCAACCAGACGATACGGCAAAGCCTTAAACACAGGCCTTGCAGACCCAAGTAGAACAGTCCCAACTATGATGGTTTGGCCATGTCTGCAGAATGGAAGAAGATTGGCTACCACGAAAAGCATGGAAAACTCAGAACCAGGGATCCAGACGACCTCCAGAACAAGAGGCCGCTGGGAGGACAACATTAGACACTCTCTGAAGGAGCCAGAAGGAAGACAGCCGATAGGATAGTATGGCGCTCCCTCCTCCAAACCTCTACACCTTACGGGACAAGAAGGATGACTAACTAAAGAAAATACCCACGCCTATTACTTGTCAGTCATTGATTTATATCAGCACTGCTACAGTTCTAGGTGATCTATTCAAACATGCATAAATATTAGAAGTTTTTTAATTATGATCAATACGCAGTATAATAGCTAGGTGGTCCATGGTTCGATCCCCAGTTCATGTCGGATTTTTTAGACCGCTAACGGCTCCGGGGTCGACCCAGCCTCATGAATTGGGTACCAGAGCAACTATGGGAAGGTTAAGGCGGCCGGTGTGATGCTGACCACATCACCCCTAGTGTGCTGATGGTCAAGAAAATATGGGCCTAACACCATATTCCCAATATGCCTCAATGCGCGTGTAACGGGATCCTTTTTCCTGTTACGTAGTGTAATGCTGACGAAAAAATATAAACTATTTTAATGGCACAACAAAACCTATTTGAGGATCAAAATATAATTAATGGCAGGTCAAATCTATAGCAGGCAGACAAGTTAGACGAGTGACAGAGAATGCTAGCTATCGTAAGCGATCACTTGACAAATCACGGGAGTACAAGATTTATTACCGGTTTCCCGTGTTTCAGGTCGACTTATAAAACTGACAAGTTCGAGTACGGTAACTAAAGACTGGGAGAAGATTGAATTAAACGCCGCAGGGAACACACAGGTGTCAATGGAAATAGATTTCTACGGAGACGAGTCAGTTAGATGTTGACACACGGGCGGGCCAGTGAAAGTGTTTTAGAATAGGCGGTAGTGTGACGTACAGAATTTTGATTTTCAGTTGAATAGTGTGAGATACAGCGCTACTTAGATTTGGGGAAGGCGTGCACTGAGTGACAGTCAGGTAGACATAAAAACTGACATGTGCTGATAAACAGTCAGGTAGACATAACTACTGAGATGTGCTGATAAACAGTCAGGTAGACATAAAAACTGACATGTGCTGATAAACAATCAGATAGACATAAAAAATTGACAGGTGCTGATAAATATTCAGGTAGACATAAAAATTGACATGTGCTGATAAACAGTCAGGTAGACATAAAAACTGACATGTGCTGATAAACAGTCAGGTAGACATAAAACTCAGGTAGACATAACAACTGACATGTGCTGATAAACAGTCAGGTAGACATTTAAAAACTACATGTGCTGATAAACAGTCAGGTAGACATAACTACTGAGATGTGCTGATAAACAGTCAGGTAGACATAAAAACTGACATGTGCTGATAAACAATCAGATAGACATAAAAAATTGACAGGTGCTGATAAATATTCAGGTAGACATAAAAATTGACATGTGCTGATAAACAGTCTGGTAGACATAAAAACTGACATGTGCTGATAAACAGTCTGGTAGACATAACAATTGACATGTGCTGATAAACAGTCAGGTAGACATAAAACTCAGGTAGACATAACAACTGACATGTGATGATAAACAGGCAGGTAGACATAAAAACTGACATGTGCTGATAAACAGTCAGGTAGGCATAAAAACTGACATGCGCTGATAAACAGTCAGGTAGACATTAAAAACTGACATGCGCTGATAAACAGTCAGATAGACATAACAATTGACATGTGCTGATAAACAGTCAGGTAGACATAAAACTCAGGTAGACATAACAACTGACATGTGCTGATAAACAGTCAGGTAGACATAAAAACTGACATGCGCTGTTAAACGGTCAGGTAGACATAAAAAACTGACATGTGCTGATAAACAGTCAGGTAGAAATTAAAAACTCAGGTAGACATAAAAACTGACATGTTCTGATAAACAGTCAGGTAGATATAACTACTGAGATGTGCTGATAAACAGTCAGGTAGACATAAAAACTGACATGTGCTGATAAACAATCAGATAGACATTAAAAATTGACAGGTGCTGATAAACATTCAGGTAGACATAAAAATTGACATGTGCTGATAAACAGTCAGGTAGACATAAAAACTGAAATGTGCTGATAAACAATCAGATAGACATAATAAAAAATTGACAGGTGCTGATAAACATTCAGGTAGACATAAAAATTGACATGTGCTGATAAACAGTCAGGTAGACATAAAAACTCAGGTAGACATAATTACTGACATGTGCTGATAAACAGTGAGATAGACATAAAAACAGTAATTTTGGTTTCAGGGCATGGGGAAGACCAAGAAACAGATGGACAGACACTATGACAGAAACAGATGGACAGACACTATGACAGAAACAGATGGACAGACACCATGACAGAAATAGATGGACAGACACTATGACAGAAACAGATGGACAGACACTATGACAGAAACAGATGGACAGACACTATGACAGAAACAGATGGACAGACACTATGACAGAAACAGATGGACAGACACTATGACAGAAACAAAACAACAACACGAACTAACATTAGTCAATGCAACATACTTGGCTGAAGAACGAAAAATGTAGCTCCCCACGCCACTTCACGGCAATAGTGTCCAAAAACCGTAAAGTCAGAAATTATTATATACACGAAAGCTTAGATACAGTAAACACACACGCGTAGAGTCAGCAGGGAACACACAAACAGTTTTACCGCCTAAACAACATTTTTCACCGACTCGTAAGACCGCTATTCTAGGTCAGGAGTAGTTCTCCACTTTTTTAGTCCCTTCTTGCGTATCTCATGCTACCAGATGTAGACGTAACAGCTTAACTGGCTTTTCATCAGTTCGGTTGGGAATACATTGCGAGTAAATGAGTGAGCAATGGGGAAATCTGAGGCGATACAACACAATTGATGGCGGTGAAAGAAATGACAGCACACTGAAGAACGAACAGACATGAAGAAATGTTAGGACACACAATGAGGAAACATATTGACAGTATTACAAGATAGTCTTTGTTCTAGAATACCTTGGATAAGAGAGGAAGGGGTAGACTACAGAACACACGCAGAAGAGAATTGTAGGGCAGACATGACAGGATTGTAGGGCAGACATGACAGGATTGTGACAGACATGGAAAAAACCTTGAGCTGATGGCAAGGGACTAGAAAACTTAGCATACGTTTATCAAGTCCTATGCACCGTGGGAAGGTGAAGGGCGAGTGACGATATTCTGTTGTCAATATCTGACTCTACCAATGACAGAACAACAAACCGTGGCGTTATATAATAACGTATACTTAATTTGATGACGATGCAATGTTCCCATTTTAGATACCCTAACAATAAGAAAATTACTGTAATATTACAAACTCTGAATGGAAATAAGTCATCCGGTGTCTGCATGTGCAACAACAACTATATGTTGCAGTAAATCGTGTGACTTCTTCAAACAGCTCGCGAAAACCCGTTAAAGTGAATGAATGAATGAGAGAGAGTGTGTATGTGCGAGAGAGAGGGGGGGGGGGAGAGATAGAGACAAAGAAAGAGAGAGGTGGTTGAACTTGAAAAAGAAAATACACTATCTCGACATTGAAGCTGCAAGACTAAAAAAAGTGTGTTTACTTGAGTAAAAAATCTTTTATTCAAGTTGAAACGTTTGACGAAATCTTAATTAAGAAAGTTATTTTTTCGATGTCTTACAGAAAATGACAGAATAACGTCATTTCAAAGTGGGATTTGTTGAGTTTTAGATGTTTCTACTGGAGATTATCGCTAATACTATCACAGCTCCAAACTTCCTATCCAATACATGAAAACATACATAGAGAACATAATTTCATTATATTTATAGAAAGATAACGAATTGTGACGATACGGTTGTGCGATCTCACGTCCACTCCGTCAGTATCATTTTTTTTTCTCCCATTCAATTCGCTTATTTCCCAATTTTTTGCCCTTCCATTCATTATTTTGCTCTATGCTGAATCTAGTAGGGTGATGTCTCTAACACTCTACTCCCCTACGGACGTATCTGCTTTACACGCAGAATTGCTTACGTCCCGCAAGGAAAACGCGATAATACCAGGTAATTATACCGGTCATTCGCCCATCTATTCTCTCAGTCTAACCATCCTTTGAAACACGGCGGTCCAACATTTGACCCCAGTGAAAAGCTGCTGACTGTGTTGACACACGCTTGCGTTGTGCTTACGATGAAAGAAGACAACATTGTCTGACCAGACATCTGTCTGGCTAAGGCACGCAGACCGAGCAACTCCCAAGAAGCCAGAAAGAGAAGGATCGGACCTAGAATTCTTATATCAAAAGTGACAGATCGACAGTATTTGGGCAACTATGAAACCTTAAGAGTAAACCCGCATATTAAAATACACAGACGGTAAAACTTCAGGTACCAGGATTTTATAAATACAAGACTGGAAACCTAGGAGTTGGATCTTCAGTCATAAGAGAAATAATATCTCAGACCAAGTGTATCGCAGAACACCCGTCGAAGAGGAATTACTAGTTTCCCAGGCGAAGTGTATCACAGAACACCGCCATAAGAGGGATTAGAAATTTCCAGACGAAATTAATTCGAGAGCATATGCACCGAAATTGCTCGTGTCCATCTGAAACCTGTGCAGAGAGATTGTGTATTCCCAAAATTTGGGAGTAAGTTGTGAACATTTCTTATACAAATGTGAATTTAACATGTTTTCTTGCTAAGTGGTTCTATATATATATATATATATATATATATATATATATATATATATATATATATATATATATATATATATATATATATATATATATATATATATATATATATATATATATATATATATATATATATGAGGCTGGAAACCTCAACATACGGAAATAGTATATTCATGAACCACTATAGCAAGCGCTGGTGATTTCTTCTGGCTAGTCGTGCGGAAAAACCCGACAGCAGAGGTAACCCCAGACTCCGACTGGAGCAGTGATGAGTGATGACTACATCATATGTCCCTCAAGTGTAGCATATCATTTTGTGAGATTTATGTAACTTGTTAATGCTAATTCAGGCACAATTCATTGCTCACGCTGTCCAGACACATTGTCCCAGTTAATACCCAGAGGAATATTGGTGAATTTTATTCATCTTTCCTGAGTTGCACTGTGTAAACTCAGGAATTTAACGCTTCTGAGAGATTAACATTGGTGTGTGGACAACGAGAGGATGCGCCTGCTAAACTTCCAACTCAGTGTACTTAGCAGAGGCATTTTTGTCTTTCTATTTTTTCTAAAAGTACTTGGTTACAAGCTATCAGACTATATGAAGTACTGAAGTTACTAATCCACTCGTGTGAGAATAGTACATTCATCACCAGAACAACGTGACGAAAACCTAGGCGGCAGGACTCACTCATGTAAGCTAAGTGCTAACTAAAAGGCACCAGCAAAAAGGACATTTCAGTTAAACTTTAAGTATAAGGTTAACCTTTAGCACGCTGCGATCGACAAATGTCGACGAAGGTAACCTATGTTCTCCAGGCTGGAGGCGATATTTTTGGCCTTGCGGCTGTCATCGGGAAACTGATTTTAATGTGTGTGCACGTGATCTTAACCCCGGATGTTAAAATTGACTCTTCTGTGAAAGAGATGTCACTGTCTTTTCCGGTTTTTATTTTAGTGATGGCTATCCGCGTTTATTTTCTGTGAATTTTTTCAATCAAAATGAATCGGCATCGAACACGCGGCCATTTTCGCTATAATTTTATTGGATTCTGACGCCGATGCGATGAGGAGGAGATTTTTGTCTTTATAAACGCTGATATCGGTTCTCAGAATATGTTTGATGGCTGAGATGGAAACGAAAGTAGAATGACATTGCTAGTATGTATAATTTTAGGGGTTAGAACTAGGAAATTTAGAATTACGACCGAATGTCACTGCTGACGAGGATGTTTGTTGCTTTGCTACTGATGATGGGTGTAACGAAAAGATCGTCATTTGATTTGTATTGGTCAAATGACTTTCATTGAGATGCTAGGGATATGGACTCTTCGTTTCTTGGTAATTTTTTTTAAATTTTAAAATTAAAAAAAAAATTTTTTTTTATTTTTTTAAATATTTTTTTCGTTTTTTTCATCTTTCTTTTCCTCTCTTCCTATCACATCTAACATGTACACAAACACATTTTATATCATCAGATTCATCATTCATTTATTTATATAAATTCCAAAAATGATAGCAATTGACCAAGAAACACAAAAACTATAGACGTTACAAGTCGCCCACTATAAAATCGGGGGGTTGTAAAAAAGAATGCAGCTGTAGGACAAGTTTTCGGGAAAAGAATGCAGCGTGCTAAAGTTAAATTCCCACCTACGTCTCAATGACGAGAACTTTATATCCATCAAAATTCCACTAATCTTTCCATATTTATTTTAACCTGTTAAAGACTAATTCACTGTTAAATGTGTTACCTGTTGTTTTAAAACTAAACAATAATAGGTGATTCAGTTATATGTATGAAAACAAACGTATGAGCCAGAATACTATATATATATATATATATATATATATATATATATATATATATATATATATATATATATATATATATATATATATATATATAATAATAATAAATTCTTTAAGCACCAAACACGGCGCATAAGGCAGAAACCAGTGCTCTCCAGGTTGTTCGTTGTGACGCCACTCCTCTTAGGTCTTGCACATTATTTAGGCCCAACGTTCTTCCTTCTCTTATTATTGTTCTTCTGAGTGTTTCTTTTGGTCTTCCTTTTTTCCTCTTACCCTCAGGAACCCAAGTGAGCGCCTGTAGTGGTATTCTGTTGTTTTGCATTCGTAGGACATGACCGATATATGACCATCGTCTTTTCCTTATATAGTCGGAGACATATTTCTGCCTAGAGTCTTCTCTTATTTGTCGATTAGTCTTGAATTCTTTCCAACTGATGTTCATGAGTTTTCTAAGACATTTGTTCTCGAATGTATTCAGCTTGTTCTCCAATGATTTTGTTATTTTCCAACTCTCACAGCCGTATGTTAACACTGAGATAACATTTGAATTAAACAGACGAAGCTTGGTATGTATATTCAATGATCGTAATTTCCAAATGTTAGATAATCTATTGAAGGCGCTAGCTGCCAAAGCAATTCTAGTATGGATTTCTCTTGTTGTGTCACCATCCTGAGTCATTTTACTGCCTAAATAATTGAAACTTTCAACTTTCTGTAGTTTTTCCCCGTTCAAGATGATATCAAAGGTCTCGTTAGAAAAGTTCATAGCTTTAGTTTTAGAGGCATTTATTTGGAGACCTATTTTAACCGAGAGATGACACAAATTATTTATTGCTTCTTGGGATTGTCTTGGTGTTGAACTTAAGAATGCTACATCATCTGCGAAATCCAGGTCCCCCAGGAATTTTCCATTTGTCCATTTTATACCCAATTGTTCATTGTGGGTATAGTTTCTCATAACCCAATCAATAGCTATTCCAAAAAGGAGTGGTGACATAATACAGCCTTGTTTCACCCCTGTTTCTACTGTAAACCATTCTGTATTCCCTTTATTTGTTCTAACACAACATCTTGCATTGTCATATAGTGCTTTGATTATATTCACATATTTTGTTGGAAAACCATAGATTGTAAGTATCTTCCACAATGATGGGCGGTGTAGACTATCAAAGGCTTTTTGAAAATCGACGAAGGTGATAATAAGTGGCGATTGCCTTTCCACTGATTCTTCTATAATTGTTCTTAGTGTGAATATTTGATCAATACATGATCGTTTCGGCCTGAAACCCGCTTGTTCTTCTCTGATCTTTTCGTCAGCATGCAATTTAAGTCTTTCTAACATCATGCAACATAATAATTTTCCAGGTACTGATAATAGAGATATACCACGCCAGTTATTACAGTCTGATAGATCACCTTTCTTCGGTAACTTTACAATAATACTGTCTTTCCATTGTTGTGGTGGTTGTTCTTCTCTCCATACTTCATTTATAATATCTAAAATTCTCAAGACATATATTTACCTCTAAACAGAGCTATACCTTATAAGAGGGTTTCGTTGGATTACACCAACTGGGGGCTTGAACGGGCTAAACATTGCTTAAACCCTTCACGAAAGGCGACGGACAAGATAATAAGTTAACAAATTGCTCAGCCCTAAGCAGCTTTTGTTCTTGACTTCTGGGAATGTCTTGTGAATTCTCTCTTCACTTTTTTGGGGGTTAAGTACATGTCAATTTAGTCAGCTCTAAACCTGAAGACTTATTTGAAAGGTTCTTCTTTGTCCACAAATGTATTTATCCAATATTACTTATTTCTCTATTCCTGATTATGTCTGTATTTTTTTAATCATGCCGCTATTTTGATGATGACGATTATTCGCTGACCGATTTAGTCTGCAAAAAGAGTAGAATAATGTGTACAGAAGGCCAAATAAACTGACGACCAGTATTTGTACATGGCAAGACGAAGTTTGAGACTGTGCTCAATCCAAAAATCGCGGAGTGCGACTGTTTAAAATGTTAACATTCTAGTTGTCAGCGTGCGGCACTTAACAAACGTTAACCGTACTAAGGTGTTACATTCCGATGTTTAAAACGTTAACAGTGTATGTTCCCGTGTACAGCAGCACTTAAAAACGCTGAATGTATGAAGGAATTACATCCCAGAACTAGAAAGTTGGTAGGAGGTTAACTGTTAGTTTGTAGGTTAAATGGTAGGCTTTTTAACACGAAAAGAAAGACTGAACAGTGATTGAAAATCACAGGTCAATGAAAACAGCGTGTGTCTATAAAACAGCCCTGCTGTATAATTCAGAACCGCTAATTAAAAATGCATGCTTGCAAATATGAATGCAATCGTAATTTCCAACTGTCTAACTGAAACTTTATGTAACGAACACTGAAAAAATCCCGGCAGCTTTTAGAAAAATGCGGAAAAGGCGCGCATTGCATAGTGAAAGTTAAATTGAATACCCATTTAAAAAATGCGTCTGCCGTACACTCTTTTCGTGGTACATTTTCTGGAAAATGATGACCAAAGGCACTAGAAGGAAAAAAAACATTATCTGTTGTCACAAATGCTTTATAACTTTTTTTATAGTATGCTCAATAATTGTGGATTGTCTCTTTCTGATGCATGTTATTAGGTTCCATTTACATTTTTGAGAACATCATCTGGGGTCTATCTGTGTGTGTGATTTTTTTTTAAGTTGCCCGCAACATTACTAACGCTCTTCTACAAAAATCCCACATTAATGGTCGCCTTTGTTTGCTAACTAAATAGAAGTAAATAATAAACGGAAACCCGCATTAAAACACACACAAAACTCTCGCGCTGAGAAACCGTCAAGACTACGTAAGTTCATAAAAAATATGCGTCACACACACATTCCCCATGAACTCCCCTCTCTATTGACCCTTGATGTGTCAGTCACACATGTCGCCAAACATAATTGCGTGAGTAACCTTTGATAAGACAACAAATGCTGATCACCCATATTCTTCACGTATCTTGACAAGAATTTTCCGATGCAAGAGCTCGACGAATATTTGCACGAGTACGTGATTTCAAAAAGGGAGACGGCATGGATATAGGTGTATGTGTGCGTAGTTTAGAAAGTTCAATACTAACCGGATATGATAATGACATATGGTGACTTTACAGAATCTCTGCCATCTTGATAACACCGAGGCCAAGGACACTACACCGCTGTGTTAAACTTGCATTAGAGTTGATATATTTTGTAGGCAGGGGGAAGCCACACAAATAGAGTAGGCTAATAAGATGGCCAAAATAAATTAGGGGGCTGCTGTAAAACTGGTAAAGAAATATATATATACACACACATACACACACATATATATATAACGGCATTGAATCCGTTTTACAAAGTAACGGTACACGGGAAATACGAGACGTTTCGAGTTTCACCCTTCGTCAGCCACAGTTATAGACAGGCAACAGGGACAAGCACACAAAATACAGTATTCACGAAACCAAAACAGGGTAGCAGCAATGATTGTAGTGTATGGCCAAAATAAAACAGATGGACAGACCAAAAAATCATTTCCTACTCAAAAGAGCAATGACAATTTATTATTGGATTATTATATTTACAACTGACACTGGTCACTCTAACGTACCCTGAGCTGTAGATATAATAATCTTTATGCAAAGGTTTCCTGGGACATGAAATTAATTTATAAGGTTCCTCAGGATCAAAAGGATTAGAAAGGCTGCTCAAGACACTTCAACAAAAAGTTCAATAAGAATTAATTTCTTTGCGATATAAACTTCTTTTATTAGACGTCATTAGGTAATGCGACATATTAGGACAAAGAGAACTGCCTACGTTACGAACACAAAGCCTTTGTCGGAGACAAAAAAGAATGTGAAAATACGTATTTAAAAAAAAGGAGAACAAAAATTAACAGAGCACAAGTAGATATCATCTTCCTGTTTACTCCCTACGGAGCTTGGAACGACCTCTACAGTTGTTCACCTGGCAGGAAGCCTACACCAAACATTGACATGTCCTTGCTGGGCTGGTTTCTGTTACCATTTTTGACATGATCAGAGTGTCATCACCATGCAGAACCTCACATTAATCACCTTGTATGACATACACAAGGTAGCAATGGCCGTATTCCTTCCTTATCACTTAAGTGACCCCCGGGAATAAGTAGGCAAATACTACTAAAAATATATGTTTTATTTATTACTTTAAGCCATCTTGATAGTTCGGTAGCTGAGGAAGCTATAACGATTTCCGAACTTACCCGAAGTGCCACGCACGCTATCATGTTACTAACGTGTAGGGGTGAGCAAGGTTGGGGTGAGCGATGAATATATTAAACACCTGAACGAGAAGATATACATCTTTAAATGTCAAGCCGTCTGGCGTAGACGATCATATTTTTTCACAATTTCTGACCCCAACTACTGTTTAGTAGCTCTGATGTATCCTTCCTTCATCATCATTATAACGTTTCAGCTGTGCGTGGAGTAGAGGTCATCAACAGATACATGTCAAGCCCTACTGTGTCATCCTGGTCTACCTCTGCCTCTCTTACCCCGTGGATGACAGAACAAGGTCTGCCTTGTAGCACAAAGAGATTTAGGAACTGACAAACAGCCAACACGACTGACCTGCCACGAAACCTCCCCTCTATTTCAATTGACAGCGGTTTTTAAAACTAACCTTCGCTTGGCTTGGTACCAGTAATTGAGACATTTAAATTTCAGTATGTGACTCTAGAAATCATATTCAAAACATGGCAACATTTAACACATAATAAGAACTGGAGTTCAAACGTTATGAGGTTTCTTCACTTAAACTACAAAAGCAAATATAACATAGTCTAATCGATCAGTTGTCCGTACACAGCAAACATTCTAGATAGAAGACACATCGTCTCAAGCAGACGATGTAGTCTCTCCATGTTGCATGAAATCATTCGACTTGTTCATCTAACCCGCGTAAAATGGCATCTAAAATGTAGAGGAACTACTAATCTACTGGATGACTTGTTGACATTACGGGTTCGAAATAGAAGCGGCAGTGCTCAATGTAAATTGTTCTTAATTTTTATTCGATTGAGGTCAAAGTTGACATTGGTTAGACCAGCGCAGTTGTCAGACGTCTGTGCGGAGACAAAGAAAGAACACGACCACTGTTCTTACAAGCATGTCGTAAGAGGCGACTAATTTGACATCTGCATGGGGCCGGCAACTTCATATTTCAAAACATATTGCTACACAAACCAACACTACAAGAGTACATGAATGCTTGACGGAAGGTTTCCTGCACGGGGACCATCTACAATGGTGGTCCCATCATCCAGAAGGGGGCGAACAGGCAGATAATAAAATAGGTCAATACATGTTGCCAATGTCTTCAATACGGACATTTACCACAATCGGTCAAGTAGTTCTTCAGCTGTTTCTTGCGACGGACACACGGATAATTAGTTGCGCTTTTTGCAATCTTCAATTGCCATTGCTGAGAAAGAAAGAAAAACACTGCTTTCATCAAGCATGTCGTAAGAGATGCCAGAAGCAAAACTGTAACTGGCGCTAGCATCATCATGCAAAATAAACTAGAGAGAGCAACAATGCACGATGACAGGACGTAGTTATGAGTAAGCATCATACAAAACAGTTGACTGCGGCGCTGGCATCGTGATGACTACGGTATAAATACGAGAAAAATTACAAGAATAATAACAACAATACATACACGGTTGAAGATAAGATAAGACAAGATACCAAGTCCGCATCAATTTTATCAAGAACCTTCAATGACCCCTATGTCTTACCTTGGTACATGCTAAAAGACATCCCGTTAATCTCTTGAAGTTTCTTAACCCATTATAGCTTTGTCGCCTTTCTGCCCGATACGCCACCAAAGCGACGTTATGAAATATATGACGCGTCTCAGTGCCAGACTGAAGAACGGTAGGTGACGAAATAGAATTTGTGTGTGTGTGTGTGTGTGTTCACCGCCAAAGAAAGAGGATGGAATGTTAACGAAACGTTTGAATGTAATAAATCTAGAAGCAAGTTTTTGGTGAGTGCCGTCTGGCGAGTGACATGTCATGGGACAAGAGCATCTGATAAAGCCTGCACATGATACAGACATTGACGAGAGAACTCAAACATCTTGTGAGCTCGTCCCCACAGGCCATCGTCATCATGATATATCCGACATAAACGGAGAAGCTGAGAGAAAATAATAAATGCCTTACAACTGTAAGGGCAACACTAAATGTGAAGGAGAAAATCACTGACGGGGTGGAAATATGAAAAGTAAACTTGATGAAATGATCTAAAGTACTGATAAAGTCAATACATTTCCTTCTATTTTAGTTTTCAACAAAGGGCTATGCCTGCTGAATGTCCAAACTAATATGTCTAATGTCAATCTATGTCACTCATTCTAGTTTCATTTCTAAGTTTCCACGACTAGGTTATTTGTCTGCATCTGGTTCTATCAGCCTCATTCATGCTTATAACCATATTTAAACGGCATCAATTATTCCTTCAAATTGCTTGTTCACTGTCCATGTTTTTGTACGATGATACATTAACGAACGAACAGCATACATTACTGGAAGTCTCACATCTTTATGGTGTTACTGTGTAAAGATAACACAGATAACCAGCTTACGGCATCACAAGGTAGTCCTTGACATTGAATTTTTAGATTAGATGGAGACTGAAAGAAAACAAACAAAAAAAAAAAACACCTGGAGAAAAGAGATGAAGGAAGACTTTGAAAGATGGATGGAACAGGACAGGAAGGCGTGGTACGAACAAACTGAAGGTCGATGATTCACTGGGTACAGAAGTAATGAAAGAATGCAGGGCACGAATTTAAGAGGAATGCACTGGGACATAGGAAGGAAAAAGGTATTGTGTCTAAGGTAAGAAACGTGGACAAAGAAGGCGATGAGATAAGGTAACTGAGGATACAATAAACAGGCTAGGAGGGGGTAAAGAAACTGGTGCACGTAAAAAAGATAACCTGATAAAGATATGCGGAACGTGCATGAAAATTCCAACTATATGACAGATATAATGGTGAAGGCTTGATAGTACCGTATTTAAATATTATGCATGGGGAATACCCGATACCATAACGTTAAAATAAGCCACGCCGGTATAATTAATTTGTGAACGCCTGGAAATTCCCCGCGCCTTTATAGAAAATCCACTATAATGCATACGTTTATATGCATCGGCCTAAATTAAAATTTCGAATGAGTCAAGAGTAATGTGTAACAGTTCAGGAGTGGCCCAGAAGTTTCATCTTCTTCTGCCTTCAGTTTGTACTCACGCCAGATTTGCAGGCCTGTCGCCAGGACCAAGTCGAGTCTTGTCCAGGTCAGCGCGGCAGCCCCATAGCTCCTGCTTGAGCTCAGCAACCCCTGGCCAGGTCAGACGTCGTGGGTCATCACGGGTTGGAAGTACACCACCTTCTTCTAGTACCACGCCTGGTGGCATAGGCAATCACGTCTCTCCATAACTTCCTGTCTCCAGTAATATTTATCAATTCTGTTATTGACTTCTCTACACGTCACGATGTCAAACTGTCCAGTGTCTTATCTCTCTGTCTTCCCCTATCTCATTTTCCTTCAATCGTTCCTGTTGTCACGATATATTCCAGCTTCCTTCATCTCATAACATGCCCAAAGAAAGTCAATTGCTTCCTTATATCATAAGGAATAAGTTTTCTTTGCTGACTGGTCTCTGTCAGGACATCCTCATTATTATTTTTTTGTTTTTGCTGTGCATGTTATTGTTAATATTCTTCTCTAAAACCACATCTCTGTGGCCTCTAGTGTTTTTCCTACTTGTTTACTACTTGTACATGACTCGCTTCCATAAGTCAGGTTTAGGACATAAAGATGTATTATAGAAGTACAAATCTTTAAAAAACATATATCCGGGGAACAGAAAAATAATATCAGTCAAAAAGTAAACGGCTGATAAATAAGGATGTGTAAACAAGTAGAAGAGAGACAAAAGGCATATAGGAGAGATAGAACAGTAGACATTAAGACGACAAACAGGGTGGTACAAAAAAAAAGGTTGGGGGCAGTAAGATCACCACTGAAAAATTCATTATGCCTACAGTAGAATCAACGACACTCTTCTCACTATCATACCCACAAGTCTAACGGAGTTTTTCATACAACATTCCCAACTAATGTCCAAGAGATATACCGGGGTATACAGTGTCATTGAAAAGTCACATGCTATTTGTAAATGTTTATGTCCTCATTTGTTTTTAATAGATATATATTTGAAACAAATGTCAAAGCGAGAAACATCAGCTGTCATTTGATTACTAACTTTTATTTTGTATTTGTTATTGCCAGAAACAAAATAAAATTGATAATAAAATGACGCGCCACAAGAGGCAGCAGAAACTGGCGCCCGCTTTGAAGTCGTGTGCAAAACGACCATATCTCACGTTGAGACGTAATAATAATGTGACGCCATTTTTTGTGATAAGATGGCAGTTAGTTCTTTTTACTTTGACGCTGTGATACCAAGATCTGGTCAAAATTACTTATTATGTACTGATATAAAAAGAGAGGAGAGACATGAATGACTACTGTCCCCTTGTCTAATTAAGAACTATACAAAATATTTTTAGACCGAAGAAATGTCCGGGCTAAAACTCCCTGGAAGATGAATAAACAAATTTAGATATGAAGATGATTCAGTTCTTGTTAGCTGACAGCGAAATAACTTTCTTCCACAGAGTAAAGCCAAGCTTCATACAGTTTCACCGTATAATTCAAAAAGGGAAGGAGAGAGAGATTTCCAATAACTAGAAACCTTTTCAACACGAGATGGAAAAAGTTATGTGTTCACAAAAAATGTTGTCACAGAAAACGAATGTTCAGAAAATGCATGGTGAATCAGTCTGAATGAAGCACACCGCTATTCCCCCGCAACTCAGCCAACATAGCAGACATCAATGGCCGCTCCATTACAACATTGCAGATTCGAAGATCGTGAAATAAACGTGTGTATACAACTATCTTGTTACAAACCAGAGCTCAAGGGTCTGTGTCAGCAAATGCTGACGACATTTCCGACCTCATCTGCATCTTGTACACAGAAATTCCCTGTCCTTGAATTGATTTTCGCCATGTCAACATGGTTATTATGTAGAAACGTTTCGACCCGTGCATCAAACCATTGTTATGAACAATGCTGATCTGACAACGCGTTATTAATGGAATGTCTAAGTCAGGGGTACCCAAGCTGGCGCACACAGAAGACCATCGGGTACGAGAGTCATGTCTAGCGCGTATGGAGAATATTTGGTAAATAACTAGATTATCCTACTGAAATATTCCGAAAGAAAATTCCGTTACAAGACCTAAACTCTGAGAGTAAAGAAACAAAGTGCAGACTGAACATGATATAAGGGTATCTATTTCAAAAGCTGTACTAAGAATAAAACCGTTGGTTGACAAGAAACAGAATCAAAGGTCTTCATGCTTTATTTGACTGAGTTCTGATAAACATTTAACAATTAATTGTATGATACTAAAAAACATGTTACGTAATTTAGAAATTAAGTTTTCTTTATGAGAATGAAAATGATCGTTTTTTTAACGTATCTTGCATAATAAACTCTAGAATTTATTTCCTTTCATCTGAATATGGGGTACTTGAAGGTTTACTTAACAGGCAAAGGGGTACGGGCACCAAAAAACTTGGGAACCTCCGGTCTAAGATTAAAAACAATGCAATGACGTCACAAGTCTCTAGCTAAGTATGGAAATTTCCACTTTCAAGAGCGGAACAAAACTTATTTTAATTATACAGGTAGTGTTGTTGAAGTGTTACGCAAATGCTGTACATCTCTACATTATAACAGAAAATCATCAACCAGTGACGTGTTGAAGGTCGATCATGTCTCTCCATTTCCTGCATTGTTGAGTCTCTTGAATCATGTGTGTTATCAATGTCTTCCCCTGCCACGTGGTTAGTTTATCGAGGTATGTCTTCCCCTGCCATGTGGTTAGTTTATCGAGATATGTCTTCCCCTGCCATGTGGTTAGTTTATCGAGGTATGTATTCCCCTGCCATGTGGTTAGTTTATCGAGGTATGCCTTCCCACCCGATGTGGTTAGTTTATCAAGGTATGTCTTCCCATGTTGTACCAGCAAATACTACATTTAAGACAAAAAATATTCACATCCATGGGCTACATTTTCCAGAAGTAATATTAAATACATTAGAACAGCTACATACAATTATTAGCACACTACTAATTTCACAGAGAAACATCAAAATGTTCAAAATCTAACAGATCATGGTAGCTAGAAAATATGAAATAAATAATGGGTTTAAGAAATATGTGGAAAATAAATAAATATTGGAACACAAACAAGTATGTAACGAAAACATGGCTACAAAGAAGAAGAACAGATAACACAGAAATAAATCAAAGACTTGGTCAGAGGGAGACCGGCCTATAAGAAGGTCATACAAAGCCTTCCTGGTGGGCTATCTGTTCAAGGTCTTTTCATGCCTCCTATATCCACCTTATATCTGTCCCTAAGCCCCGTCTCCATGTGATCGATATCTCCTCCTGTTTCTCTTGCCATGGGTGTTCTATAAAAATGACTGCCTTATGATGATATCTACAGGTGACCACAATTCTATCTTTTCGTGAAAAGTGCTACTTGATCTGAAGTATTACCTTATGATGAAGATGTGCTCTGTCTGCTGAATATCCTGAGGTCATTTCGTTCCGTTACATCCCATTTCACCTTCATTGGATCTTTACAGTCAAACTTATCTGAATGTAATGACTATGAAACTACATCAAAAATGACCGGGGAGATGTGGGGAAAAAGCCAAAGAAATGAAATTTGACTAATTAATTAACAACCAGAAGCTGGAACAAACCAATACATTTACATATCTAGGAAGCATAGTAACACCTGACGGCAGAACAAGCAAAGACATCCGCAACATTATGAGTAAAGCCAGAACAGCCTTTGCAAATCTAAACAACATTAGGAAATCTTCTCAATACAGCACAAACACCAAATTAAGATTATATGAGACTTGCGTGCTTTCTGTACTTTTGTTTGCCATAGAGTGCTGGAGAGAAACAGAAAAGGAAATGTCCAAATTATCCTCTTTCCACAGAAGCTGCCTCAGGAAAATTCTTATAATTTTTTAGCCGAATATCATCTCCAACCAGGAACTGCTCACATGGTGCAGTAAAGAAAGCATGCACACCATCACTGCAAGCAGAAGCTGGAACTGGGTTGGCCATGTCCTCAGAAGGGACCCTGACACTATCACATGAACTCCTATGCTACGGACCCCAGAAGGACAGCGAATGAGAGGCAGACCAAAGACACTGGCGGAGAACAGTGGAGGCTGAGATGCAAAGCATGGACCATGGTAAGAAGGATGGCCACCGACAGAGCAAAATGGGGACAGTTTATTACTGCCCTACAAGACGCCACTAGGCGTGATGGCCACTCATTGCTTTGTCAGTCAAGGGCTAAGGATCCAAGAAGAATTAATTAATAGCTGTTATCCCAATTTTTTTTAAATGTACAGACATCTACTAAATCGTCTAAAACCTCAGTTTAGTTAATTATCATGAATAAAGTTAAAATTATAGGAAACTGTCTTCTCATCAAAGTAAATGGCAAGTTAGCTACATGTAAGCTTCACAAGTTAGCTTCACAAGTTAGTTTCACCAACTCTCAGGGCAAAAACACTCTCCTCGCATCATCATCATTTTCCTTTGCATTTCTTACAGAGCATGGAGCCACCATTGTAGCTGGTCCATTTGCAGGAAGCCTGCATCAAACATTCATATGCTCCTGCTGGGGTGGTTTGTGTGGCAATTTGTTTGACATGATGAGGTGATTAGCCCCATGCATAGTCCACTTCTTTGTTTGTCTCTTCGGAGACCCAACAGGAACTACACAAGGTCAGTTATCTTTGCGGAAGCTAAATCAATTTGCAGGATGAGAACTCTTTCTCTTCCTTTGCTTCCAATTAAAATGAAGCTACAAGTAGTATCTTCTCAATCAATCTGGTTCCATTAAGCAATCCCTTTTTTTTTTTAAGTAAGATCTGATAAGCATCAAGACAGATCAGTCTTTTCAGTTTAGCTTAAGAGGTGGTATACCTGAAGTTACTTGCTCTTTTAAAAACTCAGTCGAGAAGTTAAATAGTGTTTCCATATCATCTGTTAAAAGTAGTGGATAGGCCATAGGGTCAACATTTAAACTCATCACATTTACAGCTAGTGAATGTGCGATCTGTAAAATGCTCGATTGAGAGATTTGTGGACTAACAAAACTCACACAATTGTTAAACAAATACCAATGTGAAAGATGTGCATTCAAAATAAAAAAGAATGCAAATTCATAAACATTTGCCAATAAGGGATGTGCCATTACCATGAAACTGAATACAGACATTTTAAAAAATGATTCTGAAGCAGAGGCCATCAAAATAAAGCAGACGATAGACATACACATAAACATAGATTTCTATATGGCACAAGTTGAGTCAGAAATGAACTTAGTATTTACAAGCCCATATTCTTGAATGTAAGTGTAGCAAAATAAAAATGTTGTTTTCAGCTTAAATTATAACAATTATCTGAATAGATAATTTAATGAACAGACTTTTAAAATAATAAATTGTATAATATTACAACGGTACTTATATTTGTAGAATCCTCATCGACCTAATATAATAAAACAGCCGCCGAAAGTTTGACGAAAACATATGAACACCATACAGGCTACTCATAGGGTAAAGACATACATGCACCGACCTAATTTCTCTGCACGTCAGTAGGCTTGGGCCTACTAAAATTATTACAACAGATTATTACGGCAATAACTGTGAGCTGTATCAACATTCGATTTAGTGTTGCGAGGATTTCTATAAACTCAAGTAGGGGTCTTAGTTATCTGCCTTCAGGATAAGGTTTGCCTGAAAGTGTGAGTTTGCATGAAAAGCCAAAAGTTGCAACTGCCCCTCCTCCCCCTCCCTTAGTTAACTACGCCCACAGACCAAACGTCTGAAGTTGGCGATCAGTGTGGAATGACAGAATGTTAACAGGAGTGACATAAATTAGACTGGGCTTCACTCAACAAAAGGTGTATGAAGAAAGTACTTACTCATAAAGAAAGCCGACAGTTGTTATTCACATGGCAGAGATGAAGTAATCCATGTTAAAATCACTCCCGTTAAACGTAATCCCTTCTGTTAGCTCTGGTTTGTCTTTTTTCATTGGTCTCCACCCCTCAATCACAAATTAAGTAAAATGTTGAACGGAAATTATCAAGAAACGCTGTTTAAATTGTTTGGAGCAGTAGAAAAATTCAGAATGTGTGATTAAAACAACGCCATGAATTTACTATTGCTATCAAAATTTTATGTTAAAATTTTTAATGCAAGTGGTGCAGGAATTATGCATTTTAATGGCCAACGTCAATATGATGCGGCTGTTGGTAAAGCAAGAGTCTAAAATACTGAACAGGAAGTCCATACGTCACTTGTTACAACATGGCGGAAACTTGTCATGTAAACACAGTGGGGAATATTCCACAATTATTGGCTGCAATTTTGATTCTTTGCCATCATTCAGGAGCCTGGATTCATAATCTTAAGCTACAGGTGAATCAAAGTTGAATATAATCTGAAAGATGCCACATTGCAGGAGATTTCAAGAATTTCAGAGTTCACAAATAATGCAATCTTAGTCCTTAGTTTGCATAGGTTGAATTGAAAAAGAGTGGGGCGTATGTTCGATTTCGCCCAAATCTCTAAAGATCCGGCAACTTATTAAACAGCCCACATAGTTAGGGATAAAGTTCAGAGTTAAGATTTATAATCCGTGCCCCATATTATACGTCTCTGACTTATTAGGGTGTATCGATTGGTTGTTGAAGTTAAGAAGTGTGGAACGTGTGTTCGATATCATCCAAATCAGTCGTTAAAGTTTAGGGTTAGTACTTAACCTACCCCTTATTACTGCATCTATGAATTCTATTTTAAGGCTGTATGAAGGACGTAACATGGACAAAATCAGACACACATCCCACTTTTCTTCATTTCAACTTGTTTGCATAAGATAAATTGGAAGATTCAATTTTATATTTTAGTAGGCCTAAGTAATAGCTGTAATGATAGAGCTAGTATTTTAGAATAGTATAATAGTCTACAGACAAAGGAAAGAAATGTGACCCGTTTATCATCAAACCAGGTGTTAAACAAGGTTTGGTCTGTGTGATTTACCTTGAATCAGTTATCTTTATCGCGAATAGGGTCAGGTGTGGTTTAACATTATTTGTTTTTGTTTATTTAGTTTCATCTCATGTCTTGTAGAATACACTTAGGGGTTTAGCATTAGGGTAAAGTGTCCTGCTTGCGACAAAGATGGCATATGTACATTGAGCTGTGATTCAACCAAAGTCTTGTCTTTTGAAAACTAGGAGAGAAGGATTTGGAAATAGGGCAAGGATTTTATAAATAATTAATGTGACACTAGAAAACACCACTAGGTGCCTGGATACATTTGAGAATTTGGACATCTTACCTCATAATTGATAGTTCTTGAAATGACTAGAAATATTTTCATTGTACAGTTAGAACTACTCTACTCTCCACATGTAAGCCTACCTTGCCGTGGTTGGAGAGCTTGAGCGCCCCAATGATCCCGGGAGCTATGCCGGCGGGAGTTTTACTCCTGGCAGGGTCACCCAAGCCGGACAGGTCCTGGGTGAGGGGCCAGACTAAATGGGCTGAGGAGTGGGTGGAACCCTATAGGTGTAGATGCAGAACCCACCGGCGAGTGGTACATGCTCTGGTCTGCACCAATCCACCCCCACTTCATGGGTTAAATGCTTTCTTGCCTCATTCTTCACTGTTTGTCGTCTATCACGCCCACGGCGACCGTTGCCTCAATTGGCTGTGTGTGGTGTACCCGGAAACGGGGCCTCCCAGCACTGAGGCACAGTTAAGTCCCCGATGTCACTTATCGGTGCAGAATTGAGAGAGATGGCTGAGCATCACAATCCCCCCTGTGTTGCAGCATGATGAGAACCCAGCATTGCACACTGAGCTTGGGGGGATCACTTGGGCACCAGACTTAATACTGGCTCTTGACTGGATGGCCGCATGCAGGAGATTTCTACAATGGAGGGTTGGCAGGTGGTGGGTATCTGGAAGTGGCTCTGTGCAGGACGTGAGGATTCCTTGGGAGAGCCCAAAACCAGAGCACAGCATTGTGCAAGCTCTGCATAGTTGGAGAGCCCCCTGGATGACGGGGAATGCACAGTGTGCTACCCCACCTATCCCCAACTGCTAACTTAGAACCAGAAGTGGGGTCCTCTGTATGCGTGCCAGGCCAGGATAAAACGCCTGGGAAAGAGAGACTGGAGCTCAGAACTCCCTAACTCAAAGTTGCAGGATGGCAGAAAAGCCACGGGAAAGACAGGGCTATTTTGAAGATAACGCAACCATATTTTCACCATACGAGCTCGGACGCCGCCTCGGTAAACAAGGTCCGCGCAGAGCAGTGACACCCCCAGGCTGCTTGCGAATAGTCTACTACTGGGAACATAAACAGATTAGGGATGAGCCCACTCTCCCGTTGAGCAGGTGCTAAAGTCGTAGATACTGGGCCAGAAGGCGCACCGGAAACCACAGTATCATGCAACTCGCTTTTTTTTTTTCTATGGAGAGTACACCGTCAAATAAATCTCGTTCTGGTGCTCGCCCTGTGGAGCTCCGCCAGGCAGGTGCAGTGCCGGGCTCTGAGCCTCGACAGAGCCCACCCTCAGCTACTGGAGGACCCTCTAGACCGTCTTGTGGAGTCAGCAGACGGCGGAGGAGAACTACTGACCAAAACAAAACAGAAAAAGAGAAACCCAGAGTGCCACTTGTCATAATGCACTGGAATGCAGAGGGAGTGAACAGCAAGCAGGCTGGATACAGCAAAAAGACAGAGCTGGAAAACATCTTGTATGAGAAGCAAGTCAGTGTTTGCTGTATCCAAGAGACTCACTTGAAAGCAGATCAAACCTTTAAAATAAGGGGATATCAATGCTTCAGATCCGACAGAAAAGATAGACGAAAAGGAGGAGTACTTACTCTTGTAAGGAATAACATTCCTGCACACGAAAGGAAAACCTTCATGGATGGAGCAGAATATCAGCTGCTGCAGATAAAGGTAGACAAGATGGAAATAGAACTCCTGAACTATTACTGTCCGAACAACAAACCTCTGAGTCTCAGCTCTATACAGGTACCAGCCACCAACTTTATAGCAGTTGGAGACTTTAATAGCCACTCCCAGAGCTGGGGCTATAACCATCTGGATCACAGAGGTGAAGAGGTTGAAACTTGGCAAGATGATCACTCCCTAATCCTAGTCAATAATGCCACAGATACTCCTACCTTCTACTCCAGAGGATGGCACACAACTTCAACACCAGATCTTGCCTTCTCCACACCAGATATAGCTGGATCTATTAGTAGAGAAGTAGGAGATCAACTAGGGGGAAGCGACCATCGCCCAATCTTTCTTACTGTCCAGAGTGCAACTCTCAGTACAGGCCCAGCCATTACAAGATGGAACTACAAAAAAGCCAACTGGGGTTTATTCAGGCATCAGGTGAACACGCTGCTGTCTACCCTCAAGGTACAGAACCGAGATATTAATGAAGTGGTAAAAGACTTCAACAGATGCATACTACAAGCTGCAAAAGAAACCATTCCCAAAGGATGCCGGCGTAACTACATACCATACTGGTCCAGCACACTCCAAGAACGTCAGGAAGCTATGGACAAGGCTAGAAAGAACGCAGAGTCTCAGCCTTCACTTGAAACTCACAACAAATGGAAAAAGGCTGTAGCAGAGTTTCAGAGAACAAAGCTAGAAGAAAAACGGAAAAGCTGGAGAACTAAAACGGCATCGCTGAACCTTGAGAAAGACGGCAGGAAACTTTGGAGATTAGTCAAGTCTCTAAATGAAGAGCGTTCCTCACCAAGGCAGACTATCACATTGGATGAAGGTGGCAAACTTTTCAGAGGAAAACAAGCTGCAGACTTGTTTGCTAGAAGATACAGTTCAGAAAGCAACTTACCCATTAACATAGACCATCAGAGAGAGATAAGAAAAGAAATACTGGCAACCATGGGACAGACAGATACTCCTGCCCCAATGAGGGAACCCATCACACTAGGAGAACTACAGAAGGCTATTTCCAAGCTTAAGTTTCAAAAGTCACCCGGCCCAGACAAAATCAGCAACGAAATGCTAGTAAATCTGAGCTCAGCAGCAAAGACAAAACTGCTTGAGATATTCAACCACAGCTGGTTGAAAGGAACGGTACCCCAAGTATGGAGAGAAGCCATCACAATACCCATACTAAAGAAAGGGAAATGTAAGACCGAGGCTGCAAGTTACCGGCCAATCAGTCTCACAAGCTGTGTTGGGAAGACTATGGAGCGAATAGTCAACCACAGATTGAAATGGTATTTAGAGTCTGAGCAGATCCTGGTGCCGGAACAAGCTGGATTTAGAGAATGCTACAGTATAGAAGACCAAGTTACTTACTTGTCTCAAGCAATAGAAGATGCCTTTCAGGAGAAGAAAAAGGTCCTAACGATCTGGGTCGACTTCAAGCAGGCCTTTGACAGGGTGTGGAAAGATGGCCTCATTGCAAAACTTGGGAGAGGTGGAATCCAAGGCAACATGATGAAATGGATCCAGTCATACTTGCATAACAGGAGAACTAGAGTCACTCTTGACGGTCTGCAGAGCAGAAAAGTGTTGCTCCATCAGGGGGTACCTCAAGGAGGAGTAATTTCCCCTACACTCTTCCTTGTTTACATCAATGACCTGGTGAAAGATCTCCCTGCAGGAGTGAAAGCTGCCTTATATGCAGATGACCTAGTACTCTGGTGCGCTGATGAAAATGTCACCACAGCAAATTATAGAATGCAGCGGGCAGCAGACATGCTAGTGTCATGGGCAGAGAAATGGCTTATCACAATAAACACAGACAAAACCTCCACAACACTGTTCTCCCTCGCCCCCAAGGACAAATCAGCTAACATACACCTAGGGACAACCGTTATCAAGGAAGAAAGCTACCCCACCTATCTTGGGGTGACATTTGACCAAAGGCTTACATGGAATAAGCATATTGAAAATGCAGAAGGAAAGGCCCGAAGACGACTAGGCATACTCAGAAAATTGGCAGGTACCAACTGGGGAGCAAATGAACGAAATCTAAAGAAGATTTATAGTGGAGTAATAAGACCACACTTAGAGTTTAGCTCAGCAGCATGGTCATCAGCTGCTAACTCACATCTGCAGTCCTTGGACAAGGTGCAAAATCAAGCTCTCAGGCTCATTACAGGAGCCATGAAAACTACACCAATAACAGAGATGCAGAAGGTTGCTGGATTACAGACATTGTCCCATAGAAGAGACACAAAGACCATGATCCAGATGGAAAAGTACAACAGTATGCCAACGCACCCAATGAAGGCAAGACTAGATGATCTGGCATTGGGACGTCTAAAGCGTAGCAGCTTTGTGCATCGGGGAAAAAGACTTATAAGACAGCATCAAGAAGACCTATCTATGAAGACAACACCACTGAAGCCCACCCTATACCCTGTACCATGGGAGCAGGCCAGCAGTGCCCTCCAAATTAATACGTCGGTCAGTGGTCTCACATTCCCACTGGTAAATTCTGTTCCAACTATACAGCTGAGGTTCAAGCTCTAGAGCAAGCTGCAAATATGATTTATAACACCAACTCTGACTGCCACCAGGTAGTCATCCTCACAGATGCACTGTCTGTCCTGCAAGCTCTCAAGGGTGGTAAACTCCCGCATCTGAGAAATGAACTAAACAAGGTAGCTGCCAAAAAGAGAACCATACTTCAGTGGGTACCATCTCATTGTGGTGTACCCGGAAATGAAAAGGCAGATAAACTTGCAAAAAAGGGAGGAGAATGTGAACAAGAAGATAATGAAGTCACATACTTTGAGAAAAAGAGAGCTATCCAGACTATCAGAAGAAAACAGAACCAACCCAAAGACGACTATCACACTCTCGACCGGCAGGGACAGATAACTATTTTTCGACTCAGGACAGGGCATAACAAACTGAATAAACACATGCACAAGCTACGATTGTCTGCTTCACCACTGTGCACATGTGGATTAAACGAACAAACTGCTGAGCATGTTCTACAGGACTGTCCTCTGTATGACCAGTTAAGAAAGATATACTGGCCCAATGACTCAACACTAAATTCAAAGCTATATGGAGTTAAAGAGGAACTTCAAACAACAGTCGAATTCATCATGAGAACTCGTCTGACGGTGTAATCATCAAAGATGCGATCGCAAGAAGAAGAAGAAGAACTACTCTAGACAGAGGAAATGATAAATGCTGACATTAATGGGATTGAGATAAACAGCTATGCCAAGGTAGGACTACCTGTAGAGCTACATACAGTCACATATGCAGGGAAGAGAATTGAGTATGGAGAAAGACAGGGCTGTAACTGTTTATTCAAAATTCAGATAATCGAAATACTCTGAAAATTGAGTTGTTGTTTTTTTTTAGTCACACACAAAAAATAAATTTTTCTCATGGCACTTTAGACCAGTAAAATTGACTCAGCCACGGGCCATGGTCAGTTTTATCATGTTTCCAGTCTCTGTGCTTTATGTACTACCGCGCTAGCGCATGCAGAATGCATTAGATGCACTACAGCATGGTAAAAATTAACCAAATACCGGACAAATGTCAGCTTGAGATCGATGAGTCGACCAACTCGTGATTCATGACTACCCCAGTTCACTGCTATGTGTCAGTAGTTATTTGTGAAAATGCTCAAAACAGGTTTAGAATTATGAAGATTGGTGTTAATGGACATTGTTCTGAGATTTGTTGCCACTTTTTATTCACAAGTAAAAGTAAATGCTAAAAGGTGTAACGGTTAGCTGTTTAGCATTGAGATTAGACGTAGGCTTAGGATGCAGAGATAGAAAAATATTACCCTAATTCTCTTTCGCACTTTAAAAGAAAATAATGTGACAGACATCGAAGCAGTACCCAAAAAAAAATTAGCCAATGTTATGAATTGATAATTGGGCTACTTTTTGATCGCACAGTGGACGACATCTAATAATCGAAATATTCTGGTTTGCAAAACATGCCTATCCTCACGTATTTTGGATTAGAGGTTACAGGCCTAAATATTTTTTATTCTTTTTTTATTTTAGGATGATGACCGACCTCGGATAACAATGACTCGTTCATTTGGATTCCTGAAAGGTGGTACTATGGCAGTTAATGTCAGTATGTTTTCTGCTAATGGAACAGATCTTAAAAAAATTGATGACAAGGTACGTACTAATTTAATTTCATGATATGGCAGCTTTCTTCCATGATCTTTCTATCCTCTGATACAGTGGAGTATCACAGAGATTTGTTATTTACATTCTTGTGGTTAGTTGCTGCCCAGTACAATGAATAATTTCAGTTACTCCTCACAAGTGCTCTGTCCAACTCCATTTTATGGGCTTCTATCAGTCTTTCATTTTGTAGTTCTATCTCAATCATCATCACCATTTGCCCTTGCCCTGGGTAATTCTGTCTCAGTCATCATCACCATTTGCCCTTGCCCTGGGTAATTCTGTCTCAGTCATCATCACCATTTGCCCTTGCCCTGTGTAGTTCTATCTCAATCATCATCACCATTTGCCCTTGCCCTGTGTAATTCTATCTCAATCATCATCACCATTTATCCTTGCCCTGTGTAGTTCTATCTCAATCATCATCACCATTTATCCTTGCCCTGTGTAGTTCTATCTCAATCATCATCACCATTTATCCTTGCCCTGTGTAGTTCTATCTCAATCATCATCACCATTTATCCTTGCCCTGTGTAGTTCTGATAAGACAAAGAAAGAACCTGACTATTGTTCCCTTAGGCATGTCCTACAAGGCTACTAATATGAGATTGTGCATGAGGCTGGCAATGTCATGTTATTAAATACATTGTTACAGAGACAACTGCTGCATGAACATGTGACTACTTGCTGCAGGTTTCCTGGGGGGGGGGGGAGACCAACTGCAGAAGTGGTTACTTGCTCCATACAGAGTGAAAAGGAAAGTGATAATGATGATGATGATTTGTCCTTGGATTTACCAATCTCTATGTTCATGTGGCGTCTGACCCAGTCTTATGGGCCTCGCTGTCCTTGGATCTACCAATCTCTATGTTCATGTGGCGTCTGACCCAGTCTTATGGGCCTCGCTGTCCTTGGATCTACCAATCTCTATGTTCATGTGGTGTCTGACCCAGTCTTATGGGCCTCACTGTCCTTGGATCTACCAATCTCTATGTTCATGTGGCGTCTGACCCAGTCTTATGGGCCTCGCTGTCCTTGGATCTACCAATCTCTATGTTCATGTGGCGTCTGACCCAGTCTTATGGGCCTCGCTGTCCTTGGATCTACCAATCTCTATGTTCATGTGGCGTCTAACCCAGTCTTATGGGCCTCACTGTCCTTATATCTACATATCTCTATTATCGTGTGGCGTCTGACCCAGTCTTATGGGCCTCGCTGTCCTTGGATCTACATATCTCTCTATTATCGTGTTGCATCTGACCCTGTCTTATGGGCCTCGCTGTCCTGGGATCTACATATCTCTGTATGTTCATGTGGTGTCTAACCCAGTCTTATGATCCTCACTGTCCTTGGATTTACATATCTCTCTATGTTCATGTGGCGTCTAACCCAGTCTTATGGGCCTCGCTGTCCTTGGATCTACATATCTCTCTATGTTCATGTGGCGTCTAACCCAGTCTTATGGGCCTCGCTGTCTATATTCCATTTTAGAGTAGGCCTCAGATGTCAATCTTTTCTTGTTCTTCAATTTATCTTTCTTCTTCTTCTTCTTTGATCCATAGACGCCAACCGTCAAAGCAGTCAGTGGCCATCATGCCTGGTGGCGTCTTGTAGGGCAGCAACAAATTGATTCCAGTTTGCTCGGTCGGCGGCCATCCTTCGTACAGTGCCCCAACTCTGGTTCATTCTTTGCATCTCGGCTTCCAAAGTTCTCCACCAAGTTGTTTTTGGTCGGCCTCTCCTTCGCTTTCCCTCGGGGGTCCATAGCATAGCTGTTCTTGTGATGGTATCAGGGTCCCTTCTGAGGACGTGGCCAACCCAACTCCAGCGTCTGCCAGCTATGGTGGTGTGCATGTCCTCCTGGTTACTCAGAATAAGTAGTTCTTGGTTGCTGATGGTATTCAGTCAAAAGATTCAGAGAATTTTTCTTAGGCAGATTGTGTGGACAGTTTCGACATTTTCTTCTCTGTTACTCTCCAGCATTCCGCACCATAGAGAAGCACAGAAAGTACACAGCTCTCGTACAGTCTTAATTTGGTGTTTGTGCTGTACTGGGAAGACTTCCAAATGTTGTTGAGACTAGCAAAGGATGTTCTCGCTTTATTCATTCTGTTGTTAATGTCCTTGCTTGTTCCGGCGTCAGGTGTTACTATGCATCCTAGATAAGTAAATGTGTCTGTCTGTTCTAACTTCTGGTTCCATATTGTTATTGGCTCAGGATTGCCCACATTTAGTGTCATGACCTCTGTCTTCTTCAGATTGATGTTCAGACCATCCTGCTGGCCATACTTATTCAGTCTATCGGTTTTTTTCTTGGATGTGTTAATGTGAATGCGCAAGTAGTGCAGTGTCATCTGCATATTCCAGGTCTTCCAGTGTAGAAAACGTCCATCTAATTCCTCCTGGACCGCCCTCTGTGGTCTGGCGCATCACCCAATCTATGACTGTCAAAAATAATGTTGTTGATAAGGGGCATCCCTGTCGTACTCCTGTTTTCACTTCGAAAGTTAGATTACTCAATCCAACACTGCATGTAAAGTTAGAATAGAGGTTTTTTATGATGGAAACAATGCATCTGGGAATTAATTTATCTTTCATTCTATATTATTGTGGAGTCCACCCCAATTTTGTGAATATCTGACACTGCCATTGGATAGGATACTCATTCTTGAAACCAGGGGAGAGCATTTCAGAGCTGTCCTTCTGCTGGAACCCCCCAGGGTAAAAGATATAGGAGACCTATAAACACACGGACAAGGGAATTGGTGGCCAGACTTTTAAAGGATAAAGAAGATGGGGAGAAAACTTGAATGGATGGCACAAGACATCAGATCTTGGTGTTAACTTGAAGAAGGCCCATAAATTGTAGCATTGATTTCATTTGTCTTTCCTTCTTCTGTCTGTTTTCTCTCAAGGTTTCTTCCATTCCCTCTGTTTCTTTTCTGTAAGTTCTATCACAGACCACATTAATGTACAGATAGTTCTTTGTTTACGCCATATATACGTTTCCGAGACCCTCACATAAATAAAAATCACGTAAAGGAAACAGGATTTTCTCATTCAAATACATGTAAAGTAAGGGGGATGCGCTCCACCTGTGCCGAACATAATAATAAAAATAATACAAGGGGATTGACATAAGTCTTGGGTCTGACCATGAAGGAGTCACAGGAGGAAGATGAAACTTGGCACATTTAAAGTTCATCATATTTGCACTGAATGTGTAAAGTACGCGTTTTTTTCTTCAATGGGTTTTCCCGCAACGGTGCACGGCGCAATGTACCCTATTGACTGGATCTGCTGCTCCAAAGATTTGACAAAACAATGGAAAAGAAGGAGGCCAGAGCTGTGATAAAATTTCTGGTGTTTCAGGGAAAAACACCTACATTTTTTGGAGACCATGGTGACAGTAGATGAGACTTGGGTACACCATTATGACCCTGAATCCAAAATTGCAGCATGCAATGGAAAACCCCGGGCTCCCCAACACCTGTCAAGCCGAGGGCGCAGAAATCTGCAGGAAAAGTGATGCTGACTGTTTTTTGGGACGGCAAAGGTGTCCTTTTGAAAATATATCTGCCTCGTGGCAACACAGTTTATGGACAGTACTATGCAGATCTTCTCACAAAACTAAGAAATGTTGTGACCAGGAAACGAGGGATAACGCGCACTCAAAATCTTCCTTTGCTTCAAGACAAAGCGCCCTCTCACAAAGCACGGCTTGTGCAGCTAGCAGCCAATGATTTGAATATTGAAATTCTTCCACACCCACCATTTTCTCCAGATTTGGCTCCATCAGACCTTTTTCTATTCCCAAATCTTAAAAAACAGCTAAAAGGAAATCATTTTGACAGCGATGAAGAGGTTATACTGGCATGTGATGACTGGTTTAGTTTGAAAAATAGGGTGTTTTACTCCCAAGGTGTTTTCAAGGTCAAGCAGAGATGGCAGAAGTGTGTCAATTCAGATGGTGGCTATATTGAAAAGGAATAAACACTATACAAAATTTCAGCTCTCTGTGACATGTCCTTCATGGTCAGGCCCAAGACTTATGTCAAGCCCCTTGTACATGTAATAATGAACAGTTTAATTAATACATACCATTGGTATCAAGTACATGTACAGAAATTAACATAGACAAATTATTCAACATCGACTTTTCTATTAATTCCATTATGTTGTTGTGCATGTACGTGGAAGTACCAGCACATAACGATATGCATTATTTAATACTATGCTTGATTATTTCCTTATTGTCTCTAATGGTGCATAAAGTGCTTTCACCTAAATGTAATGCACTCCTTATCATGGCAGTTGACTGACCACTTTCATAGTGCTTTATCGCGTTCAGTTTTTGATTGGGTGTCATGGACCTTCTGGCAAGTTTTTTCATGCTGTTAGTTGCACTATCATTTGCAGCACGCTTAGAGGCTATAGTTAGTTTATTGATTTCACTAATATAATTTAAGCGATGATTAAAACTGCACAATTTAGCATCTGTTTGTTCAATCCATTTGAAATAAACATATACTAGCCCAGTGACAAAACACAGAGCACTTAGTTTGAAGCATGCACAGTAAACCTGAAAACACGAGAATCAATGTCACATGTGGATTATGTCATCATCTCACTGGCGTGCAGATAAAATACTTCAAAAATGTCTTTGAGTTTGGTGCGTACACAAAACAAGAATGCCTTCAAATTCGTGAAGTTCAAATTCATGTAAATGAAACACGTGTAAACAGAGAATTACCTGTACTTGTGTTTCACCATCAGCATTATCCTTTGGCTGCCTGAGGAGTATAGGCCTTCAGCCAAACTTTCAAGTCAACAGAAGCAAAACTTTAATAATTCAGCTCAATCAAACAAGATGGAAGAAGGTCCTTCATTTGAGGAGTTTCATGTTTCAGTCTAGTACACACTGTATCCACCATTCCTGATATGTGCTGGGCCTTTCCATCTTTGTTTTTATTTTATTAATGATGTTATCAATCCATTTATTAGTTTATGAATTTATTTGTTGTTATTTTTTAGTCCCTCATGATAACCTTTCTGTGATCTGTATAATCATGTTAATATCGTGTTCTCAAAACAAGGATTTTAGACTTATAAATGGGTGCTTGCATAAAATAGAAGAATTTAAATGGCATAACTGGAACATCAATGTACAACGATGACAAGAACCAGTGGAACAAGAGATGAGAACAAGATACTGTTTATGGATAGGATACACATGGATGAAACCTCCAGATAACTTTAGAATACAGTCCTTGAATCCCTAGGGTTAGAGAGATGGATGGAAACCAACAACAAAAACACACATAGAGACAACAACTGGAAACAGAAACAAAAGGGATAAGGAAGTCTTGCAAGTACTCTGAGCAGACGGCACGGGACAGGAAGGCTTATTGTTAGTTTGTTGAATGTCTGTGTTACACAGGGAGCACAGCATGGGACAGGAAGGCTTATTGTTAGTTTGTTGAATGTCTGTGTTACACAGGGAGCATGGGACAGGAAGGCTTATTGTTAGTTTGTTGAATGCCCGTGTTACACAGGGAGCACAGCATGGGACAGGAAGGCTTATTGTTAGTTTGTTGAATGTCTGTGTTACACAGGGAGCATGGGACAGGAAGGCTTATTGTTAGTTTGTTGAATGTCTGTGTTACACAGGGAGCACAGCATGGGACAGGAAGGCTTATTGTTAGTTTGTTGAATGTCTGTGTTACACAGGGAGCATGGGACAGGAAGGCTTATTGTTAGTTTGTTGAATGCCCGTGTTACACAGGGAGCACAGCATGGGACAGGAAGGCTTATTGTTAGTTTGTTGAATGTCTGTGTTACACAGGGAGCACAGCATGGGACAGGAAGGCTTATTGTTAGTTTGTTGAATGTCTGTGTTACACAGGGAGCACAGCATGGGACAGGAAGGCTTATTGTTAGTTTGTTGAATGTCTGTGTTACACAGGGAGCATGGGACAGGAAGGCTTATTGTTAGTTTGTTGAATGCCTGTGTTACACAGGGAGCAGTAGAGTGATGAATGAAAATAATGATTTTGAACTTCCTTCTATTTTGTTGAACATCCGACTGGCTAACTGGTTAGAGCACTTGCCTCTCTTCACAAAGTTACGGAGTTCCAGGATTGATTCCTGGTAGAGTCACTCTTCAGTCTACCCAGTTGTAAATCAGTGCCGCACTCTGCTCTCAAGTTAGGGAAGGCAAAGGCTGGAAGGGAACTGGTCACCCCAGTTCATTAAGCAGGACATGGTATAGTGGTCTCCAACAAAGTATATGCTATGAGATTACCTTTGACCTTGTTTATTTGTTGAAGATAATGTATCAGTACTATGCAGAACTCACAACAGCATTGTTATTTTGTCAGGAATTAGTGTGGTTTTAAATCACATGACATGGATAATGTATTAATTTAAAAAAAACATAAATGTGTTATAATAACTCGGAATATAAATCCTTGTTCAGTCTCTCATTTGTCTTATCATTTTAGACTTTTGGTTTCTCCTTGGAAAGAAGTAAAAGCTCGGGCTTTGCAAGTTACATTGTAAGTATTGGAACTTAGAAATTATTGTTACTATCCTCCTACTGTTCTTTGTTTTCCCTCTCTTTTGTCTACTCCTCTTTTTCTCCTCCTTATTTACATCCGGAACATAAACATGCCAGTAGAAGTCATGGTTTTATTTACATCCTGAAAATAAACATGCCAGTAGAAGTCATGGTTTTATTTACAAGTGTGACATTGATTATCCTGAAAATCTTTTTTTTTTTCCCCCGCTGTCATCACAGTGGTGATATTTCTTTCTTTCTCAACTTAGGATGGTATTTCTAATTGTGTTTTTGATCAAAACCGTGATGACAGTGGATCAGTCCTCTTCAAGTTTGACCTCAAAAACCACCGGTAAAAATCTGTAATGTATTTTGATTTTATTGTCATTGTTGTGGTGTTTTTTGTAAGACATGGTGATATCCTGTCCCCTTATCTTTTTATACTCCTCATGGGCGATGTCATCAAGGCATGTAAGGAGAGGACAGGAAAATATTCAGTGGGGTACTGGAAGATGAGACAGGTCTGTATTTCAGAGCTGGCATTTGCTGATGATGTTGCCCTGATTGCTAAATCAGAGGCACATCTTCAATCCAACCTGCAAGTCTGGAAGGAAGAGCTGGAGAAGAGAGGAATGATCATAAGCAGCTCTAAAACAAAATCCATGGTGATATCACTAGAGGAAAGAAGATATCAGATTAAGCTGGGAGAACAGGTCCTGCAGCAGGTCAGCCACTGTAAATACCTCGAAGCTATTATAGACCGAAAGGGAGGCATCAAAGAAGAGTTGGCTACCCAACGAGCAGCAGCTGGGAGACTTTTTTCAAGCCATAAATTGAGGATTCCTCAGGAAAAGAGAAGTTGGTAAGAAGACGAAGATGGCTGTATACTGCTCCACCTATGTCCCAGTCTGTAGTTTTACCCCTTTAATTGGATGTCCATATTAAGTAAGTACATGATGATGTTGCCAGCTTTGTACACAACCTTGTATTAATGACCTTGTGTGACATGATGATGTTGCAAGCTCTGTACACAACCTTGTATTAATGACCTTATGTGACATTATGATGTTGCCAGCTGTGTACACAACCTTGTATTAATGACCTTATGTGACATGATGATGTTGCCAGCTGTGTACACAACCTTGTATTAATGACCTTGTGTGACATGATGATGTTGCCAGCTGTGTACACAACCTTATATTAATGATGTGTGACATGATGTTGCCATCTCCATACACAACCTTATATTAATGATGTGTGACATGATGATGTTACCAGCTGCGTACACAACCTTATATTAATGATGTGTGACATGATGATGTTGCCAGCTGTGTACACAACCTTGTATTAATGACATTGTGTGACATGATGATGTTGCCAGCTGCATTCACAACCTCGTATTAATGACCATGTGTGACATGATGATGTTGCCAGCTGTGTACACAACCTTATATTAATGATGTGTGACATGATGATGTTGCCAGCTGTGTACACAACCTTATATTAATGATGTGTGACATGATGATGTTGCCAGCTGTGTACACAACCTTATATTAATGATGTGTGACATGATGATGTTGCCAGCTGCGTACACAACCTTATATTAATGATGTGTGACATGATGATGTTGCCAGCTGCGTACACAACCTTATATTAATGATGTGTGACATGATGATGTTGCCAGCTGCATACACAACCTCATATTAATGACCTTGTGTGACATGATGATGTTGCCAGCTGCGTACACAACCTTATATTAATGATGTGTGAACAACCTCATATTAATGACCTTGTGTGACATGATGATGTTGCCAGCTGCGTACACAACCTTATATTAATGATGTGTGACATGATGATGTTGCCAGCTGCGTACACAACCTTATATTAATGATGTGTGACATGATGATGTTGTGACCTTGTGACCTGTGTTGATGATGATGTTGCCAGCTGCATACACAACCTCATATTAATGACCTTGTGTGACATGATGATGATGCCATCTGCGTACACAACCTCGTATTAATGACCTTTTGTGACATGATGTTGCCAGCTGCGTACACAACCTCATATTAATGACCCTGTGTGACAAGATGATGTTGCCAGCTGTGTACACAACCTCATATTAATGACCTTTTGTGACATGATGAAGTGGCCAGCTGCATACACAACCTCATATTAATGACCCTGTGTGACATGATGATGATGCCATCTGCATACACAACCTCGTATTAATGACCTTGTGTGACATGATGATGTTGCCAGCTGCATACACAACCTCGTATTAATGACCTTGTGTGACATGATGATGTTGCCAGCTGCGTACACAACCTTGTATTAATGACCTTGTGTGACATGATGATGTTGCCAGCTGCGTACACAACCTTGTGTTAATGACCTCGTGTGACATGCCTGAGTGTGCAGTAGGCCTGTTCTTTTGTTATCTCATGAGTGACCCTTGGGAGCCACACGTGGCTTGATGTGTGTGAATGTCATAATTATGAGATAGTCTGATGTGTGTGGATGTCATAATTATGAGATAGTCTGATGTGTGTGGATGTCATAATTATGAGATAGTCTAATGTGTGTGGATGTCATAATTATGAGATAGTCTGATGTGTGTGAATGTCATAATTATGAGATAGTTTGATGTGTGTGAATGTCATAATTATGAGATAGTCTGATGTGTGTGGATGTCATAATTATGAGATAGTCTGATGTGTGTGGATGTCATAATTATGAGATAGTCTAATGTGTTTGGATGTCATAATTATGAGATAGTCTGATGTGTGTGAATGTCATAATTATGAGATAGTTTGATGTGTGTGAATGTCATAATTATGAGATAGTCTGATGTGTGTGAATGTCATAATTATGAGATAGTCTGATGTGTGTGAATGTCATAATTATGAGATAGTCTGCTGTGTGTGGATGTCATAATTATGAGATAGTCTGCTGTGTGTGGATGTCATAATTATGAGATAGTCTGCTGTGTGTGGATGTCATAATTATGAGATAGTCTGCTGTGTGTGAATCTCATAATTATGAGATAGTCTGCTGTGTGTTGAAGCCCTGGAGGGTCATATACATTCTTGGTGTCAGCAGACAATGCAATAGTCTCTTACATTAGATTCCTGTTGGGATGTATGTCTGAATAGAATGATCAACTAACCTGATTTATGGACTAGGTTATGACCTGATTCTGGTTTCTGGAAGTCATTCATTCATTCATCACCCTTTAGCTCCCCAAGGAGCTTCAGCTTTCAGCAAACTTATACCATGTCTTCCTTCCTGTACGATCAGCTCAAAGTATTTCCATGTTTTCCTGTCCTGTACCATCAGCTCAAAGTATTTCCATGTCTTTCTGTCCTGTACCATGGGCTCAAAGTATTTCCATGTCTTCTTGTCCTGTACCATTAGCTCAAAGTATTTCCATGTCTTCTTGTCCTGCACCATCAGCTCAAAGTATTTCCATGTCTTCTTGTCCTGTACCATTAGCTCAAAGTATTTCCATGTCTTCCTGTCCTGCACCATCAGCTCAAAGTATTTCCGTCTTCTTGTCCTGTACCATCAGCTCAAAGTATTTCCATGTCTTCCTGTCCTGTACCATGAGCTCAAAGTATTTCCATGTCTTCCTGTCCTGTACCATGAGCTCAAAGTATTTCCATGTCTTCCTGTCCTGTACCATTAGCTCAACGTATTTCCATGTCTTCCTGTCCTGCACCATCAGCTCAAAGTATTTCCGTCTTCCTGTCCTGCACCATCAGCTCAAAGTATTTCCATGTCTTCATGTCCTGTACCATTAGCTCAAAGTATTTCCATGTCTTCATGTCCTGTACCATTAGCTCAAAGTATTTCCATGTCTTCTTGTCCTGTACCATCAGCTCAAAGTATTTCCATGTCTTCCTGTCCTGTACCATGAGCTCAAAGTATTTCCATGTCTTCCTGTCCTGTACCATCAGCTCAAAGTATTTCCATGTCTTCCTGTCCTGTACCATTAGCTCAAAGTATTTCCATGTCTTCCTGTCCTGTACCATCAGCTCAAAGTATTTCCATGTCTTCATGTCTTGTACCATTAGCTCAAAGTATTTCCATGTCTTCATGTCCTGTACCATCAGCTCAAAGTATTTCCATGTCTTCCTGTCCTGTACCATTAGCTCAAAGTATTTCCATGTCTTCCTGTCCTGCACCATTTGCTCAAAGTACTTCCATGTCTTCATGTCCTGTACCATTAGCTCAAAGTATTTCCATGTCTTCATGTCCTGTACCATTAGCTCAAAGTATTTCCATGTCTTCATGTCCTGTACCATTAGCTCAAAGTATTTCCATGTCTTCATGTCCTGTACCATTAGCTCAATGTGGTGAAGTCTCTAACACTTCATGTCCCTACTGCAGTATCAGCTATGGGACAACTGTTATTTACCATTGGGATGGTTTAATGGCTAATTCTGGGCAATTGATATAGTATGAAAGTTTACAAGTGCTGATTTCTGGTTGACTGTTGCTCACTCACTCACTCACTGACTGACATTTCTACATCATTTCACTGCCAGGGTTAAAGTGGAGCTTGGCAATAAAGATCTTCAAAACCTGACTGTAGTGTCCACCCCTCGCAGTCTTTACCTATACCAACAGGATCTTGCCCACGGAGAAAATTCTGAGGTGACTGCTCAGGGAACTCAAGGTAATTATTGAGGCTACAGCAAATATTGGTCATGACATATAGTAATGTCTGTGACTTGTTTAATTGTGTTTGTATTGCAATGCCCCCTACCCTTTTTGTCACATCTCTCGCTTCTCACCTTAGATCTATCATGTGTCATCTTTCCATAGATCTGTCATGTTTCCGCGTTCTGTAGATCTTTCGTGTATCATCTTTCTATAAATCTTTCATATTTCATCTTTCTATAAATCTGCCATGTTTCCTCTCTCTATAAACTTGTCATATTTCTTGCCATCTCTATGAGAGCATATGTAAGTGCTTCTCACCATAGGTCTGTCATTTTTCATCCCCACAGACTTCTATCTCATTATTTCATCTATCAACAGCCAGTCCATGTTTCTGCTCAGGTTTCTTCTGCTCATGCGTCTGCATTACTCAATCTCATTGTCAAGGTTCTCAACTTTTCCTGTATATACTCTATATCAGGGGTCGACAACCCAGGAACTTTTGGAATCTACTTTAGTAACACCGAATCGTCTAAAACTTTACCATATATATATATATATATATATGCGTGCGTGAGTTGTTTTAAGCGGAAGAGGAAATAATGAACCTTACAAAGAAATGCAGTTCCTATCTCATGCAGTTCACAAATATATTTTAGTCACAAACTCCAGTGTTTTCACTGGGAATGTGGAAAAAAGTACCTACGATCTCGGGGACATCGTGGTTTTAAATGCCAGTGGGAGAGGTCTAGTCCAAAGTTTCCCTATTTTAAAAAGTCTTTCTCTTTTTCCCCCCGCAGTTGCCTAAAGATCTACCAAATCACACACTGGGATCTGCTGGTAGATCGATGCATGGAGATGTGTCTGGAGTCATCCTTAAATGACCACCAGCTACACACAATCCTATAGTTTGTAGATTTAGATGTGAACCTCTGTCTGTGAGGCTAATTACATCCACATTCAATCTTGAGATCATTCATCCACATACTTCCAGGGATTCCCCCTGCGGGGAAACATGTTGAGAACCCAGCATTGTGCATGCAGAAAGCTTGGAGGAGTCACTTGAGGCCTGGACTCTGGTTGGCTGCATGCAGGAGAATCTCACTATGGAACCCATGTTAGGCAGGTGGCGCTGGGAAGTGGCTTTATGTAGCACATGATGATTCCTTGGGAGAGCTCAGAACCAGAGTACAGTATTTTAGCTCTGCATATCTGGAGAGCCCTCTTGAATGGCGGGTAATGCACAGTATGCCACTTGCTTCTTCCTCCTAGCTTGGGATCAGATGTCTTCTTTCTTTGATCCTTAGCTGCCAACCATCAAAGCAGTCAGTGGCCATCACACCTGGTGGCGTCTTGTAGGGCTGCAAAAAACTGCTTCCACTTTGCTCGGTCAGCAACCATCCTTTGTACAGTGCCCCAACTCTGGTTCATTCTTTGCATCTCGGCCTCCACAGTTCTCCACCAAGTTATTTTTGGTCGGCCTCTCTTTCGTTTTCCTTCCGGGGTCCATAGCATAGCTGTTCTTGTGATGACATCGGGGCCTCTTCTGAGGACATGGCCAACCCAACTCCAGCGTCTGCCAGTTATGATGGTGTGCATGTCCTCTTGGTTGCTCCGAGTAAGCAGTTCTTGGTTGGTGATGATATTCGGCCAAAAAATTCAGAGAATTTTTCTTAGGCAGATTGTGTGGACAGAGGACAATGTCAACATTTCCTTCTCTGTTACTCTCCAGCATTCTTCTTCTTCTTCTTCGTTCGCCCTGAAAAGGACGGTGGTTGCGTTGTGTCTGTTTACGCCTAAGCTGTGATATCTGCACCTTTCGGTCGACACATCCGACTTCTTTTAGGCATTTTTTAGGACCGGGTTTGCCTTCCCATTTCGATCCACACTCGCTCAGCCAGACTGCACTACTGCAGACTGTTTCCAGGACCACCACATGGAGGTGGAGTGCGGTCTTGACCAGCTCTGATTCGCTGGTCCTGACGCAGGCAGTCAAGCTATGAGTCGCTGACTACGTTCTCTATTGCTGCGTCTTTCAGTCCCCTCCAGCATTCCACACCATAGAGAAGCACAGAAAGCACACAGCTCTCATATAATCTTAATTTTGTCCTTGTGCTGTTACTGAGAGGACTTCCAGATGTTGTTTAGACTAACAAAGGCTGTTCTTGCTTTGTTCATTCTGTTATTGATGTCTTTGCTTGTTCCGCCATCTGGTGTTACTATGCATCCTAGGTATGTGAAGGTGTCTGTCTGTTCCAGTTGCTGATTCCTTACTGATATGGGCTCAGGGTTGCTCACATTGAGCGTCATTACCTCTGTCTTCTTTAGATTGGTGTTCAAGCCCACCTGTTGGCTATACTTATTAAGTCTATCCGTTTTTTCCTGCATGTGTTGATGTGAATGTGCTAGTAGTGCAATGTCATCTGCATATTCCAGATCTTCCAATGTAGAAAAAGTAGTCCATCTTATTCCTCTTGGACTGCCTTCTGTTGTCTGACACATCATCCAGTCTATGACTGTTAAAAATAAAGTGGTTGATAAGGGGCTTCCCTGTCGTATTCCTGTCTTCACCTCAAAAGTTAGGTTGCTCTGCCCAACGCTACATGTAAAATTGGCATAGAGGCTTTTTTATGATGGACACAATGCAACTTGGAATTCCATAAGCCCTCAGTATTTTCCATAGACTGTCCCTATGTATACTGTCAAAAGCCTTTTCAAAATCAATGAAATTCTGCCATTCTGAGCACTGCCCTATAATGTTCCTGAGGGTAAATATATGATCTACACATGTTCTGTTCTTTCTAAATCCTGCATGTTCTGTCCTCATTAGACCACAAACTGAGGACAAATTGGGATCAGATGTGATGATCATTTAAATGCAAGCCAAGCTGGAGAAACTGGAGCTCATGGTTTCAACTCATCACGTTTGGGAATGGCAGAAAAGCCACAGGAAAAGCCTAGAAATACAGTGTAGATAATACCAAGGAGTCTTAGTATTGGCTGCAAAAGAGTGAGAAGCTCAGCAGCCCTAGTTAAATAAGAACAACAAACAAAAATAACTGGTAGATCTGGACCGACTGGTTACCGATCCCTGACCTAATTGACAAGAAATAAAGTCTAGAGTTTACCTTGCATATAAAAACATAAATAAACATGTACCCCAGCTTGGGAGCCCCTGTTCTGGTGTCACTATCTCATTACATCTCTTCAAAGACCTATCATTACATCTCTTCAAAGACCTATCATTACATCTCTTCAAAGACCTATCATTACATCTCTTCAAAGACCTATCATTACATCTCTTCAAAGACCTATCATTACATCTCTTCAAAGACCTATCATTACATCTCTTCAAAGACCTATCATTAAATCTCTTCAAAGACTGATCATTACATCTCTTCAAAGACCTATCATTACATCTCTTCAAAGACCTATCATTACATCTCTTCAAAGACCTATCATTACATCTCTTCAAAGACCTATCATTACATCTCTTCAAAGACCTATCATTACATCTCTTCAAAGACCTATCATTACATCTCTCCAAAGACCTATCATTACATCTCTTCAAAGACCTATCATTACATCTCTTCAAAGACCTATCATTACATCTCTTCAAAGACCTATCATTACATCTCTTCAAAGACCTATCATTGCATCACTTTGCATGCTCTAAGGTCAAGGTTAGTAATCTGATCCTGGAATTTGCGCAAGAACTATGTGAATATTTATATATTTTTTATTAAAATAAATGTTAAATATATGAACATATGTATGTTAAAGTTTGTCCTTTTTTTCAATTCATTATACTTCTTCTTCTTCTTCTTCTTCGTTCGCCCTGAAAAGGACGGTGGTTGCGTTGTATCTGTTTACAACGTAGCTGTGATATCTGCACCTTTCGGTCGACACATCCGACTTCTGCACAGCATTTTTTAGGACCGGGTTTGCCTTCCCATTTCGATCCACACTCGCTCAGCCAGCCTGCACAGCTGCAGACTGTTTCCAGGACCACCACGTGGAGGTGGAGTGCGGTCTTGACCAGCTCTGGTTCGCTGGTCCTGACGCAGGCAGTCAAGCTATGAGTCGCTGACTGCGGTCTCTATTGCTGCGTCTTCAATTCATTATACTAATCTATGAAGTCCTCTCTTTGCTTCTTTTTACTAAGCATATAAAGTTCTCTCTTTATGTCTTTATACCAAGAATGTAAAGTCCTCTCTTCACTTCTTTATACTTAATATATAAAGTTCTTTATACTAAATGTTATGATGTCTTCTGTTAATGTTTTTTAAAGTAAATATTTGAAGTCTCCCAACTATCTGTTTATATGAAAATAGATATACTCTCCATGAAGTCCTGCATGTTTAACTCAATTCTTGACTTCCAGTACACCTAGAACTTGAAGGTAGAAAAATGAGCTGGCTGTAATAATAATAATAATAGCCCCTTCAGTCATAACTGACTATGGGAATGCGCCCCTGAGGTGACAGCCCTCAACTGCTTATTTTCCTGGTGCTCCTTTCGACGTTTTCTCCTCACCTCTGCTTCTTGTGTGAGCCTCTCTTCGCCCAATCTGAGGTGGTGCCGTAAATAGCATCGCCACTTAGTGCGATCGGCAGCTTCATCCTCCCATGTTGCTGGATCCATGTCCAGTGCCCTCATATCTCTCTTGCACACATCTTTGAACCTCAGCTGTGGTCGCCCAACTGTTCTCTTGCCATCTGCTAATTGTCCGTAGAAGATATCTTTTGGGATGCGACCATCTTCCATGCGGTGAACATGGCCAAGCCAGCGAAGTCTGCGCTGTCTAAGCAGCGTATACATACTTTGAAGGCCAGCACGTGACAAAACCTCGACATTTGTCACTTTATCTTTCCACGAGATGCCGAGGATGCGGCGTAGACACCGCAAATGGAAGGTATTGAGCCTTCTTTCTTGCTTAGCATAGGTTAGGCTGTATTTTTTTTTTTATTGTAGATAAAAACAAAGTCTCCCAAAAACAAGAAACAGTTACAGGCTCCTCAACCACAGCTACCACAGTTGGCACTCCAACAGAAGAGAAGACAGTTGGAGGTACAGGTGACAAGGGGGTAAACAAGAAATCTGCCCGCAGCGACAAACATTCTGAAAGGAAAAGGTCTGTGCCCAGTCTGTTTATGTGTGTCTTTCTGACATTTATTTTTATGGCTGTTGCTTGCTGCTGCTGTTAAAACAGTCATAGAAAATAAGTGTTTTGAAAGAGAACCATCAGATATTGTGTTATCTATTTCCGCATTTGAGAATATGTGTTGATATATATTTGCAGTATAATAAGTAATGCATTTGTTGTAAATTTTGTAATGTATCAAAGGATAACTTCTGATTTCACTTGAATTGCCTTAGTATATATCTGAGGAAAACGGTTGCTATTTTTTTAACGTACGCCCGCTATTACTCGAGGTGAGAATCTCCGGTTAGTATATCTAACCTGAGACTGATTTTTACGTGAGTATCCCTTTTTACCTGTGCACTGACAGGTATCCACTCGCCATTCAGGCAGATACTCGCCGTCTTTGGAGGGTACTCATTAGAGCTGGGTCGGCTCAGGAGTCTCCGGTCCCTGGTCGACGACACTCCTTCAGATGTCTTCGCCAGGGCTCGAATTAATCGAGTCCAAGTCTCAGTCGATGACACTCTCTCAAATGTCCTCGCTGAGGCTTGAACCTCGATCACCCGATCGCCAGTGCAGTGTGGTAACCATTACACCAGCGCGGCTCCTAGTTGCTATTTAATTTGGATGTGGCAGTGGAAATCAGGGAACAGACACCAAGGCCACTGCGCCTTCGTTTCCAAACATGCTTGTCGCTAATGTTTGGGCCTGGATGTTAGCGATAGTGGGATTTGGTGTATAAAAGGATCCCATATTTTCTTGACCATTGGCACACTAGGGGTGATGTGGTCAGCATCACGCCAGCCACCTTAACCTTCCCAGAGTTGCTCCAGTACCCAATTCATGAGGCTGGGCTGACCCTGGAGCCGTTTGCAGTCTAAAACAATCCCACCTCAACTGGGGATCGAACTATGGATCCAATTCATGAGGCTGGGTGTTCCTGACCTTCATGGTTCTAAGCCGTTTGCAGTCTAAAACAATCCCAAACCTCAACAATTAATTAGGGTATTATACGAATAAGTTAGTTTTGCCTAACTTCTATTTTACAATCAGGATTAGAGCTAAATGCTATAATGATATGCCCACCATGATATCATTATCTAGTGATTTTGGAGTATGTACATCTCTCACAAATAAGGTATGAATTTACTATCAAACTCCAGCTAAAATATCACTCATCATCATCTCATCTCAACCCATAACCCGTCATGGGTCGTAGGGGTGCCATGGTGGAAGCATCAGCAGACAGGGTCCTCCACTGCTCTCTATTCTCAGCAATGCGTACAAGTGTGGAGAAACCGTGTCCTGCCCATTCTTTGATGTTATCAGCCCAGGATTTTCTTTGCCTTCCTCTTCTCCGTTTACCTTCGACTGTTCCCTGGAGGATCGTTTTCGAAAGGGAGTCATGACGAGTTACATGCCCAAACCAGGCAAGCTTTCGACGTTTCACTATTGACAAAAGTGGTTCTTGATGGCCTGCATAGGTGTTTATCTTCTCTCTAACATAGACATTTGTTTTGTGCTCTTTATAGCAAATGCGCAAAATTCTTCTATAACATTTATGCTCGAAAGCCTGAATCCTTCGCTCCGTATCTGCAGTGAGTGTCCAGCCCTCACACCCATACAAGAGAATAGATAATACAAGTGATTTGTATAATTTGATCTTCACAGGAAAACTGATGTTACTTTTCCAGATCACATTCAACCTTGTCATGGCAGCTGAGGCCATCTCAAGTCTTGTCTTGATTTCTTTACTTGATCTTCCATCACTACATATAGTGGACCCGAGATATTTAAAGGTGTTAACTTCTTCTAACGTTTGCCCATTTAACGTAATGTTGGTCGGAACATGTTTCTTATGGCTATTCACCAATATCTTGCTTTTTTCTATATTAATTTCCATCCCATATGTTCTTGTTACTTTCTCCAGTCTAGAGGTAAGGTCTTGAAGTTCTGATTCTGTTCCAGCTATCAGATCAATATCATCAGCAAAACGTAGATTACACAGAGGTCGGCCTCCAATCGATATGGTTAAAATATCACTACTTTCTATTAAAGCTAATTGCTAATTTAATGGAGAATTCAAAACAGACTGATTAAATCAGAACTAGTCATTCGTTTGATTTATGCTGATATTAATAACTTTAAGTGAGACGTCCTTCTATCCAACTCTAGGTCAAGCTAAATCACTTAACTCCGACAATTTTAATGTGGAATAAACCAAACCGTGAAGCCAATAGCTTCTATTACAAGTTAGCCGTATTAACGCATGACAGTTTTGTTAACCAGAATTAATCTGTGCCTAAATATGAGTCATCGATTAACTATTAGAGGCTAATCTCAGTTTACACCAAACTCAGTTATATTATAACTGATAACTTCAATAACTTGAAGCAATCCATTCTTATCATGTCATACACTAAATTTCTCTTCTTGACATTCTTGAGGGGTGATGTAAGGACTAAATGCAGTGATGTAAAGATGATTCTTGAGGGGTGATGTAAGGGCTAACTGCAGTGATGTAAAGATGATTCTTGAGGGGTGATGTAAGGGCTAACTGCAGTGATGTAAAGATGATTCTTGAGGGGGGATGTAAGGACTAGCTGCAGTGATGCTGAGAGTGAAAAGGCACCTTTATTCATTATTTCCACTATCATTATGATATTTTACACATTTCTTTTTTTATTTCTCATGACAGGAGGGAAGCTGATGATACTCGTGGTAAAAGCCCAGTAACATCATCACCAAAAAAGGCCAATGATAAAGATAAGGTAGTCTTTTTTTCTGGTTTAAAGACATCTTGTAAGTGTATGGGCTAATTGTAAAGATAAGGTGGTAATCTTTTCTGATAACAAAATGTGTGATAAGAGCTTGGGTCAATTATTAAGATAAAATAATAATCTTTAAAGATACCTACATGTGTAGTAACAGTATAGGCTAATGATTAAGATAAAATAATAATCTTTTCTGATAACTAAATGTGTGGTAAAAGTAGGGGCTAATGATAAAGATGAGGTGGTAATCTTTTCTGATAACTACATGTGTGGTAAAAGTATGGGCTAATGATTAAGATAAAACAATAATCTTTAATGATAACAACATGTGTGGTAAAAGTAAGGGCTAATGATTAAGATAAAACAATAATCTTTACTGATAACTACGTGTGGTAAAAGTATGGGCAAAATGATTAAGATAAAACAATAATCTTTAAAGATTACAACATGTGTGGTAAAAGTATAGGTTAATGATTAAGATAAAACAATAATCTTTAATGATAACTACATGTGTGGTAAAAGTATGGGCTAATGATTAAGATAAAACAATAATCTTTAAAGATTACAACATGTGTGGTAAAAGTATGGGCTAATAATTAAGATACTGTAATAATCTTTCCTGTTTTCTAAATGAATGGTAAGAGGTTGGGCTAGTGTTCTTTAAAATGTTTTCTTTTTTAATGTTGTTGAATGTACTTTTTTTAAAAATTGGTTGTAACTTATAACAGTGTTTATTAATATATCATTCCTTCATTGCTTGTGTTTCAGGTTACATCGAAAGACTCGAATGATGACAGGGCTGTAGATTTTAAAAAACAGAGCCAAAAACCGACAGAATTCTACCTTCCAATGACACACAGGACAGAGAACTTGGTGGACATTTATGGAACTTATGTAAGAAGTACTTGTTGACTTGAGTCATTGATAATATTACAGTTTGAACTGTCAGTTCACCATTTTTATTTATCTTTTTTCTAACTCTCTGTCTTAACTATTTCTTATGTTTAAAAAATTATTTATAAAATATCCTAAGTCAAAATAACACAATAACACATTTATTTATACAGTAAAATGGACATACTTTAATAACTGTATATTTTAATGTCACATTTAAATGTTTTTCACAGTTTACAAAATTTCAAAACCAACAAATTATTTTATCTTTATGATAGTCTTGCGCTGGAAAGTTTATATATACCTTATTTACAGCTTTTCAAGAAACTATGAATATCAAACAAATTACACTGATGTTGAGAACAATATTTACAACCAAAAACTGTCTCTAGAACTCAATAAGTGTCTGTTTTTGCTTAATTCTTACAGCACTGAACACAACGGTTTTTTTTCTGCTCAAGAGTCTGATGGTTCATGATTGTTGGATGTTGGTTTTTTTTCTGCTCAAGAGTCTGATGGTTCATGATTGTTGGATGTTGGTTTTGATTACACTCACACTGAAACAGGGAGCCATGGTAGGACAGTGGTTAGTGCACTGGCTTCCTAGCTCAGTGGTCCATAGTTCGATCCCCAGTTGAGGTGGGATTTTTAGACTGCAAACGGCTCTGGGGTCGACCCAGCCTCATGAATTGGGTACCAGAGCAACTCTGGGAAGGTTAAAGCGGCCGGCGTGATGCTGACCACATCACCCTTAGTGTGCCGGTTGTCAAGAAAATACAGGCCTAACACCGTATTCTCAAAATGCCTCAAAAGGCTTGTAACAGGATCATTTACCTTTACCACACTGAAACAACGTAACCAACCCGTTTCAGCTCTGTTGGTTTATTCATAAGTCCATCATCTGGTATAAATAAGAAGAAACAAATAATACGCCACTGCTCATCAGACAAATTATCTTTAGTTGAAACCATTTTCATAATAATCTAAGACATTATTTGCCTTTTTTAAATATTTTTATTTAACATTTTGGCGAGATGCTCTTCTTTCAACCTAGACACAGAGTTTGTCAGTTATATTAGAGCGCATGTACAAATATAAAAGACCGTGTGATCTGGAATTGTAGTTAAGTACTTTCACTCTCATTCTGTCACGGTGTAACCCCCCACCACATGAACAAAAGCTCCTAGGGGTCCTCAATAATTTTTAATGTTGTAAAGTGGTCTTGAGACCAAAAAGTTTGAGAAACGCTGGTGTAGATAATACCAAGGAGTCTTCAACTTGGTATTGGCTGCAAACATGAGATCACGGCACAGATGTGTCACAACTCAAGTCTGAAGCTGTCGCCATCTTCGCTTGCGATGGGCAACTATTATTGGCTGCAAAAGAACGAGAAGTTTAGCAGCTCTAGTTAAACAACAACAACAAACAATAGACATCACATGATGATGATGATAATCATCATTTTTGTTGTCACTCCTTATGGGGCATAGAACCACCCTTGCAGCTGGTCCACTTGCAGGAAGTGTACACCAAGTATCTACATGCTGTTGTTGTTGTGGTCTCTGTACTAGTAGGTTTTACTTGATGTGGCTGGTCCACTTGCAGGAAGTGTACACCAAGTATCTACATGCTGTTGTCATTGTGGTCTCTGTACTAGTAGGTTTTACTTGATGTGACTGGTCCACTTGCAGGAAGTGTACACCAAGTATCTACATGCTCCTGTCATTGTGGTCTCTGTACTAGTAGGTTTTACTTGATGTGGCTGGTCCACTTGCTGGAAGTGTACACCAAGTATCTACATGCTCCTGTCATTGTGGTCTCTGTACTAGTAGGTTTTACTTGATGTGGCTGGTCCACTTGCTGGAAGTGTACACCAAGTATCTACATGCTCTTGTCATTGTGGTCTCTGTACCAGTAGGTTTTACTTGATGTGGCTGGTCCACTTGCAGGAAGTGTACACCAAGTATCTACATGCTCTTGTCATTGTGGTCTCTGTACCAGTAGGTTTTACTTGATGTGGCTGGTCCACTTGCAGGAAGTGTACACCAAGTATCTACATGCTCTTGTCATTGTGGTCTCTGTACCAGTAGGTTTTACTTGATGTGACTGGTCCACTTGCAGGAAGTGTACACCAAGTATCTACATGCTCTTGTCATTGTGGTCTCTGTACTAGTAGGTTTTACTTGATGTGACTGGTCCACTTGCTGGAAGTGTACACCAAGTATCTACATGCTCCTGTCATTGTGGTCTCTGTACTAGTAGGTTTTACTTGATGTGGCTGGTCCACTTGCTGGAAGTGTACACCAAGTATCTACATGCTCTTGTCATTGTGGTCTCTGTACTAGTAGGTTTTACTTGATGTGACTGGTCCACTTGCAGGAAGTGTACACCAAGTATCTACATGCTCCTGTCATTGTGGTCTCTGTACTAGTAGGTTTTACTTGATGTGGCTGGTCCACTTGCTGGAAGTGTACACCAAGTATCTACATGCTCTTGTCATTGTGGTCTCTGTACTAGTAGGTTTTACTTGATGTGGCTGGTCCACTTGCAGGAAGTGTACACCAAGTATCTACATGCTCTTGTCATTGTGGTCTCTGTACTAGTAGGTTTTACTTGATGTGGCTGGTCCACTTGCAGGAAGTGTACACCAAGTATCTACATGCTCTTGTCATTGTGGTCTCTGTACTAGTAGGTTTTACTTGATGTGGCTGGTCCACTTGCAGGAAGTGTACACCAAGTATCTACATGCTCTTGTCATTGTGGTCTCTGTACTAGTAGGTTTTACTTGATGTGACTGGTCCACTTGCAGGAAGTGTACACCAAGTATCTACATGCTCCTGTCATTGTGGTCTCTGTACTAGTAGGTTTTACTTGATGTGGCTGGTCCACTTGCTGGAAGTGTACACCAAGTATCTACATGCTCTTGTCATTGTGGTCTCTGTACCAGTAGGTTTTACTTGATGTGGCTGGTCCACTTGCAGGAAGTGTACACCAAGTATCTACATGCTCTTGTCATTGTGGTCTCTGTACTAGTAGGTTTTACTTGACGTGGCTGGTCCACTTGCAGGAAGTGTACACCAAGTATCTACATGCTCTTGTCATTGTGGTCTCTGTACTAGTAGGTTTTACTTGATGTGACTGGTCCACTTGCAGGAAGTGTACACCAAGTATCTACATGCTCTTGTCATTGTGGTCTCTGTACTAGTAGGTTTTACTTGATGTGGCTGGTCCACTTGCTGGAAGTGTACACCAAGTATCTACATGCTCCTGTCATTGTGGTCTCTGTACTAGTAGGTTTTACTTGATGTGGCTGGTCCACTTGCAGGAAGTGTACACCAAGTATCTACATGCTGTTGTCATTGTGGTCTCTGTACTAGTAGGTTTTACTTGATGTGATGGTCAGCACTTTACAATGACTTGCTGGAAGTGTACACCAAGTATCTACATGCTCCTGTCATTGTGGTCTCTGACTAGTAGGTTTTACTTGATGTGGCTGGTCCACTTGCAGGAAGTGTACACCAAGTATCTACATGCTCTGTGTCATTGTGGTCTCTGTACTAGTAGGTTTTACTTGATGTGGCTGGTCCACTTGCTGGAAGTGTACACCAAGTATCTACATGCTAGATTGTGGTCTCTGTACTAGTAGGTTTTACTTGGGTGGACTGGTCCACTGCAGGAAGTGTACACCAAGTATCTACATGCTCTTGTCATTGTACTAGTAGGTTTTACTTGATGTGACTGGTCCACTTGCAGGAAGTGTACACCGAGTATCTACATGCTCCTGTCATTGTGGTCTCTGTACTAGTAGGTTTTACTCTGTACTACCAAGTAGGTTTTCTGTACTTGATTGTGGCTGGTCCACTTGCTGGAAGTGTACACCAAGTATCTACATGCTCCTGTCATTGTGGTCTCTGTACTAGTAGGTTTACTTGATGTGGCTGGTCCACTTGCTGGAAGTGTACACCAAGTATCTACATGCTCCTGTCATTGTGGTCTCTGTACTAGTAGGTTTTACTTGATGTGGCTGGTCCACTTGCTGGAAGTGTACACCAAGTATCTACATGCTCTTGTCATTGTGGTCTCTGTACTAGTAGGTTTTACTTGATGTGACTGGTCCACTTGCTGGAAGTGTACACCAAGTATCTACATGCTCCTGTCATTGTGGTCTCTGTACCAGTAGGTTTTACTTGATGTGACTGGTCCACTTGCTGGAAGTGTACACCAAGTATCTACATGCTGCTGTCATTGTGGTCTCTGTACTAGTAGGTTTTACTTGATGTGGCTGCCAGCCCTGTGCCCAGCCTTATATTCGTCACCTCATGCCTGAGGGAGCAGGAGTTCTATTCTTTATTTGTCTCATCATCGACCCTCCCAGGAACTACACAGGGCACTTGATGGTGATGATTGTGGTGTAAGTAATCAGCTCAGGTGATTAATGTAGTGGTTGTGACTAATTGTTCTTTTTTTCTTTCAGTTCCTGGTACATGTTAAAACATCCCAGGAAGAAGGTCTGTACAACTTGTTTTTCCACAACTGCCACTTTAAGAAGTATCACGTGAATCTTGCAGTAAGTATTCTTGCAGGTGATCTGTCATTTCCTGTGTGTGACAGAGAGAGAGAAGTGAGGCAAGAGTCTTGCCTATAGTCCCCTTGCCTATATAACATCTCAACAGATAAAAATTTTCAGACAGAAGAAATATCAGGATTAAATATCGGTGGAAGATCAATGATCAAAAAGAAATTCTAGAACTAATCATCAACTTGAGCTGATCATCTCAAACTTTAGTCAGGCTAAAGTTTCCACAGTGATGACTCGACACTTTTTATCAGCAACTCAAGTCGACGTGAGACTTTTTAACTCTTGCATTCCGGAATTTTTTCATCAGTTTTGCCAGAATTATTTTTGTACCTTAAAGCAGTACCTTTATAAATTCTAAAGTTTCTGAGTTATTACACAACAAAAACACACATATTATACATCACAGTAAAGATAAATGAATGTAGAATTAGAATATGAAGGACTTTTAGTGATATTCTACATATAGTATTCAGTTATGAGTCATAACGAAAATACGAAACAAATTTCACGGAACACAAAAAGTGACGTTCCCAACGTCGTTTCGGCTTCTAGGGGTTTTGCGGATGTACGCTACCAGCGTCGTTCCGGCCTTTAAGAGTTAAGAAAGACTTGATGACATCAGTGTAGAGGAAGATCCATAAATGAGAAGAAATGCCAGGACTGGACATCAGTGGAAGATCAATAAACAACTATAGATATTCAGTACTAATGTCTTTGTTGAAAGATATCAAGAATTGCACAAATTAGTGAAGCAAGTAAACATTACAGCCGATAGAATAGTCTGGCGCTCTCTCTTCCAAACCTCTACACCTCACGGTAGAAGGGGAACGACTAAGTAAGTAAGTAAGCAAGTAAACATTATAAGTCGTCAATATGAATTCAGCATTAAAACTGATTGGTTTGGTTTTAAAGATCATCTTCATCGCACTCACGAACAACTCCATCAGTGTTCTGATCTTCTCCCTTAGATCACACAAGGAGGATCTCAGCACAATGCATGAACTCTGAAGCACCTAACAAGGATCCCAATGTTTTAAAATTTATAAAAACTGAGAAAACAGTAAACCAAGCTAAATGAAGTTAGCTCCAGATATTAAGCCATATAATGACCTCAAGTTATCACTAGCATTTAACCAGTAGTTACACTCCCATTGAGTATACCAGCGGTTCCCAACCTGTGGTACGCGTACTCCCAGGGGTACGCGACAGGACGTTCAGGGGTACGCGAAAAAAAATTGAGTAATGGCAGAAAAAAGATACGTATGTCCAACTTTTTTTGGAAGACCATCCTTTCCAACTTACATCAAAGTTACACGACTGTGATTGGCTTCAGAGTCTTGCATACTTATCGGATATTTTCCTACAAATAAACAAACTAAATTTGGCACTTCAGAATAACTCGGTAACGATCTTCAATGCTTCAGACAAAATTGAATCTATGATTAAAAAATTAGATTTCTGGAGGTCGTGTATTGAAAAAGACCAGCCTGAGGTATTTGAAACTCTGCACAATTTCCTATCTGAGAATGAGCTGCACCTCTCCCAGGAAATGAGAGAGAAAATAATTGAATACTTGAAATGGTTAAAATCATCTTTGGAGAAGTACTTTCCGAAACCTGTAAAAGAGAACTACTGGATTGTAAATCCCTTTGAAGAAGAATATTTCCAAGCAGCCACATTATCAATCAACGAAAAAGAGAAGTTGATTGAACTTACGACTGATACTACTTTAATAGCTGAATTCAAAGGAAAATTCCTTATTAACTTTTGGGGAGATGTCAGCAGAGAATATGAACAGCTGACCGACAAGGCGCTTAAGTTTCTGTTGCCATTTACAAATACTGAGCTGGTGGAGAGGGCTTTCTCTTCTTATACCTTTATAAAAAAAATAAATACAGTAGTAAACTGAATGCAGGTCCAGAATTGAGACTGTATCTTACATCACTTGAACCTGATTTAAAAAAACTATGTGCCTCAAAACAAGCTCAAGGATCGCACTGAACATTTGTCATGGTCACGTGACATGTGTGTTATAAAAGTGATTTCAACTTTTAACAATAACAACGTTTTTATTATTATTATTAATAAATTAAATGTGTTAATTTTTATTGTAACTTCTGATTTTTTAAATGTAAAAATATATGCACTGTTTGTTCACCTTTTTATTACATTGTTTTTTAATCCCGTGGTTGGCCCCTTTATTTCTGGCTATAATCTATAAATTTTGAATAAAGGAACTATATTAATTTCAAATATTTTGCAAATATTAGGGGTACAATTTATAGACATGGGCTGCCAAGGGGTACGCAAGTGAAAAAAGGTTGGGAACCGCTGGAGTATACCATAGAATAAAGAAAAAGAAATAATGTCTGAGACATCCTGATGGTACAATTACGCTTTTTTTCCCCCTCAGGTGCAGATCATACAAGACAACAATGGCAACTACCTGTCAGCTGACGAAATGCCCATCCCAGCCCTCTACTTTCTCTTCAGCGTGGTCTTTTTTATCCTGACCCTCGTCTGGTTCTTGGTGCTTCGTAAAGCAAAGTAAGCTGACTTACTTTCTCTCGTCTTACTGAGTTACCTTCTTATATATTTGTGTGTTCTCTTCATCACCGTCATCATTATCATCATTATTACCATCATCACCACTATCATCACCATCATCATTATCATTACCATCATCATCACTGTTGCGATATGATTTTGGCAACAATGAAGCGCAGAAAAAATGGCACTGGTATTTTGGGGAGATGATGATATATTTTAAAGAGTACACTTAGGTGCACATTTGTTGAACGTATATGATGGTAGAAACAGTATTGTATTAACCAATCAGGAGTGGAAGATAAAAAAAGGATGACGTTTTGTGTTGGTCGATGGGTGACGTAGTGTGGTAAACAGGTGATTGAAGACGGATGCCTGAAGTATAGGCTAACATTTTTGTTCAATCACTCAGAAAAGACATGGAATGATGTTGCAGCTGTGATTTATACTAGTCATGGAGAGAATCATATACTATGTATTTAGTAATGTCTTGCGCCTTCGTGGCCTGGGAGGTTCATACACTGTTAAATCGGAGTCTATATAACCTTACCAGTTACAGAAGGGTGGGAAGGGTCATTGTAGAGAAGAGTATATTCACTGTTTATGACTTGAATACCACTACGGTCTAAGATGGAAATTCTTACTGGATAGCGTGCCATTTTGCTTATATGAAGACTGATGGGACATAGAATTATAATGACTGTCACTGTGTATTATACCTGAAATATTCGAAATAAAAATGTTGATTTTGATATAACCACTATGGACCTTATGTATTGCCCAAGTTGGCCGTTGTGCGCCATGCATTGCGTTTCATGGTTAACTTTGCTGTTCTTTATGTGACTGCCTACGGTGATGGGACGACTAGATGCTATGGCATACCCACGATTGGTATTTTCGGGTGAATTTGACCAGGGCAGCATTGTGTTGCATGCGATGATGCAACAATCACCACTATCATCATCATCACCATTATCATCAGTACCATCATCAACACCATCATTATCATTACCATCATCATTATCACCACTATCATCACTATTATTTGTTCAGAATGCATATGCTTTTCTTATCTTTGTGTTAGCCTTCATTCTTACAACTTTTTCAGGCTGTCTCATTCTATTTGATCTCCAAATGTTGATTATTCGTGCTGATCTGTGTCATGATATATTTCCTTATTCCTTTTTTTTTCTCCAGTCTTGGACTGGTACTTACTTACTTACTTAGTCGTTCCCCTTCTACCATGAGGTGTAGAGGTTTGGAAGAGAGAGCGCCAGACTATTCTATCGGCTGTCTTCCTCCTGGCCTGGTTCCATTCTAGTCCTCGGTCCTTCAAAGATTGTCTAATGTTGTCCTCTCAGCGGACTCTGGGTCGTCCTCGGGGTCTGGATCCTTGGCTCTTTGTTTCCCATGCTTGTCGTGGTAGCCGATCTTCTCCCGTTCTGCAGACATGGCCAAACCATGGACTGGTACAGAGACTAAATTGTATTCCCTTATAAGTTGGCAGTTGTGATCTGTCTTGGCCTGTCTGAGTCGTGCAACACTGTTTGTTCATAGTTCCTGTCTGAGTCGTGCAACACTGTTTGTTCATAGTTCCTGTCTGAGTCATGCAACACTGTTTGTTCATAGTTCCTGTCTGAGTCGTGCAACACTGTTTGTTCATAGTTCCTGTCTGAGTCGTGCAACACTGTTTGTTCATAGTTCCTGTCTGAGTCATGCAACACTGTTTGTTCATAGTTCCTGTCTGAGTCGTGCAACACTGTTTGTTCATAGTTCCTGTCTGAGTCGTGCAACACTGTTCATAGTTCCTGTCTGAGTCATGCAACACTGTTTGTTCATAGTTCCTGTCTGAGTCGTGCAACACTGTTTGTTCATAGTTCCTGTCTGAGTCGTGCAACACTGTTTGTTCATAGTTCTATTATGTTCATTCAATGTTCTATCTTTAGAAATCATTATCATCATCAATATTTTCTTGTACATGCTCCTTAATGAGGAGAACTTGGAAAGAACTTGACATGATGGCACAGGACAGGAGGACTTAACATGTGTTGAAGGCTTATGCTCCTTGGGGAGCCGAGGTAGCATAGTGGTTAGTGCACTGGCTTCCTTGCTCAGTGGTCTATGGTTCGATCCCCAGATGATGTGAGATTTTTTTAGGCCGCAAACGGCTCCTGGGTAGACCCAGCCCCAATTGGGTACCAGAGCATCTTCTGGGAAGGTTAAGGCGGCCGGCGTGATGCTGACTACATCACCTTTAGTGTGCCGATGGTCAAGAAAATATGGGCCTAACATCATATTCTCAATATGCCTCAATGGGCGTGTAACAGGATCCTTTACCTTTTATGCTCCTTGGGGAGCTGAAGGGTAATGAATGAATGAAGGAGCATGGAACCATTACAATGAGCATGGAACCATTACAAGGAGCATGGAACCATTACAATGAGCATGGAACCATTACAAGGAGCATGGAACCATTACAATGAGCATGGAACCATTACAAGGAGCATGGAACCATTACAAGGAGCATGGAACCATTACAATGAGCATGGAACCATTACAAGGAGCATGGAACCATTACAATGAGCATGGAACCATTACAAGGAGCATGGAACCATTACAAGGAGCATGGAACCATTACAAGGAGCATGGAACCATTACAAGGAGCATGGAACCATTACAAGGAGCATGGAACCATTACAAGGAGCATGGAACCATTACAATGAGCATGGAACCATTACAAGGAGCATGGAACCATTACAAGGAGCATGGAACCATTACAAGGAGCATGGAACCATTACAAGGAGCATGGAACCATTACAATGAGCATGTAACCATTACAATGAGCATGGAACCATTACAAGGAGCATGGAATCATTACAATGAGCATGGAACCATTACAATGAGCATGGAACCATTACAATGAGCATGGAACCATTATAAGGAGCATGGAACCATTACAATGAGCATGGAACCATTACAAGGAGCATGGAACCATTACAATGAGCATGGAACCATTACAAGGAGCATGGAACCATTACAATGAGCATGGAACCATTACAAGGAGCATGGAACCATTATAAGGAGCATGGAACCATTACAAGAAGCATGGAGCCATTACAAGAAGCATGGAACCATTACAAGAAGCATGGAACCATTACAGTTAGCATCTAGCCATTACAATGAGCATCGAACTATTACAATGAGCATGGAACCATTACAATGAGCATGGAACCATTACAAGGAGCATGGAACACCACAATGAGCATAGAACCACCACAAGGATCATGGAACCACTGCTAGTAGCATGGAACCACCACAAGTATCTGGTCTCCTTGCAGGAAGATTACACCAAACATTCACATGCTGTGACACTGTAGGTTTTTAAGACAATTAATTTGACATGATGAGGTTGCCAGCCCCATGTACAACCTCATATTAGTCAGCCTTGTAGGACATGCCTGAGAGTGCACAAGTCTTATTCTTTCTTTATTTCTTCACAGACTCCTTCATGGAATGAGAAAAGAGGTATTTCAATTCCATCTCTGAGAAATGACATGACTTGACATGACATGACATGATTTAGAAATGGGGTAACAAACTGGACAAGACAGGCCAAAGTAAATAATTCATTATCATTCTTGAGAAATAGAAAACTTAAAATAGTGACCAACAAAACAAGAAAAGTCAAAATGAAGCAAAAAAAATCATTATTGCTGAGAAATCAGATATTTTAGAACAATGGCCACCAAGACAGGAAAGGACCCAAAAAAAACTCAAGACCAGACAAGAGGAGATTCACCATGTGGATGATACGTATATTGTCACACATGTTGAAGGTGTAGAAAACTACCTGTCTGTTGTTAAAAGACAAAAAACAAAAAGTCTCAGAAACACAGACTAGAACTTCACCCAAATCATGCAAGGCAAGCAACAACATTGGCTGAAAGATTGATTGACTGATTAACGTAACTTACATGCTTCTGTATTCAATGTAATCGTCACAGACATACATTCTTGTTGGCATGGTTTGTATGTTCTCCACAGAGAGGGTGTTTACAAGATCCACTACCTGATGCTGGTGGTTGTCTTCTTCAGGTGTCTCTCAGACCTTTTCCATGGGGTAAGTTCTCACAAGCGACACAAAAAAGTATGCATTCATAAATTAATAGTGCTTAAGATGGTTTGAACAACAGGACAGGAGGAGAGAGTCTGAAGTGGGGTCATTTTGGAGAGAAATAAACAAGAGCCTGCAGAAGAACAAGATGGGGACTCATATCTTGGCAGCAATACGGACAAAGTTGGAGCAACAGACAATGAAATCAAAATAAGAATACAAAAAGCAAGTGGAGCTTTCACTGCATTGGGAAACATGGAGATCAAGAGAAATCAAGTCCAACATGAAAATAAGAATCTTCAACTCAAATGTCAAGTCAGTCCTATTGTATGGCTGTGTAACATGGAGAACAACAAAAACAACCAGTTAGTTACAGACTTTCATAAATGGGTGTAGAATAGAAGGATTGAAAGCATATGACAAGATCTCTAATGTGGAACTGATGACAAGAGCTAGTGGAACAAGAAATGAGAAGAACATGCTGACGATGGATTGAGGAAACCTGTTGATAGCTTCACAAGGCAGTCCCAGAATAAGAGATGAGAGCGAAACCAAAAAAGACAAGGAGAAGAGAAATGGAGACAGAAATTAAAGGGATGAGGACAACACAGAAAGACCTTGAGCTGATGATGCAGGACAGGGTGTTCTTGACATAAGTTTGTTGAAAGCTTATGCTCCTTGGGGAGTTGAAGTGTAAGAATAATGCAGAATATCAGACACACACACACACACACATGTACATGAAGGATAATGAAGACATGGACACACACACACACACATGTACATGAAGGATAATGAAGACATGGACACACACACACACACGTACATGAAGACGTGGAAATAACATTCAGAATTTACTAGAAAATTGTCTTCAAATATCAACACATAACCAAGGAGCTGTGGTTGTTGAGTAGGTGAAAGAAGTTTCTGACACTGACTCCCATCTCTAGAAATGTTGCTAGTCCACAACTGTGACTCCCAACTCTAAAAATGTTGCTAGTCCACAACTCTTGATTCCATAACTCTGACAAAGTTGTGGAGTTGGTGAACGAATGTTTCAGACTCAAACTCTTGATGCTATAAATGTTACTAGTCTGACTCTGACTGCTCCCAAAAATTCATGACTCCATGATTTGTGACTCTAAAATCTGACTTGGACTCCATAAGACAGTTTTGTGGAATTAGTGTTGGCTGTGACTGCTTCCAGAAATAAATGACTCCCTCTCCTGACCATGACTCTATGCACCTGAAAGGAACTCAAGACATGACAATTTGATGGAAGTTATATTTGTAAAGGTAGAATGACATAAGAAAATGAGATGAATGTGGTTTTATTGGCTTGTACTCCCATGGGAGCTAAGAGCATTAACTCATTCAGTTTTCTCAGATTTTATTTACTGTCTTGACAGTCAAGAATATTTATTAAAGTCGACAGCCATAAAGATGTTCATAAAATATTACATAAAATACATCAATTTGAAGAATAATGGTTGATAAGATTGTTATAGATTTGTTTATTGTAAATTTCAGGTAAATATGCACATGATTCAGCTGTCAGGCATCCATGTTGATGCGTGGGCAATATTGTGGTATATTGTTTATTTGTAAGTACAAATAACTATTCCTTCAGTTGTGTGTTATCCATATATATCCAGCTATCATTTTTGTCAGTCTATTGCTTCAACCATTCATGATTTTTGTCAAGTTTTGGTTTGACTGATAGTGAAACAAAAATGTTTTTTAACATCTTGGGCTCATAATTAATAATGGAAGATGTGAAAACAGATGGAAAGAAGATAATACAAATAGCTGAATTTAGTTTCATCAACATCTGATGGGCATTAACATCCAAACAAACAGCACAGGAATTCAACAATAAGAAGTATATACTTTTACTCAATGTAATTCACGTGCATTCACTTCACTGAATATTTTAGTAATAATTATTTAATATTACAAACTGTGACCAGAAATACATGATTGGTTGCCAGCAGATAACAGACATGCTAGTGAGAGGGCAGGTTGTGGTAAACAATGTAATCTTCGTCACAAGAATACAAGCCTTAACCATCAGCCAGTTTGAAAACAGTCACACATCAGTGGGACCATCATAAACAAATCAGCAGTCAGAGGAATTATTTGATGCACATTTTAAATATTACACTTTGTGAGTTTTCGGAACATGATGGTATTTAGAAAAATGGTCTCATACTGTATATAAATGAAATCAAAATAAAACTGAGATGAGTTTCTTGACTGAAAATTTAAATGTAATCAAAATAAATGTGAAATTGTCAGAGTATATAAAATAACAGAACAACACATCCAAACATGTTGACAAATATGTATTGTTTTTCAGTGTATAAATATGAAAGGATAATCACATTTTATTTTTTATTAGGTTCCTCTTATCTGGTTCTTTCTGTATTGTTTGTTGTTAACCTGTTATTTGAAAGAAAATTAACCAGTATTATTGGCTGTTACAGAATGCGAGGAGCTGTGATGTTTGTAACAGTGCTTTTGGTTGGTGCAGGATGGGTATTTATTAAACATGTGTTCACAGACAGGGAGAAGAAACTGTTTCTCATTGTTATACCTTTACAGGTAAGCACTAGTGTTTGTGTCTTTACAGGTAAATATGTGTGGGTGTTTGTGTCTTTACAGGTAAATAGGTGTGTGTTTGTGTCTTTACATGTAAACAGGTGTGTGTGTTTGTGTCTTTACAGGTAAACATGTGTGGGTGTTTGTGTCTTTACAGGTAAACATATGTTTGGGTGTTTGTGTCTTTACAGGTAAACATATGTCTAGGTGTTTGTGTCTTTACAGGTAAACATATGTTTGGGTGTTTGTGTCTTTACAGGTAAACATATGTTTGGGTGTTTTTATTTTTACAGGTAAGTGGGTGTTTGTGTCTTTACTGGTAAACAGGATATGAAACATTTGTGTGTCTAACTTAACATGCCATGTTAGCCATACAGGTAGAATACAGGTGTTTTGCAATAGGACATCATAAATATTGAATACGATGTTCTTTGGTTTTCCTGAAGATTGTTGGCCGAGAATTGTCAAGTCCTGTCTGTGATGTCATGTCAGTGCCAGGGAGACAAAATAAAGAATAAGGCTACTGTTTCTTCATACATGTTCTCTAACGGAATGTTGAGGCTGGTGACCTCATCATACATGTTCTCTAATGGAGTGTTGAGGCTGGTGACCTCATCATACATGTTCTCTAATGGAGTGTTGAGGCTGGTGACCTCATCATACATGTTCTCTAATGGAGTGTTGAGGCTGGTGACCTCATCATACATGTTCTCTAATGGAGTGTTGAGGCTGGTGACCTCATCATACATGTTCTCTAATGGAGTGTTGCGGCTGGTCACCTCATCATACATGTTCTCTAATGGAGTGTTGAGGCTGGTGACCTCATCATACATGTTCTCTAATGGAGTGTTGAGGCTGGCAACCTCATCATACATGTTCTCTAACGGAGTGTTGAGTCTGGTGACCTCATCATACATGTTCTCTAACGGAGTGTTGAGTCTGGTGACCTCATCATACATGTTCTCTAACGGAGTGTTGAGTCTGGTGACCTCATCATACATGTTCTCTAATGGAGTGTTGAGGCTGGTGACCTCATCATACATGTTCTCTAATGGAGTGTTGAGGCTGGTGACCTCATCATACATGTTCTCTAATGGAGTGTTGAGGCTGGTGACCTCATCATACATGTTCTCTAATGGAGTGTTGAGGCTGGTCACCTCATCATACATGTTCTCTAATGGAGTGTTGAGGCTGGTCACCTCATCATACATGTTCTCTAATGGAGTGTTGAGGCTGGTGACCTCATCATACATGTTCTCTAATGGAGTGTTGAGGCTGGTGACCTCATCATACATGTTCTCTAATGGAGTGTTGAGGCTGGTGACCTCATCATACATGTTCTCTAATGGAGTGTTGAGTCTGGTGACCTCATCATACATGTTCTCTAACGGAGTGTTGAGTCTGGTGACCTCATCATACATGTTCTCTAATGGAGTGTTGAGGCTGGCAACCTCATCATACATGTTCTCTAATGGAGTGTTGAGTCTGGTCACCTCATCATACATGTTCTCTAATGGAGTGTTGAGTCTGGTGACCTCATCATACATGTTCTCTAATGGAGTGTTGAGTCTGGTGACCTCATCATACATGTTCTCTAATGGAGTGTTGAGTCTGGTGACCTCATCATACATGTTCTCTGATGGAGTGTTGAGTCTGGTGACCTCATCATACATGTTCTCTGATGGAGTGTTGAGTCTGGTGACCTCATCATACATGTTCTCTAATGGAGTGTTGAGGCTGGTGACCTCATCATACATGTTCTCTAATGGAGTGTTGAGGCTGGTGACCTCATCATACATGTTCTCTAATGGAGTGTTGAGGCTGGTGACCTCATCATACATGTTCTCTAATGGAGTGTTGAGGCTGGTGACCTCATCATACATGTTCTCTAATGGAGTATTGAGGCTGGTGACCTCATCATACATGTTCTCTAATGGAGTGTTGAGTCTGGTGACCTCATCATACATGTTCTCTAATGGAGTGTTGAGTCTGGTGACCTCATCATACATGTTCTCTAATGGAGTGTTGAGGCTGGTGACCTCATCATACATGTTCTCTAATGGAGTGTTGAGTCTGGTGACCTCATCATACATGTTCTCTAACGGAGTGTTGAGTCTGGTGACCTCATCATACATGTATGATGAGGTCACCAGACTCAACACTCCACTAATGGAGTGTTGAGTCTGGTCACCTCATCATACATGTTCTCTAATGGAGTGTTGAGGCTGGTGACCTCATCATACATGTTCTCTAATGGAGTGTTGAGGCTGGTGACCTCATCATACATGTTCTCTAATGGAGTGTTGAGGCTGGTGACCTCATCATACATGTTCTCTAATGGAGTGTTGAGGCTGGTGACCTCATCATACATGTTCTCTAACGGAGTGTTGAGGCTGGTGACCTCATCATACATGTTCTCTAATGGAGTGTTGAGGCTGGTGACCTCATCATACATGTTCTCTAATGGAGTGTTGAGGCTGGTGACCTCATCATACATGTTCTCTAATGGAGTGTTGAGGCTGGTGACCTCATCATACATGTTCTCTAACGGAGGGTTGAGTCTGGTGACCTCATCATACATGTTCTCTAATGGAGTGTTGAGTCTGGTGACCTCATCATACATGTTCTCTAATGGAGTGTTGAGGCTGGTGACCTCATCATACATGTTCTCTAATGGAGTGTTGAGTCTGGTGACCTCATCATACATGTTCTCTGATGGAGCGTTGATGCTGGTGACCTCATCATACACAAGAAACTATTGCAGAAACCACTACAGCAAAAACAGATTAATGTCTTGGTGCAGGCTTCCTGCAAGGTCACCACCTGCCTGCTCCATAGGGAGCTAAAGGGAATGATGATGATACTTGATCATAGCTTATTATTGTCTTCTAAAGGGAATGATGATGATACTTGATCATAGCTTATTACTGTCTTCTAAAGGGAATGATGATGATACTTGATCATAGCTTATTATTGTCTCCTAAAGGGAATGATGATGATACTTGATCATAGCTTATTACTGTCTTCTAAAGGGAATGATGATGATACTTGATCATAGCTTATTACTGTCTTCTAAAGGGAATGATGATGATACTTGATCACAGCTTATTATTGTCTCCTAAAGGGAATGATGATGATACTTGATCACAGCTTATTATTGTCTCCTAAAGGGAATGATGATGATACTTGATCATAGCTTATTACTGTCTTCTAAAGGGAATGATGATGATACTTGATCATAGCTTATTACTGTCTTCTAAAGGGAATGATGATGATACTTGATCATAGCTTATTACTGTCTTCTAAAGGGAATGATGATGATACTTGATCATAGCTTATTACTGTCTCCTAAAGGGAATGATGATGATACTTGATCATAGCTTATTACTGTCTTCTAAAGGGAATGATGATGATACTTGATCATAGCTTATTACTGTCTCCTAAAGGGAATGATGATGATACTTGATCATAGCTTATTACTGTCTCCTAAAGGGAATGATGATGATACTTGATCATAGCTTATTACTGTCTCCTAAAGGGAATGATGATGATACTTGATCATAGCTTATTACTGTCTCCTAAAGGGAATGATGATGATACTTGATCATAGCTTATTACTGTCTTCTAAAGGGAATGATGATGATACTTGATCATAGCTTATTACTGTCTCCTAAAGGGAATGATGATGATACTTGATCATAGCTTATTACTGTCTCCTAAAGGGAATGATGATGATACTTGATCATAGCTTATTACTGTCTTCTAAAGGGAATGATGATGATACTTGATCATAGCTTATTACTGTCTCCTAAAGGGAATGATGATGATACTTGATCATAGCTTATTACTGTCTCCTAAAGGTAATGATGATGATACTTGATCATAGCTTATAACTGTCTCCTAAAGGTAATGATGATGATACTTGATCATAGCTTATTACTGTCTCCTAAAGGTAATGATGATGATACTTGATCATAGCTTATAACTGTCTCCTAAAGGGAATGATGATGATACTTGATCATAGCTTATTACTGTCTCCTAAAGGGAATGATGATGATACTTGATCATAGCTTATTACTGTCTTCTAAAGGGAATGATGATGATACTTGATCATAGCTTATTACTGTCTTCTAAAGGGAATGATGATGATACTTGATCTTAGCTTATTACTGTCTCCTAAAGGGAATGATGATGATACTTGATCATAGCTTATTACTGTCTTCTAAAGGGAATGATGATGATACTTGATCACATCTTATTATTGTCCAGCTAAATACATTTTTGTGCCATGTTTCTCTCTCCTGCTAAAAACCATAATGGAATGAATGAATACACTTTCTAACATTGTGTCCTTCATCTCAGTATTCATTCTGTATCTTGGCACAAACTTGTCAGGTCAGGTCATAAGCAGTTTGTACATTTTAACGTACATCAGCATTACTAAATAATAAAAACAGATTCTTGGTTATTAGCACATTCTGAAAATTACAAAAATATTACATTCTTACACACTTCTATAGCACAATAGCACATCAAAGTATTTAAAGAACATCTACTAATGTTTGCTAACATCTACAAAAAAAAGTAAGAGGAAAAGTTGAAGGCAGACGTGGAAGAATAAGATGGCACCAGAAGGAAGATAAACATCAAGAGATAGATGGCACCAGAAGGAAGATAAACATCAAGAGAGAGATGGCACCAGAAGGAAGATAACATCAAGAGAGAGATGGCACCAGAAGGGAGATAACATCAAGAGAGAGATGGCACCAGAAGGAAGATAGACATCAAGAGATAGATGGCACCAGAAGGATGATAGCATCAAGAGATAGATGGCACCAGAAGGAAGATAGACACCAAGAGATAGATGGCACCAGAAGGAAGATAGACACCAAGAGAGAGATGGCACCAGAAGGAAGATAGACACCAAAAGAGAGATGGCACCAGAAGGAAGATAGACACCAAGAGAGAGATGGCACCAGAAGGAAGATAGACATCAAGAGATAGATGGCACCAGAAGGAAGATAGCATCAAGAGAGAGATGGCACCAGAAGGAAGATAGCATCAAGAGAGAGATGGCACCAGAAGGAAGATAGCATCAAGAGAGAGATGGCACCAGAAGGAAGATAGCATCAAGAGAGAGATGGCACCAGAAGGAAGAAAGCATCAAGAGAGAGATGGCACCAGAAGGAAGATAGACATCAAGAGAGAGATGGTACCAGAATGAAGATAGCATCAAGAGAGAGATGGCACCAGAAGGAAGATAGACACCAAAAGAGAGATGGCACCAGAAGGAAGATAGACACCAAGAGAGAGATGGCACCAGAAGGAAGAAAGCATCAACAGAGAGATGGCACCAGAAGGAAGATAGACATCAAGAGAGAGATGGCACCAGAAGGAAGAAAGCATCAACAGAGAGATGGCACCAGAAGGAAGATAGACATCAAGAGAGAGATGGCACCAGAATGAAGATAGCATCAAGAGAGAGATGGCACCAGAAAGAAGAGAGAGATGGCACCAGAAGGAAGAAAGACATCAAGAGAGAGATGGCACCAGAACAAAGATAGCATCAAGAGAGAGATGGCACCAGAAGGAAGATAGCATCAAGAGAGAGATGGCACCAGAACAAAGATAGCATCAAGAGAGAGATGGCACCAGAAGGAAGATAGACATCAAGAGAGATATGGCACCAGAAGGAAGATAGGCATCAAAAGAGAGATGGCACCAGAAGGAAGAAAGACATCAAGAGAGAGATGGCACCAGAACAAAGATAGACATCAAAAGAGAGATGGCACCAGAAGGAGGAAAGACATCAAGAGAGAGATGGCACCAGAATGAAGATAGCATCAAGAGAGAGATGGCACCAGAAGGAAGAAAGCATCAAGAGAGAGAAGGCACCAGAATGATGATAGACATCAAGAGAGAGATGGCATCAGAACAAAGATAGACATCAAGAGAGAGATGGCACCAGAATGACAATAGACATCAAGAGAGAGATGGCACCAGAACGAAGATAAACATCAAGAAAGAGACAAAGAAAGAGCCCATCTGTTGTGGTAGATTATTAATAATCACAGAGAGGTAACTGATTTTAATAGTGAATAATAATAAATAAGTAGTTTGGGATTTGCATATTTAATAAGGAGTCGAGTAGGTCTATAAATAAAGTTAGACCACATGCCTCCATCTCTTTCACATCACATAACTCATTGAGACAACAGCACAAAGGTGCTCAGCAACATTATTGACAGATGGTAGATGTTGTGTCTGCAGTTTGCAAGACTATCACGTAACAGTGAGAGCAAGATGCTTGATGCCATGAGCATGGTAAGGTGATCAGCAACATTATTGACAGATGATAGATGTCGTGTCTGCAGTTTGCAAGACTATCACGTAACAGTGAGAGCAAGATGCTTGATGCCATGAGCATGGTAAGGTGATCAGCAACATTATTGACAGATGATAGATGTCATGTCTGCAGTTTGCAAGACTATCACGTAACAGTGAGAGCAAGATGCTTGATGCCATGAGCATGGTAAGGTGCTCAGCAACATTATTGACAGATGATAGATGTCGTGTCTGCGGTTTGCAAGGGCCTGCGCGCCCAACTATCACGTAACAAAATGAGAAGCAAGATGCTTGATGCCATGAGCATGGTAAGGTGCTCAGCAACATTATTGACAGATGATAGATGTCGTGTCTGCGGTTTGCAAGACTATCACGTAACAATGAGAGCAAGATGCTTGATGCCATGAGCATGGTAAGGTGATCAGCCTTACGCAGAAAGAAACGTTGGTAGGTAAAATAAGTATATTAAAATGAGTAGCCATGCAGAGAAGCCAGTTAGGTCGTGAACAGACAAGGCCACATACTGTGGGCCAGAGACATTAACTCATAAGAACAGTTTGAAGTTTAAATTAAAAGGACAGTGAACACTCAGGGAAAATTTACATAGCCTGACAGTTTTCCAGTAAATTCCAACATAACCTGAAATCAGCTGTTTGAATCCAGAATACTGCCATCAATGGTACCTATACCTTGTAGCGCTATGGCAGCTTGTGTACCCTGACAATCCCCAGAGCTATGCCAGTGGGAGATTTACTCCTGGTAGGTTCAACCAAGCTGGACTAGTCTGCATGGGTAGGGGTCAGACAAAAGCTGGTACTCTGGTAATCCAGGTTGGGGGTTTTAGCACAGGGCCGACACCCCTGTCTATGTAAAAAAATCGCACATGTTACGGATACAACAATAAATGGAAAAACTTTGCTGCGGGATGGACATCAGGAGTCTCAGGCTCGTATGACTGACAGTGGTGAAAGCCAAAAGGAAGCCACTGGCATGAAAACGGATGCCCTGACCGCAAAACACGAAACCAGAATTGGTTTTTGGAACGTCAGTACTATGAATGAGGCAGGAAAGCTGAGACAAATCACAGCAGAGATGAGGAACTACAAGATACATATCCTGGGAATAAGCAAGAGCAGATGGACAGGTAAGGGGAGAATTAAAACAGCTACAGGGGAAACAGTACTTTATTCTGGCAGAGAGGATGGTCAGCACAACGAAGGTGTAGCCATTATCCTGAAGAAAGGAATGGAAAGGTCTTTACTGGAATGGAAACCCATCAACAACAGACTGATAAGAGCAAGACTGAGAGGGAGGTTCACCAACACCACAATTATACAATGCTATGCACCAACAAACGACAGCGATGAAGAGAATCAAGGACGAGTTCTACCAACATGTACAAAAAGAAATGGAAACTACACCCAGGTACGATCTCATTATAGTAATGGGAGACCTAAATGTGAAAGTGGGAGCACACAATAATTATAACGAAAGAGTAATGGGGAAATGCGGCAGTGGAACAGCAAATGAGAATGGGGACAAATTAATAAGCTTCTGCAGTATTAACAACCTGGTCATTGGAGGAACACTTTTTCCACACAAGGAAGTGCACAAGTTAACATGGGAATCACCAAACGGACGAGACAGAAACCAGATAGATCACATAATGATCAATGGCAGATGGAGATATGCACTACAAGACGTGAAAGTAAGAAGAGGCGCAGATGTGGGAAGTGATCATCACCTAGTAGTAGCAAGACTGAAAGTGAAACTCAGAGCTGCTGGACCAGTTGCAGTCAAACAGAAAAGATACAACATCACGAAACTGAAGGATCCTCTCACCAGAAAAGCTTTCGTGGTCGACGTAAAGAGAAGATATGAGATTATCAAAAGCCAGGAAAGAACAGTGACCGATGATGTTGACCAGAGATTCAACACCATCTCAACAATATACAAGGAAAGCAGCAAGTCATGCTTGGGATTCCAGGAAAGAAAGAGCCAAGACTGGAGAACACCAGATACGCTAAACACCATAGCGAAGAGAAAGGAAATGAAAAGAAAGAAAACAGAAGCTAAGTCTCCCAGGTTAAAGGCAATATATAGTGAACAGTACAGTCAGCTGGACAAGGAAGTTAAATGTCAAACCCGTGCTAACAAAAGGACATTTCTGGATGACCTTGCAAGACAGGCAGAAGAGGCAGCACTGAGAAATGAACAAAGCACAGTATACAAAATAACTAAAATCATCAGTGGAAAACAAGGTGCAAACAATATTACATTAGTAAGAGATTAGCACAGAAATCTCATCACGACAGTAGAGGGACAGGAAAAAAGATGGGCAGAGCATTTCAGAGAAACTCTGAATAAGGAACCACCAGAGACACAATTGAATGTTCCTGAGGCTGAAAATGATCTAGATGTTAATACAGACATCCCACGAAAAGAAATCATCACAGCAATCAAAGAGTTAAAGAATGGAAAAGCTCCTGATCATGATAACTTAAATGCAGAGCTATTTAAGACAGACCCTGAGCTAGGAGCAGAACTATTAGAACCACTATTTGCACAAGTCTGGAAAACAGGGACAACACCAACAGAGTGGAGAAAAGGAATAATTGTCAAATTGCCCAAGAAGAGAGATCTTGCAGACTGCAATAATTGGAGAGGAATAACTCTTCTCTCAGTTCCCAGCAAAATACTAGGCAGGATAATTATACAGAGAATTTCAAAAGCAGGAGACCACAAACTGAGGAAAGAACAAGCAGGATTTAGAAAGAACAGAAGATGTGTAGATCATATATTTACCCCCAGGAACATTATAGAGCAGTGCTCAGGATGGCAAAGACAGCTGTACATTAATTTTGTTGATTTTGAAAAGGCTTTTGACAGTATACATAGGGACAGTTTATGGAAAATACTGAGGGCTTATGGAATTCCAAGCTGATTAGTGTCAATCATAAAAAGCCTTTATGCCAACTTTACGTGTAGCATTGGGCAGAGCAACCTAACCTTTGAAGTGAAGACAGGAGTATGACAGGGATGCCCCTTATCAACCACTCTATTTTTAACAGTCATAGACTGGGTGATGCGCCAGACAACAGAGGGCAATCCAAGAGGAATAAGATGGACTACATTTTCTACATTGGAAGATCTGGAATATGCAGATGACATCGCACTACTAGCACATTCACATCAACACATCCAGGAAAAAATGGATAGACTTAATAAGTATAGCCAGCAGGTGGGCTTGAACATCAACCTAAAGAAGACAGAGGTCATGATGCTCAATGTGAGCAACCCTGAGCCCATATCAGTAAGGAATCAGCAACTGGAACAGACAGATGCCTTCACATACCTAGGATGCATAGTAACACCAGACGGCGGAGCAAGCAAAGACATCAACAACAGAATGAACAAAGCAAGAACACCCTTTTTTAGTCTAAACATCTGGAAGTCCTCTCAGTACAGCACAAGCACAAAATTAGGATTATATCAGAGCTGTGTGCTTTCTGTGCTTCTCTATGGCGTGGAGAGCTGGAGAGTTACAGAGAAGGAAATGTCGAAATTGTCCTCTTTTCACACAACATGCCTAAGAAAAATTCTCCGAATCTTTTGGCCGAATACCATCACCAACCAAGATCTGCTTACTCGGAGCAAGCAAGAGAACATGCACACCATCATAGCTGGCAGACGCTGGAGCTGGGTTGGCCATGTCCTCAGAAGAGACCCCGATGCCATCACAAGAACAGCTATGCTATGGACCCCTGAAGGAAAACGAAAGACAGGCCGACCAAAAACAACTTGGCGTAGGACTGTGGAGGCTGAGATGCAAAGAATGAACCAGAGTTGGGGCACTGTACGAAGGATGGCCGCCGACCGAGCAAAGTGGAATCAATTTGTTGTTGCCCTACAAGACGCCACCAGGCGTAATGGCCACTGACTGCTTTGATGGTCGGCGGCTAAGGATCAAGGAAGAATCCAGAATAAAGATGCCCTGTGTAATGTAGCAGATTCTAAAACCACATGTCGAGATAGGAGATATAAAATAAGAAAAACTTCCACGGGCAATAAGAACACTAAGATGTATGAGATTTATTGTACGAGCAGGTGGAGATAAGCCCTGTAGATCTTATGATGACTTTTGTTCCATTTTGAACCTCCTGTAAATATGTTAAATAAATGTTCTTAAGCAGTGTGCAACTTGCGGTCAGTTAGCAAGTCTAGCTACATCTTGTAATTATATGTGTGTCACGTGAAATCATCATCAACGTCATGGGACAAAGAACCTGCCACTGTTAATATTACCTCACGAGCAAGTAAAGTTTAATGTGTGGCCAGCCTTTACCAAGGGGCTGAGCAGTCACGCAGTGACACAGTGTGTACCATCAAGACAGGAGAACTGCAGAAACATGGCAGCTGACCTTTGATGCAAAGATGGCAGTTGATCTGTCTCTTCTTCCTTTCCAGACGAAAAAACCTCACTTTTCTTGCTCTGGTTTTCGGTTCATTTTTGTTTCTAATGTTTCTACTGTTATCTTTGTTTTTAATTTGTATGTTATTTTTCTCATAATGTGTATTTGTGAGTGTGTGTTTGATTTCATTTCGTTGGTGTCTTCCTTGTATGATACCTGCATCCAAGCCTCTATGGCTCTATGTAGTTTCTGTAGCATTCTGTTTTAAATGATGAGATTGTCAGCCCCATACACACTCTCATATTAGTCACCTAAAACACTCTCATATTAGTCACCTCCTAAAACACTCTCATATTAGTCACCTCCATACACAACCTCATATTAGTCACCTCCATACACAATCTCATATTAGTCACCTCCATACACAACCTCATATTAATCACCTCCATACACACTCTCATATTAGTCACCTCCATACACACTCTCATATTAGTCACCTCCATACACAACCTCATATTAGTCATCTCCATACACAACCTCATATTAGTCACCTCCATACACAACCTCATATTAGTCACCTCCATACACACTCTCATATTAGTCACCTCCATACACAACCTCATATTAGTCACCTCCAAAGACAACCGAACAGCGTGTGTGTATATGTACATATACATATATTTTTACATTGAAATAGTCAGAACCGGTTAATCCCCGTCACTTTCTCCATTTTCAGCGATCTTTGTCACTTCCTTTAGAAGCATTATTTCTGCTGTCAGTGTTATTGAGTCGTAACATTTATTTTATTTTTAAATGTTTTTTTTTAAAAGTTAATGGCATACTACTTTTAATAATTAGATTTCCATGGGAGCCACTGTTGTCCCAAGTTTTGTTAGCAGCACTGCTGAAGCACTTGATCCTTTATTTGTACAGATCCTGATGAACGTAGCTTGGGTGATAATGGAGGAGAGTGAAGAAGGATACTCATCTTACAATACGTGGCATACAATTTTCATTGGTGTTGATCTACTTTGCTGCTTTGCTATTCTATTCCCAGTTATATGGTAGGTTGTTACAAAAGATTATTTTTGTGGTATTTTAGTGAGATCATCCTCCATGCAGCCAACCAGGTAAAAAGCCAGTTACATACTGGGGCTCAAGTGACTCCTCCAAGCGTAGTGTGCACTGATGGGTTCTCAACAAGTTTCACCACAAGGGGGAATCCCTGGAAGTGTGTGGATAATTTCAAGAGTCATTGACGGTGTAATTAGTCTCATAGACAGAGGTTCACTTCCACATCTGTATACTATAGCAATGTGCTTAGCTGGTGGTCATGTATGGATGACTCCAGATATATGTCCATGCTTAGTACTTAAAAAAAAATATTACAGGCAAAATGTTATTTGATTTGTGAAAATAAAAATAAAACTGTTGACTTTGTAACTCTATTTGTCAGGTCTATTCGTCATCTTCAAGAAGCCTCTAAGACAGATGGGAAAGCTGCAATCAATTTAAACAAGCTGAAACTTTTTAGGCACTTCTATATTCTGGTAAGTAGTTGTGTCATTAGTTGTGTCCTGTTGTTTACACTGGACCTATAATTTACTCAGTAGTAATTCTTTTCTTATTCATCTGTCTTTTTTCCCAGTTTCACTATATTCTGGTTTATTGAAGTTGGTGCATTAACCGGTAGAGTTTATTATAAAATGTAGGGGCACCAGGTAGGAAAGTACACAGAAGATCTTACAGGATCAACATCATCATCATTACCTTTTGTTACCCAAGGAGTATAGGCCAACAACAGATTCATGCTAGGTTATCTTGTCTTGTGTCATCTGCTCAAGTCTTCTCTGTCTCCACTTTTCTTCTCTGTGTGTTTTTAAAGTCTCCCTCTTCACCTCTTACCTTGGGAACTCTGGAACAAAGGATGCCTTCTCATGCTAACAGCAGGGTTCCTCAGTGTGTGCAATATCCATTGCCAGCTTCGTCTCATCTCTTGTTCAACTGCCACTCGTCTGGTTCTTTTTGTCACTGTGACACTGGTGACATTGTCGCACCACTTCAATCCTTTTATTCTATGCAAGCACCCATTTATGAAAATCTGGAGCTTTTTGGTTGTTGTTTTTGTTGTTCTCTGTGTTGTGGAGCCATGCAGCAGAGCCATGCAGCAGGACTGACTTGACAGCAGAGCCATGCAGCAGGACTGACTTGACAGCAGAGCCATGCAGCAGGACTGACTTGACAGCAGAGCCATGCAGCAGGACTGACTTGACAGCGGAGCCATGCAGCAGGACTGACTTGACAGCGGAGCCATGCAGCAGGACTGACTTGACAGCAGAGCCATGCAGCAGGACTGACTTGACAGCGGAGCCATGCAGCAGGACTGACTTGACAGCGGAGCCATGCAGCAGGACTGACTTGACAGCGGAGCCATGCAGCAGGACTGACTTGACATTTGAGATAAAAATTCTTATTTTTGTTTTGGTCCTCTGTGTTGACTCTCAGATGTCGACTTGAATATGTTCAAAGACTCTCAGATGTCGACTTGAATATGTTCAAAGACTCTCAGATGTCAACTTGAATATGTTCAAAGACTCTCAGATGTCGACTTGAATATGTTCAGAGACTCTCAGATGTCGACTTGAATATGTTCAAAGAAAGCAGTGCTCAGGCTTTTGGCATCTCTGTACAGTTTTTCCAAGAATGGTACTGGTGACGGCCATAAACGAGTTCTCTGTTCTTCATATGTTGCACACCTCTGGAGTAGATGTTCAGCTGTCATTTTATCGGTGCGACAGTTACACTCATCTTCAGCGTGTTGAATAGATGGTATCCCAATTTATTGTGGCCTGCATGAAGTCTGAAGATTACCACATGCTCACTTCTGCTGAAATGGTAATATGCATTATTTGTTTGGTGGCCTGGTGTCACAGGGTTATCCCGAAAGGAGTGAAGAAGGCGAATGTAAGACTTTGGGATAAGTTCCCTGCAGATAATCCCAGGGATTCTGAATCTCGTGACACTGTAACTCCTACCACTCTATCCCCCTCTCTATATTATAATGCTAACGAGCCCCCACCTCCCCTATTACACTGAGTGAACAGAAGAGGAAGAAAGGAAGAAATATATGTCTCTTTCGCACACTTTCTTTCCTTCTCTATATAGGTAATTAACGTGTGTTGGTAGTGAAAACACAACTACAACATTTATTGAATTACTGAAATATAACAACATTCAATTACACTAATACAAATGCAACTAGGAATGACATTAACTATCCCTGTGAAGAAAGATATTAGTTAATGCGAATTACACAAATGAATCTTAAGACTATACTAGGCGATGATGATGATGGATGTAAGCGAGTCCTAAATACTAACAAAAGGATATCTTGTTTCGGGTCTCTGACTGACTGTCAATATAACTCTGGGTATTTGTATACACTGGACAAGTTTTTGTCTGCATTCAATAATACTGGACGGTCCACTTTATTTCGTCAGGTGTCGATGGCCTGTTCTTTTGTTCTTCACAAAGCAAGTGTTGACATTGCGACGCGCGTCTGAGGTGGCTTGTTCCTAGGTTGTGTTGAAGCAATGTTATGCGGTGGGGACTTCGTCTGATATGCAGATGTCCCTGTGTGGTGACGATATTTTTCTCAGGTGGTGATGATGGTGAAATATGGTATATAGTTGAATTTGTTTGCGCATCAGTTTTACGGGGAGATTCTGTCCATTACTGCAGGTACTTCAGGATCTCGTTAAAGTTTGTAGGCACTGGATTTACAAGATCGTCCGTCTGCTCTTGCCACTTCTGATCAAGATTTCTCAAAGGCACTTGTAAAAATCGTCCGTTTGCTCCTGCAACTTCTGATCATTAAATTCACGTGGACAACTCTTAGTAATGCAGCAATCTTTCTGGGTATTGTCTGCTTACATTTCTGTGTGGGTGGTCGATGATAGAAAGCTCCTTCACCACCTGGCAAATTCCTTTCTGACCCCCGTGGAGTATGGGTAGGTTTGGTGCCGTTAATTATCTGTGAGATGCGTGTCGTCGCAGTATCTCGGGTCGGCCCTACTCTTTTAGCTTGTCCCGTAATTAACGCCAACAAAGTAGTAGATGAAGGCTGAGTTATCTCAAATGGTCCCTGTCTCTACCACTTGGTGTCCATATAAAGAATTCACTGACACACGTCCTGAAATCTAGACCCCAAGTATGTTGGCGGAATGCTGGCTCTTGCAATACTGAGCGATCAATTTAGTTGGGTTATATAGTGTTCCCATGGCCCCTGGCTGTTTCTCGTGTTTTGAATTATTCAGTATAGAACTCTTTGAAATAAGAAATGGTGTGTCACAGTTTCTTTCTGGCGATTTGTTGGATTATAAAAATAACGACATCAACCAACAGAATTAGAAATTCAATGGACTCAAGGCGATCTAGATTTGGCAAACTACCTGATTCTTCAGTCCCATAGCCATAACCAGATGAGTATACTTAATGGGGAGTCAGAAAATACAAAGAGAAAAGACAAAGATAATGAGAATAAATGCAGCATATGATTGTCTGCTGCCTTTGGATATACATCCCTTCAAGTAGTGGACTCATAAACATATCCTGGTAGCAACATAGACAGGGTTGAAGGAAAGGTTACTGGTATCAAAATAAGCATGTAAAAAAGTAATTTAAAAATGTAAACCTTTGTAAGAGAACTACGGAACAAAATATCTACCTAGAGATTAAAGTGTGACAGTGAAGATGGAAAGGATGAAACCTTGAAGAAATAGCCAACTAGTATAACTGGACATGTCTTCAGCTGGAACCCACAGGAGAAAAGAAGAATGTGGAGGCCAGAGACAAACTAGAAAAGAATGGTAGAAGAGGAAGCCAAAGCTAGATCGCAGCAACTGCAGCCCTAAGTTCCACGGGGAATAAAAAAGGGTTGTTGATGATAAATGTTGATTTTTACTTGCATTCTTCTTTACCAGAAACCTTGATCAGGATTATTTTTCTGATCATTTAATTCTAATTATTTAGTTTTAGCAGCAATGTTCTATTTTAGGATGTGTATTGTCACCGTGTTGTTAGCTGAAAGCGAACAGGAGTTACAAGAACTAGTGAAGCAAGTGAACAGTATAAGTCATGAATATGGACTCGACATTAATATTGAGAAAACTAAAACTATGATAATTAGCAAAACAGACGATAAACCCACATTAAAGATAAGCGTAAATGGGAAAATCCTGGAACAAGTCAAGAGCTACGTATATCTTGGTCATATAATAACAGAAGATGGCAGATGTGAAACAGAAATCAAGAAGAGAATAGGAATGGCCAAAGCTACATTCAACAACATGAAACATTACTGACATCTAAACAGTTAAGTGTTATATATATTCTGCATTTCTGTATGGTGCAGAAACATGGACGATGATAAGCATTTGGAAGAAAGAATTGAGGCTCTTGAAATGTGGATATATAGAAGAATGGGGCGTATCTCATGGAAAGAGATGAAAACAAATAAGGAGGTCCTAGAAAATCTAGGTATGAAAAGAGAACTAATGAGAGAGGTCAAAGTTCTTACTTTACCATAAACACTTGCAGAAGACCATAACAGGGGAGAGTTAAGGCAAACGTGCAAGGGGAAGACAGCGCTTAAGTGGGAAGATCATTTTAGAGATGGACTAAAGATTATCAGAGTTAGCAGCAGAAAACGTGTTTACAGCCAACCTTCGTTGTGGAGATGGCAACTGATGACTGACTGATTTTCACTGTTCTATTTACAGATATGTGATGTCAGCATTCTATTAGGGGATGTGAGTTGCCAGTGAGGACTTACTTATCATTTGCCAGAGTTATATTTTTAGTAAATGACAGTAATAGCTAATATTTTGTTTGGTTCCTCCCAACAGGTTGTTGCATATATATATTTCACTAGGATCATTGGCTATCTGCTGCAGGTATGTTTTGAATTTCATGTTGTTATTGTTCTTACTTTTATTCATGTTGATTAGTGTATAGCTGTTAATAAATTCCAGTGAACAAAACTAGAAATGACATGTTAGTGTTTTAACTGTGTCGTGGTTTCTGGTAACATTTCATTTGTTATTATTGTTATTGTTAATCAGAATCCACGTCATTGCATTCTATGCAAACCCATAGGTGCTCAGTCTCCCGCAGCAAATGTCGAAGGGTATGAATGCTAATTGTTCCTGTTGTGCACTGGTTGTATACACGGCGGATGCGTCCTCTCATACGTCCATCCCTGCTGGTCTTACGTTTGATGCCGAATTCCAGCAATCTTAGCCTTGATGATTCATCGATTGCAGTGTCATTCTCTAATAGACGAACATGAATCGCCCTCAGTATTTCTTCCTTATCCATGGCCAATGCACCATTTATGGGTGCTTTTGAAGCTAGTCTGTCAGCTCTTTCATTGCCACGTACCCCGGCATGACCAGGACAGTAGATCCATATCAGTTCTTGAAGATTCGATGCTTCTATGGAGGTTTTCCATTCATGTCGAAGCCAACCATTTTGGACCTTTCGAAGCATGGATTGTGAGTCTGATACAATAACTGCCTTTGTTAATAAAGTCTCAGACAGCCATCTTAAGGCAGCCTCTAACTCCATTCTCAAGCTGGAGGTTGTTATCATGTAAGCCCCGCTATGTTCAGCAACGGTTCTGCCCTTTACTCTAGCAGAAAAGCCCCATCCTGATTTATTACCACAGATTGCAGACCCATCAGTGTAGACAATGGCATCATCATCCCTAGCATTATCATTTATAAGCTGATCAACTTCCAGCTCTGCTCTCCCATTGGACCAAGTTCTGCATTCTCTACCAAGGCTGATGATAACTTGCTGGTAGTTCATCCAGCTCTCATCTGACTTACTCCACTCTTCTCCCTTGAATATACTTTCAACTGGGGTCACCTGTGTAATAGTCTCCTCCGCCTGCGCCATCCATGACATCCGCCACTTTATTCTTGCTCCTTTGATGTCAGCTATGTTCCCATGCAGAGGATGCCTTTTGTCTGTGGTTACACGCATATACGCTTTTACCTGGGCCATCGTATATCTGGATCTAATTGACAGCAATACAAGCATGTGCCACATCATCACAATAGGGGTATCTCGCGTGCAGCCCAAGACTATACGCATCTCTTTGTTTTGAATGTGTTCCCTGTCGTTCACACTGTGATATTAACAGCGTGAGTATTCCCAGGCCATACTTGATTACAGGCAAGACCAGCTGATGATACAAGAAAAACAGTAGTCTGTTCCTGGTGAGCTGCAGCCATTGTTTTTAGGGCTGCCAGACCTCTCTTGCACTTCTGTATGATGTGGTTAATGTCACAGGATAGACATTCGCCGACATTTTGAGTTGGTCACGTTGGAAAGTGGCTACGCTGTTAGAATAGAAAAACCCGTTTGGCGAGTTGGGCCAAAACGGAAGACGATATGAAACTTTTGGCACAAAACATTCGAGATGATGTCAGCGGTCCTGTACGGACGCTTGTTCCCTTTGTCAGAGGTTTTGCTGGGATTACATGAATGCCATTTTTGTTCATTGCTTGCCGATTGTTTCAGGTGTTCAGGATTTCTGATAGATTACTATATTGATGATGTGATTTCTAGTAGTTCTTTCCTGGATATTATTTATGGTAGAATCTTGCAATTATGTATTGCCGTGTTTCAGTATTGGGCGTCGCCTGTGAGTGATAGTCATTCTGTAGTCGCTGGTTAGATTATATCGGTGACTGTTTTGCTATTATGTTGAGCTGGTGATTTTGGCAAGTAGTTTGGCATTTTCATTACATTGTGTATTGCATTTCATGTGTATTGTTAGCCGTGTGCGGCTCATATGTGTGCACCGTACTTATTAAAGGGATATTACCTAATTTAGGTGTTATTGGATTTCTCATGTCAGCTACTGTGTACTGTGGTCGTACCTTTGAGACAGCGAGCTAGTAGTATAGTGTGAGTGTGCCTTAAACCCATAGTACCAGTAGAGAGTCTGTACACACAGCACAAGTAGTCTGGTATGCTCTGTGTGTGTGCTGCATAGCATTATATACATATAACCTATTCTGACATCTGGGGTAACTCGTCGTGTTTAGGCGTGGAGCCTGTATGATTTAATAGTTTATTTCCCAGCTAGCTGGCGTTATTGATTTGATATTATTTGATAGTAAGGCCTTAGAGCCTGTGTGGCTATAATCAGGCCATTAGGAATGGTGCACACAGTATTCTAGAAGGGTGTAGGCCACTGTGTTGGCGCCTTCAGAGTTTCCGTCGATTCACGGGAGTGAGTGGTTTTTGTCCGTCCAGGGAAAGGCTAGTGTGTGTGTCAGTCTGCTACGGTAGTGTTTACGGTTGTGTGACCTGACCTCGTCTACGGGCTCTGACCTACTTTTCAGCATCACAGTTGTAATGGCTAGTTTTCAATATATTTTCAGTCTATCGTCGGTGAAATAGTGTACAGTTGAGTTTTAAGTTGTTTGTTAGGGTATCTTTGCAGGTCTAGATACGATTGTCAAAGTAATAGACTAGTGGTACAGTGTTCGTCAGACGGGTCAGTTTGACATATTTCTGAGTCCTTTTGGTGGTTGGTGACATTGATCCAGGTGGAGCAGCGGAGCTTGGGGTGTGGGTACCATTTAGCTAGTTTGGCCCAGACGGCATATGGAGATGTCAGATGGGAAATAGCTTGGTCAACCTCGGTATAGGGTGGAAAGAGATGGTGGTTAGGTGTTTGTAGTTGTTAGGAGGTTGATAGATTGGTTGGTACCTCAAGTCATCGAGTTGAGCTTCTGGTCCTGTCCTTGCTACTCAGACGTGCCCAACCAAGGGTGAAGGTCCTTGCTACTCAGATGTGCCCAACCAAGGGTGAAGGTCCTTGCTACTCAGACGTGCCCAACCAGAGGTGAAGTCTTTTGTGTTTTGTGCCCTACCGACCTACCGGGCGGATCCAGTAGATGTCACCGTGTAAGCTGCTGTGATCCGGGAAGTGTGGATATTGTGGGATTAACTTTTGCTATAACACATATATAGAACAGTGCCAAGGAACTTACTCATGTTTCTTTTCGACGTATAGACGGTTGATAGTAGCTGTGCAGCTGACCTTTGTAGAAGTAGACGTTGCAGTGTGTATTATGAACAGTGCTGTGTGAGCACCATAGTGAACAGTATATTCATCGAGGAAAGTATTTGTCACTCAGACTTGCATAGTAAACTGTTTCCTGGACTGAGATTCTTGTGGATTTTACGTTGTCCAGTATGGAGTTTCGTTTGTTCTGTGATCATCATTCATCGTCAGTGCTGCGGATTCTCCATACTCAAGCGCCGTTGGAGCTTCAGATAAGTTATTGTTGGTCTGCTTTTGTATAATATATTATATTGATATTTTCTTGTGTTTTTTTCTGTGAATTTAATTTTCTTGTCTGTCTCTCTTACTGTTACTAGCTGTCATATACTTTGACCTGTTAAGTAGTTTAGTGCTGTTTCTTTATATGCTTCTTGGTTCGTTATTATTTTCTTTCATTTTGTTTTGTCTTCTCCTTATTGTACAAGTATGACTTAGTTTGTGTGTATGTTGAATGTTAGTTGTATCTGATCTTGCTCTGTTTTCCTAGTAGTTTGAAAATATGTGGACCATATATTTTTGAGACATTATAGTATAATTGTTCTGATAGCTTAGTTGATTTTCACTGGAGTGAAGATAGTGCTTGGTGGTAGAGATAGCTTCCAGCACCTCATTGTTGAGTGTGGTTTTCGTGGAGTCTTTGGTGTTATAGTGTATTGGTGTGTTCAAGGGAGGAAGGGTGGTGAGCCTAATCCATTCTTGGCCTCTCGTGGGAAAAGATTGGATTAGACCGATTCTTTTAGGGTGTGGCGGTGTTTGTTTTGGTGGTGGAGTCAGGCAGAGGGGATTTCCTGCGACTGCCCTGCTTAACATTCCAAGCCCTGTTGGTGTTAGCTGTATTTGGGGTGTGTGTATTTATAGTGTCGTGTACATTTAGTAATTCTTTTGTGGTTCGTGTTCTATCATCTATTTTCTCATGACTGGAATTTTGTGTTCATAATGTGATGTATGTGTTTCTTTCGTCTGTGTAGTCCTCATTTTGCCACAGGTAGTACTTGCATAACAGAGTTTATTGAGTTTAGTAGTAAGGGAAGTGTTATTTGATTATAGCACCAGTGTGGGTGCCAGTAACGGATTTTGAAGTAACACCTATTTTGAACTGAGTTTATACAGTGGTGTCAAGGTATCAAGAAGTTGTTATTATACAACTGTCGACTATTGTAAGTTTGGTTGAGGATATAATAGAGAATAAGTGGTCAGAAAGACCAAATTTTCCAATTGGTGACACCATAGCCAAGGGGCTAAGTGAGACTTTAGTGATACTATAAGGTAAAGGTGGAGTATGTTTATGCAATAAACTACGTGGTGATATTGACTTTCATGCCTATATATATGTGTAGATTGAAGAAGTGATATCATTATTTACTACTGTTATTACTGAATATTATTATAAACAGAAATTTATCTGCTTAATAAGCGGAATATATACGGTTGAGTACTTACATTGTAAAGATTTATAGCAGGAGATAAGAGTGAGTACTCTGAGTTTACATCATGGACATTGATAGTTTCATGCGGATGGGCAAGGAAGCCGGGTACACAGGAAAAGAATTATTGCATTATGCCAAGACTGAATTTTATTCAGTTGAGAACCAAAAAGCTTTACAGGAGAAGAAAGAAAAAGAAAAGAAAGAGAAAGAAGCAAAGGAAGAAAAAGAAAGAATTGAGAAACAGAATGCTCTAAGAGATTCTCGAGCTGAAGAGCTAGAACTAAAAAGGAAAGAATTTGAATTACAAGAAAGAAAGATGAAAGAAGAATGTGAGTGGAAACAGAGAGAATTCGAATTACAAGAAAAGAAGATGAGAGAAGATAAAGAATTACAAGAAAAGATGATGAGAGAAGATAGAGAGTTACAGTTGGAGAAGGAGAGAATGAGAATAGCTCTGGAAGAGAAAATGATGGAGAAGGAGATACAATTGAAGAAGTTAGAAGTGGGTGCAGGTGGTCAGAACTCAACTTCTGGTGGGGCTCATCGTCCTTTTAGGCTGCGTCTACCAAATTTCAATGATAAAATTGATAGTTTAGATTTCTTCCTGGAAAGATTTGAGTCAGATTGTATGGCCTATAAGGCTGATAGGGATCAGTGGCCATCTCTTTTAATGACACTGCTAGTGGGGCCCACGATGGAGACTTTTTATAGCCTCCCTGTAGAGGAAAGGGCCGATTATGACAAAGTGAAGGAGAGATTGCTCCGGAAGTTCCGTCTGACTGCTGACGGCTACCGGACGCGTTTTAAAAACGCGATGCCTAGTGCAGACCAAGACTTTGAGGACTTTATCTCAAAGATAAAGCTCCTGCTGAATAGATGGATTGAAATGGAGGGAATCCCGAAGGACTATAATGGCTTGCTAGACTTGGTGCTACGGGACAAAGTGTTGTCCTCATGTTCCAGTGAGTTGGTTGCGTTTTTCCAGGAACGTCAACCAAAGGACATTGAGTCCATGGCCCAATTGGGGCACCATTATGTCCTTGCCCACCCGGGCAAACCTATTCAGAAGTCGGGTCTGTCAGAGGACTTAGTTGCCAGTGTCGGCAAAATTCAGCGCCATCCTTGGCGAAACCAGTCAGGCAATGTAGACAGGGGCCAAGAGCAGAAGTATGAGAAGCCTTCCAGCCCCTATCAGCCGCGTAGAGGTAGTTATGGGAATTTTCGATCTCATAGGAATGGTCGGCCGAGGTGGCAGAACCGACAATATGATAGTTATAGCAACAGAGGGGAGCGCCAAACGCGAAAGCAGGTACGCTTCGAGGACTCTCGAGACGAAGACCGGTTTTGGTATAAAACCAAACATCACAAGCAGAGGAGTGGTTCCTCAGAGAGTCGAACGTCTGACTCTGATGCGGAGTCTTCGTCATCGAAGAGCTCCAACAAAAGTACATGCGATGAGAAGAAGAAAGAGCGCATGTGTGCCAATTGTGGTGACAAGAATCATTGCACTGACAGGTGTCCCACCCCAATAGAACACGTGAATTCCGCGTTTGTGCTGGACACAATTAATAGTGAGGACTGTGCGGGGTGTCGCCCTCTGTTTCACGCGAACGAGAAGGTAGTGCTTCAATGCGGGCATGCGGCACCATGTTTATCAGCAGTCCATGAGACTGGCAAGGTGATCCTCCATGAAGGCAAGGTGGAGAATAGACCAGTCCGGGTGTTGCGGGACACTGGATGCACCACAATTGGGGTGCGTCGATCGTGCATCGACGACTCCTGCCTTACAGGCAAAACAGTAAAGTGCACCACATTCGGGGGCAAAGTGGAGTCTTACCCCCAGGCGAGTATTAAGGTGGACACTCCGTTCCTCTCGGATAGAGTGAACGCGTTCGTCCTTGAGGATCCAATTGCCGATTTAATTGTCGGCAATGTACAGGGAGTGCACAAGGCCATGGGTGACACGAGTAGGAGCAGTAGGAACTTATACGAGGGTCCGAAAGCTAGTGATCGCACAGTTTGGGTGCGTAACGTTCCCTTGAGTGCGAGTTGGCGCACACTCAGAAGGGTGTTTGATGAGGTCACGCCGGTTAGATTTGTAGAGGTACTGTCGTTGCGCGACAATACCAAAATGGCGCGGGTGACTTTTGCAAATGGTTGGGGTGCGCGTAAGGCAGTTAGGCAGAAGCATATGTCCTTGCTTCGGAACCATCTGCTAATAGTCCAGCAATAGCTAGGGTTAGATTTCGGGTTCATGATCAGTAAGATGTTTCGGTTAATACGAACCGAACCTGAGTTGCTCTGACCCACGCCCCCAGTTCGATGTTGATATGAATATGTGTATTTTGTAGACTTGTACAGGTTAGGAAATGCTGTACAATGCATAGTTATGCTGTATTATGCTATTTCATACTTTGTATTATTGTGGCATGAGGCCATACAGGCACACTGTGGGCAGGTACACTGTAGGCGGGCATACTGTAGGCAGGTGCGCTGTAGGCAGGCACGCTGTAGGCAGGTGCACTGTGGGCAGGCATGCTGTAGGCAGGTGCGCTGTGGGCAGGCATGCTTTAGGCAGGTGTGCTGTAGGCAGGCACTCTGTAGGCAGGCATACTGTAGGCAAGTACACTGTAGGCAGGTGCACTGTAGGCAGGCCTGGCATGCATTTATCAGAGACATATGGAATATGATGGTCTCGTAATATTTAAGGGTCATGTTGATACTTTACTATGCCTTGTTCTGTAATTTATATGTCATGATTTACAATATATGGCTATCGAAAGTTGTTGCCAGCAGAAACCAGATATTCCATGATCGAGAGGGAGTGCCTTGCGATTATCTGGGCGGTGTCTAAGTTGGCATGATATCTGTTGGGGGCACATTTTTTCCTCTAAACAGACCACAAACCACTGCTATTTTTGCAGTCGGCTTTATGGTATACAATGTATTTATTATGCTGCCATAAAGGCAATATCTATGAAGTTGTACTCAATGAGTAGATATGTCATATTATCTTATACCTACAGCTATATTATGAGAGATGATTATTGATATGATGACTTGTTGTTTGACTGGTGACAATTAGTTATATAGATTTGGTGTAACATGCATTGTGGTTAGACTACTCCAGGATTAGTCAGTCGTTGTTATTTTTCAAGACTGCCAGTACCTGGTGTGGATTTGTACATGTTCCTTGTATTTAGTCTAGTGAGTGAAAAGGCATGGATGACAATAGTATTGGACAACTCTGGCATTCTTTAGCTACACGAGGAGGTGCTTTCTCGGCATTCTGTTCATCCATACTCCGAAGGGGGTGGGCGTGACTCCGGTGGAAGAAAACTTAGTTTTCTTTCTTAAGGGGATGGGGGGGGGGGGGAAAGGGGGTGGATGTCACAGGATAGACATTCGCCAAAATTTTGAGTTGGTCACGTTGGAAAGTGGCTACGCTGTTAGAATAGAAAAACCCGTTTGGCGAGTTGGGCCAAAACGGAAGACGATATGAAACTTTTGGCACAAAACATTCGAGGAGATGTCAGCGGTCCTGTACGGACGCTTGTTCCCTTTGTCAGAAGTTTTGCTGGGATTACATGAATGCCATTTTTGTTCATTGCTTGCCGATTGTTTCAGGTGTTCAGGATTATTGATAGATTACTAGATTGGTGATGTGATTTCTAGTAGTTCTTTCCTGGATATTATTTACGGTAGAATCTTGCAATTATGTATTGCCGTGTTTCAGTATTGGGCGTCGCCTGTGAGCGATAGTCATTCTGTAGTCGCTGGTTAGATTATATCGGTGACTGTTTTGCTATTATGTTGAGCTGGTGATTTTGGCAAGTAGTTTGGCATTTTCATTACATTGTGTATTGCATTTCATGTGTATTGTTAGCCGTGTGCGGCTCATATGTGTGCACCGTACTTATTAAAGGGATATTACCTAATTTAGGTGTTATTGGATTTCTCATGTCAGCTACTGTGTACTGTGGTCGTACCTTTGAGACAGCGAGCTAGGAGTATAGTGTGAGTGTGCCTTAAACCCATAGTACCAGTAGAGAGTCTGTACACACAGCACAAGTAGTCTGGTATGCTCTGTGTGTGTGCTGCGTAGCATTATATACATATAATATATTCTGACAGTTAACATAGTGCTTATATGACAGCCTACAATCGAATGTTACTCCAAGGTATTTCAAATTGTTCTGCCTTTCAATTTTCTGTCCACTGAGATCTTTTGTATTTAGTGGTACTGTGATGGGAGGGTGTATGTATGTATGGGTAGATTCAGGAACGTAGAATTCACACCAACCATTATACACCTTGCTCTCAAGGGAATGACACATGATTAATAAATTCACTTGAACAGCTGGTTCAATCTCCAATGTGTTTATATAATTAATCTTGTAACAATGATTGTAGGGCCATTTACAGTCGCATTGATATTAAACAAATCAGAAGCTCTAGCATCAACATCGGCTGTCCTGACAACAACATCGGCTGTCCTGACATCAACATCGGCTGTCATGACATCAACATCAGCTGTCCTGACAACAACAGTCTTCTCCAGTGAAAAATCTGCGTTACAAAAATCACCGGCCCATAGTAGCTACATTTCTCTTCTCTCACTGTAAAACTCTCACTTCACACTCACTACTCACGGTTAACTGCCCCTTCCAACACCATTCGCTGCCCGTTCGTTCCCTGCTACCCACGTTCCCCCAAATACACGAATTTCTAAACATCTCACTGAACATAATTTCATTCATTCATAACCCTCCACTCCCAAAGGAGCATAGGCCTTCAACAAACACATGCCAAGACCTCCTGTCACGTGCCATCATCTCAAGTTCTTTCCATGTTCTCCTCATCATTTTCACCTCTGTTTCCAGCTCTCTTCTGCATGTGCTTCTTGGTCTACCTCTGCCTCTCTTGCCCTGGGGGTTCCAGAACAAGGACTGCCTTGTAATGCTATCAACAGGTCTCCTCAGTGTGTGTCCAATCCATCACCATCATCTTCTTCTCATCTCTTGTTCCACTGGCACTTGTCTAGTTCTTGTCCTCAGTTCCACGTTGGTAACCTTGTCATACCATTTTAATCCCTCTATTCTACGCAAGCATCCATTTATGAAAGTCTGTAGCTTTTTGGTTGTTGTCTTTGTTGTTCTCCATGTCTCAGAGCCATACAATAGGACTGACTTCACATTTGAGTTGACGATTCTTATTTTCGTGTTGGATCCGATTTCTCTTGATCTCCATATGTTTCCCAATGCAATGAAAGCTCCTCTTGCCTTTTGTATTCTTATTTTGATATCGCTGTCCGTCCCTCCAACTTTGTCTATATTACTGCCAAGATATGTGTACGATTCTACATCTTGTATTGGTGTTTCTTCAAGTTCAACCCTGTTATCATTACCTGCATTTATTCTCATTATTTTTGTCTTTTCCCTGTGTATTTTCAGACCCAATTGCTGTGACCTCTCATCGAGTGTTTTCAATTTGTCCTGCATCTGATTACGGTTATGGGACAGAAGAGCCAAGTCATCAGCAAAATCCAGATCATCCAACTGCTTAGTCAGAGTCCACTGGATTCCATTTCTGTTGTGTGTTGTCAGTGATCTCATAACCCAGTCTATTGCTAGTAAGAAAAGAAATGGAGACAAGAGGCATCCCTGTCACACTCCTGTTCTTATCCCAAACAGTTCTGTAAGCTGTCCTTCATGAAGAACTCTGCATGTCATGTCTTCATATGTTTTCTTTATTAAATTAATGATCTTCAGGGGAACTCCATAATGCCTCATCAATTTCCAAAGTGATTCTCTGTCTACACTGTCAAATGCCTTTTCGTAGTCCACAAATCGGATGTATAGTGCTGAATTCCATTCCAGACTTTGTTCAACTATTATTCTCAAAGTGGCTATCTGGTCTGTACATGATCTGTTTTGTCGAAAACCTGCTTGTTCATCTCTCAGTTTCTTGTCTATGGACTCTTTTAATCTCTCAAGGATAATCCTGTTTAATACTTTTCCTGGCACTGATAGTAACATTATTCCTCTATAATTTGTGCACTCTTGTAAATTTCCCTTCTTAGGCAACTTAACCAGATATCCTTCCTTCCATTCTGCTGGTATCTCTTCCTTTTCCCAGACTTTACCAAGTAATTTATATAACATCTCTGTAGCCGTGTCGATATCTGCTTTGATGGCCTCTGCTGGAATGCCATCAGGTCCAGACGCTTTTCCATCTCTTAGAAGCTTTATGGCTTTCTTTATTTCTTCCTTTGTTCGTCTTTCACCTTTAATTTGTAGCTCTTCTTCTGCTGGCTGGATGTCCGGGGGGTTTTGTGGAGCTGGTCTATTGAGAAGGTCCTCAAAATATTCTGTCCACCTCTTCATTTGCTCTTGTATATTGCTGAGCAGTTTTCCATTCTTGTCTATTATGAGGCAACTTGTTTGCTTGTATTTCCCTGTTAGCTTCTTTGTGCTGCTATACAGTTCTCTCATATTTCCTTTGGCTGCAGCATCTTCTGCCTCTCTTGCCATCTCCTCAATATACTTCCTCTTGTCTCTTTTGATACTTCTTTTTACTTCTTTTTTTGCTTCTGTGTACACTTCTTGAGCCTTGGCTTTGGAACTTCTGGTTTTGCTTGTGTTTAAATCTGCTTTCTTGTTTTTTCTGTCTTTTATCTTATTGATGGTTTCTGTTGTTATCCATGCTTTTTGTTGTCATTCCCTTTTCCCCAGTATTTCTTCACATGTCTCATTCCATACAGTTTTGACCTGCTGCTAATAGTCTTCTGTATTCTCTACATCTTCCAGCTGTTGGAGCACTTGGAATTTGTTGGATACTGTGACCACAAATTTGTCTCTTGTTTCTTGATTTCTTAGATGTCCTACATTAAATTGTTGTCTATAATTTTGCATTGTTGCATATCTCTTGAGTTTCATTTTTACTTTGGCTATCAGAAGGTGGTGATCTGATGCCACATCTGCTCCTCTATATACCTTTACATCCTGCAATGATGATCTAAACTTCTTGTTTATGCGTATATGATCAATTTGATTTTTTGTTCTATGGTCTGGTGATATCCATGTTGCCTTGTGTATTCTCTAATGTGGAAACATGCTTCCTCCTATAGCCAGTTGATTTGAAGCACAGAAGTTTGAGAATAGTTCCCCATTTTCATTCATTATTCCTAGCCCATGTTTTCCCATGACTTCTTCAAATCCGGTGTTGACTGTACCTATCTTTGCATTCATGTCACCCATCAAAATTGTGATGTCTCTTCTTTTTACTTTATCCATAATTACCTGTAGTCTAGTATATTATTTTGTATATTATTTTAAACTAAACAATAATAGTTGATTCAGTTTATGTGTACGAAAGCAAACGTATGAGCCAGTTTTTCTTGATAAATATATATATATATATATATATATATATATATATATATATATATATATATATATATATATATATATATATATATATATATATATATATATATATATATATATATAGCCATTACTTATAAGAGGGCTTTTGTTGGATTACTCCAACTGGGGGCTTGACGGGCCAGAAACATCGCATAAACCCTTCACAAAATGCGACGAACCAGATAATAAGTTAACAAATTTGCTCAGCCCTTAAGCAGTGTTTGTTCTTGACTTCTGGGAATATCTTGTGAAGACTCCCCTAAGGTAGAAACGCCTTTCATCTTCTATTTACATCTTTGCCAAGAGTAATCTTGCGCGAAGATAGATACCTTGGACGACCTACTTTTAGATACGCTTGCGCTGTGACCATTTGTGGACCACTACTGCAAAGCAAGGGGAGGCAATCCCGTGACAGTGGGCAATGCTGGGTTCTCAACATGTTTCACCACAGGGGGAATCCCTGGAAGTGTGTGGATTATTTCAAGAGTCAAGGAGGATGTAATTAGCCTCACAGAGATAGATTCACTTCCACATACATATATTGTAGCATTGTGTATAGCTTGTTGTCATATAAGGATGACTCCAGATATGCCTCCATGCATACACCACTTGTTAAATCACAACAGCAAAAATATACACTGACTCACAAAAACTCATGCGTACCAAATATAGCTTAGTTCCCACCAGAGCAGAGGAGCATTCATTCAAGCAAATACACTTTAAAAAAAACACTCCCTAACAGGTACTCAGTTCAAAAATGTTGCTGAGAACTTACACAGATTAAATGCATGTGCACAAACTGTAGCTTTTAAATCATTTGTGATCTATGTACTTGAGCATCTTGTTCCTGAGTACATGATCTGGAGCACCAATATTCTAAACATCTTTCTTGTTTCCTAGATCACTCTGCCATTCCGCTATGGTTGGATGAAAGATTTGTTTGAGGAGATCTTCCTTCTAGTGTTCTTCACCCTGACTGGCTACAAATTCCGTCCCACTAGCGACAACCCTTACCTGCAGGTGCCACTGGATAGTGATGATGAGGATATTGAGATGGATGAAGTGTACGTTTTTAGACTGCTACAGACTCTTCTTTCATTGTGTTGCTGTGTGTATCTCAAGTTTATTTATATACATTTTATGCTGCTAATTCACAACCGCAGAGACCAGAGGAAATGATGAGACGTGGTAGCTATTGCCAGTTGGCTTGACACTTAATGAACAAGTACTGCTAAGACACTATTATGTATTATGTGGTCTTGAATTTTGGAGCAAATAGAACCATTACTTTCTACCAAGGTTAGTGTCAAATGTGACTAAGGTCAAGTGACTTTATTGCTACAGTGCTAGCAGCAACCTTGACATGTAGAATAAGTTGCTTGAGAAAACATTACGTCCAGTGTACAGGCTTCCTGCATAAGGCCAGCTACAGCAGTGGTGGTCCTTGCCTTCTTCTTCATCTTTACCTTTCTGCTCCCCAAGGAGCATAGGACTTCGACAAGTTTTTATGTCAGATCTTCCTGTCCTGTGCCATCCTTTCAGGATCTTTCCATGTTTTCTTGATCACTTTCATTTCTTTCTCCAGTCCTGTCCTATCTTTCAGTCTATCTGTCTGTCTATCTACACATCTATCTATCAAATCTATCCTATCTATCCTATTTATTCTCCCTTTCTTTTAACTTCTTTTATTTAAAATGTCTGCCTCAGATACTTGTCTTTGTGTGTTTGTTGCCCCACTTTTCTCACTATTTATGTGTGTAGTCCAATCCAGTATTTTATGTGGCCATTTTTGGATTTTTATTCAAAACTGTGTCACTGAAGTTTTCAGCTCACGGCAGCCGTTGTGATAAGAACTGGATTGCGGCAGGGATACCTCTTGTTACCATTTCTTTTCTTAAGATTATAGATTGGATCATGAAAACAGTGGTATTAACCAGTAGACATGGAATTCAATATACTATGACAAAACATCTTGACGATCTTGATTTGGTTCAGGATCTCCTGTCGCATAACCAGATGCAAGACAAAATCAGAATAATTGATGAGAGATGACAGCTATTGGCTGTGAAAAAGGATATCTGAGAAATGTCCCTTGATGGTGTTGACTGATACAAATATTTTGGCAACAGTATAGACATAATTTGTGGAAGAGACAGTCATATCAAAATAAGAAAACAAAATGCAAGGTGAGCTTTTATTGCATTAGGAAATGTATGGAGATCAAAAGAAGTCAAGTCCAAGACAACAATAAGAATCTTCATCGTACATGTCAAGGCAGTTGTATTGTGTTGCTGTGAAACATGGACAGCTTTAGAGATGACAACTAAGAGGTTATAGAGTTTGAATATAAGGATCAAAATGGTACGACAAGATCACCAATGAGGAAACAACCAATGACACAAGAAGTAAGGAAGACACATGGATATAACACACATTGAGGAAACCAGTTGATAGCATTACATGGCAGTCTTTATTCTTGAACTCACAGAGTAAAAGAAAAAGAGGATTCCATAAAACACTTGGAGAAATGACTTACAGACAGACTTGAAAGAAGACCTATGAACCGTGAACAGATGGCACAGGATAGAAAGGATTTGATGTGAACTTGTTGAAGGTCTTTTATGCTCAACAGGGAGAGTTGAATGATAATGGATGAACTCCTGCCTGCTTTTATGTGCACTGTTGTGTGATAACTTGTTTCTCTTTCTTCTCACTGGCAGAGTCACAAAGTCTGGCAGCACAGAGTCCATTGTGAGAGTCAACCAGGGCAAGGCAGACAAATCTAGTTCTGCTAAACAAAGGGAGAGCAGCCATGAATATGACTGATTAACTTTTCTTGGATGGAGCAGATGACAGTGGCAAATAAGAGATGGTTTTAAGATTGCTATGAGGAACATTGGGAAGTGATAAAACTGTTGTGTTCCATAGACCATTTTTGACCTTTATGTATGTACTTTGGCTTAATAATGCAAAATAAAATGTGAAATATTTTGCCTTTGCAGTTACAATCTTAGTTTTAATATTTTTTTTTTGTAATCCTTATTTTATTTGTAATCCAAGGTAGCTGTTGGATTTTTTATTTCTTTAAATATTTGCTTCAAGGAAATAATATTGTTTATAAAAAGATCCAAAGTTTGAGCTTTTTTTGAATGTCCATGTAAGTTTTTCTAGTACAACAGACAGTAAGAAACCTGGTCAAAGAATATGTTCTAAGGGAGTGGTTCTCAAACATTTTTTCTCTGGGCCTCACCTTCGGAATGACAATTCGCTTGCATCTCACCACATTTTTTTATTGATAAGAAATACCTTAAAAAACAAAAAAATCTGCTCCTAGCAGTGCTTTATTCATAACAGTGAACACAACTACTTTATAAAATGATCATGAGACATCCAGAAAGTATAAAATAATACAGCTACATAAAAACATGACTCATTCACAAAATATAGAAATTCATTGTGGGCTTGTTCTTGTGGGTAATCTTTTTAATTTACTTACTTACTTATTCGTTCCTCTTCTACAGTGGGGTGCAGAGGTTTGTAAGAGAGAGCGCCATACTATTCTATCGGCTGTCTTCCTCCTGGCTTGGTTCCATTCTAGTCCACGGTCCTTCAAAGACTGTCTAATGCTGTTCTCCCAGCGGACTTTGGGTCGTCCTGGAGGTCTGAATTTTTAATTTACACTATTTTTAACTACTTTAAAAAAATTATGATTAAAATCTATTTGATATAAAATAAATTATATTACAGAATAAAATTTGTAAACTTCTGGAAAATTCGACGGGTTTCTATACATATATTTCCCATATTATATCACGTAACAAAATACATAAGAAAGTGACCCTCATATTTATTTTTGGCATATGAATTTGTTGAAAATGTCTTTAAATCCTTCATTGTCTTTGAATCTTCCCGCCACGCTATCCATCCTCTCATGCCGCACACCTCTTGGTAACCACTGCGGTAAGGGAAGCTCATGAACACCAAAAACACACAATTTCTGAATTGTTCATTTTTATGAAATTATTGAAATATATTTGTTTATGAGTCTCTCACCATGGTTACTGGATTTGGAAGTTGTTATGTTAATGTTACATGTAACTTTGGTTTTGTTAACATTGTTTTGAAAACACTATGTAACAATTTGCAACTTGGAAAGTGGGTTGTAATTGTAAATGTTAGTGTCTAATGTTTTGAATTAATCATCATCATTATCAGTAACTTTCAGCTGCATATAGAGCATAGGTCTTCAACAAAAGCAAGCCATGTCCTCCTGTTGAAAGTCTGTCCAGGTCTTCGTGATCCCTGTCATGTCTGACTCCAGTTCTTTTCTCCGTGGGTGAAGGAACAGGCTTTATGGTCTTTTTACATTTCTGCTCTACAAGCAGTATGCTAATTCAGTCAATTAAAAACTTGACTGTACTCGAAGAAGAATGAAAATAAAATGTGGATCAACAAGAAATAGAAACATGTACATATTGTAAAGAACTATTATATATTTGCTGACAGTGACATGACAACAATAAAAGAACAATATGAATATTCAGTCAGTTATTACTGTTTAGCTGCCCAAGGAGCATAGGCCTTCATCAAACACATGCCAAGTCCTCGTGACATGACATCAGTCCTCGTGTCAAATGCCAAGTCCTCGTGTCACAAGCCAAGTCCTCGTGTCACATGACATCAAGTCATCATGTCCCAGGTTTTGCCACATCATCCTCATCATATTTGATCTCCAGTTCTCTTCTCCATGTGACCTTTGTCTGCCTCTACTTCTCTTGCCCAGGGGATTCCAAGTTGGTTGTACCATATCACTCCTTCAGTTCTACGCAAGCCCCCATTTGTCAAAGTCTGTAACTTCTGTTTTTGTTGTTCTCCATGTTTTAGGACCATACAATAGGACTGACTTGACGTTTGAGTTGACCATTCTTATTTTTGTGCTGGACTTGAATTTGTATTTTATTTTTTAAAATCTGCCAGTGAAAGCTGCTCTTGCCTTTTGTATCCTTATTTTGATATCATTATCTGTCCATTCAGCTGTGTCTGTATTGCTGACAAGATATGTGTACAATTCTACACCTTGTACAGGTGATTCTTCATGGAAAATACGAACATTAGACTTGTGTGTGTGTGTGTGTGTGTAGTTGTTAGGTGGTCTCTTAGACATGAAGAAAGAATACGGCTACACCACCTTCAAGCATGTTGTAAGAGGTGACTAATATGAAGTTGTGTACGAGGCTGGCAGTATGATCACATACAACGTATTGTTACAGATACCACCACCTTTGATGCAGGCTTCCTGCCAGGTACCCAGCTTTAGTGGTAGGACATGAGTGAACTTTCACATGAACCACTACAAACAAACAAGACATCTACATGTACCGCGTCGGAGTGGCTATGAGGTATGGTGTCCGCCTCAAGTTCTATAAGTACTGGGTTCCATTCCCAGTTGAGGGAATATAATTTATGGAATTTTTTTTTCAGAACCAATGGTCTTAATGATGTCATACTCCCCCTGGAGGTATCGTGTGCAAGTTACGCATGTTAAAAATCCTACGGCAGTTGGAAATCATAAAGAGTAGGCCTATGAGGCCACTGCCCTGGTGAAATTTAAAAATTAGAAACCTACCCACCACAAAAATATTTATAGAATGTGTGATTCCTATACACACACACTGGGATTCTCGCCTGTGCTACAGAGTTTGTGCACTGTGCTGAGATCCTCCTTGTGTGATCTAAGGGAGCAGATTGGAGCACTGATGGAGTTGTCCGCGTGCAATGAAGATAGTCCTTCAAACCAAACCTAACCCCTATTAACAAACAAGACATCTACATGTACCACTAATACAAACAAGGCATCTACATGTACCACTAATACAAACAAGACATCTACATGTACCACTAATACAAACAAGACATCTACATGTACCACTAATACAAACAAGACATCTACATGTACCACTAATACAAACAAGACATCTACATGTACCACTAATACAAACAAGAGCCCTACATGTAAATATAAAGATAAACAAGGTCCTCTACACTTACCAGCAGGTCCTGACAAAAGATGATGAAGAAATGAGAAGTATAACATGACACTTGCCCACGAACCGCTGGTAGCAGAGGGCATGGGTTGAGTAATCCACTTCATAACTGTGCCAAAACTTATGTGCCAGTTTGGCTGACAGTTACTAAATTTAGCATTTACCAATTATGCCGTACAATGATCATTGCTGTATTATTTGCGGTTTTTTTTTTGTAGTGTAAATTGACTCTTATTTCAGCAGTTGAAAGTGTGATTTTTCTGTTCTTTTTTTTTTTTTTGCATTCTTTCTCAAATTATGAAAATTAATATGTCATAAATTAGTGACGGCTTTATTATTAATTAATATTTTCCCTTCAAGTGAGTGTTGTTATTTTTGGGTGATACTTGTCTGTTTTTATGTGGTTTTAAAAAAAAAATTTTTTTGTCGTACTTTGGAGGTTGCTTATTTCATTCATCAAGTCAGGTGAAACATTTGGATTCATTATTGTTAACCACTTACTCTGCAAGGTTCTCAGAGTTTAATTTTAAGAGGTTCTCAGATGAATTTGAGATGTTCTCAGAGGTGAATTTGAGAGGTTCTTAGAGTTTAATTTGAGAAGGTCTGAAAGTTTAGTTTGAGAGGTTCTGAGAGTTTAATTTGGAAGGTTTTGTGAGTTGTACAGGTGATTATACTTGAGTTAAATCCTCTTTAGTTTGTGCTTGCTGTTGCTTTTTCTTCATCAAGTACCATGCCTGGTGGCATAGGTTATCATGTCTTGTCACAACTTCCTGTCTTCAGTACTATTTATCAATTCTGTTGTAGACATCTTCCCATGCCATAATGTTAAACTGTTGAGTATGTTCCCTCTTTGCTGTCTTCCATCGTTTGTGTTACAAGTTAATTGCATTATTCGCCTTCTTCTGTCCTTGCCTTCTAGCTCCCTGTGGAATATAGGCCTTTATCTGTTCTCTCCAAGCCTGTTCTTGCTGTTCTAGTCCAGATTTTTTCTACATCTTATTTTTCTATTTTTTTGTCTGTCTGTCTCTAGGTCTCTTGACCATGTGGTTTTTGGTCTCCTACTTTCTCTAATCTTCATCAAATAAAGATTTCATTCATTCTCTACTTCCCTGGGGATAACAGAGCAAGGATGTCAGTGTGACTTCCTCACAACATGTCCTACCAACCACCATCTTGTCCTGACATCTTGTTTCTGGGGTATTTGAGTCAGAACTATGCCAGACAAACAAAGAAAAACACACATGGTATATCCAGGCAAGCAAGACCCAGACAAGACTGGTTTTAACTAAAGTTTAATAATAAATATAATGTTTTTAAATCTCTTACTTGTATCATTTCCTCTTTGTTTCTAAGATAACTGATTGTACATAATCTGTTTCACGTTGTCAGTTGGCGCAAGCATTTTTAAAACTTGGAATGGGTTATTCTGTTACACTGACCCTATGCCAGGTACACTTGGATATAATTAGGGATAGTAACCATAGCAAAAATGACAGTATAAAAATCACATTGGATATCATATTTTGCTGAATGAAAGGCGATGTCACATGTTGACGCAAGCTTTTTTTCTTTTTCAAATCGGAGGCCCAAAAAAATGTGTTTTTTAAAGTAGTGTAAATGTAGTAAATATGGTTTTCTTCATTTGTGTTTAATTTTATGATGTCATTCATGAACAAATGGAAGAATGCATTTTGAAGTAAAGCTGCTATTACATTTTCTTTACGTTTTTTTCACATGATATTTATTTGTTCCTGGTTTGGAAATGTATTTTTTTAAATGTATCATTCCCAGCTGGCCTCGCCCATATACCTTTAGGTTAACAGCCATGCACGTTAACCGTTACACCACAGAGGAATACATGAGAATTTGCAAATTGTATGTAGATAATTGTCCATCTTTGGACAATGCAGAATTTCTGATGCATATAAGTATTTTATATAGTCCCAGCGACTTCTGCTTATCCGGACGACTGTATATGTGTGTATTTTTAAGTGGAGGGGAGGAGAGAATTGGGGGGGATGTGTGTGATAAACCTTACCAAAGGAAAGAGTCTGCCCCTATCTCATATAGTCCACAAATATATTTTAGTAGCCAGCCTGAGAGTTTTCATTGAGAATGTGGAAAAAAGTAACCTTTGATCCTGGGGACACACGCAATTTTAATTACTGGCGGGAGAGATCTGGTCCGAAATTTCCCTAGTTGCAAAGCCTTTCTTTTGTCCCCCCCGCAGAAGCCCAAAGATCTACCAAATCATCCACTGGGATCTACCAGTAGATTGAGATTGAGTGGTTGCCGACCCCTGCGCTAGGGACACACACAATTAGATCATTACACAAACTGATTATTGAGTTTAACTTTATTTAAAACAACTATAGTACGATTATTGATTGACACTTTATTAACAACAAATACAAAATAATTGTAGAGTTACACTTGATTGAAGACAAATACAAAATAATTGTAGAGTTACACTTGATTGAAGACAAATACAAAATAATTTTTGAGTTACACTTGATTGAAGACAAATACAAAAAATTTTTGAGTTACACTTGATTGAAGACAAATAAAAACTGATTATCAACCACAAGAAATCTTCACCATTGATCTGACAATGAAATGTCACAAAATGACAAAAAACTCAGCTCAGATATCAGATTTGGCTGTTGAGAGTTTGAATTTCTGAAAAGATGATATTTTAATCTGCAGTGGCAGGTCTTAGTCTGACATTCTTCATCTGGCCACATCTAGTCGTCTTCTTCTTCTTCTTTGTAAACTCTCAGACGTCTGCTTGAATGTTTTCAAAGAAAGCATTAGTTAGTTTGAGGCTTTTTGATCTGGTCGTCTGCAGCAGATGTCATAATGATTTGTGGAAAATGTTTCAGCTAAATATAACACAGCTGTAATATCAAGTTGTGTTAGTCCCATTAGGTGTGAAATTATCTGGTATCCAAAAATGAGTTCAGTGTAATTATTAATGGCCAACATGGCAACTGACATAAACAGTATAGTGAGAAGTGTAAACAGTGTAATTGAAAAATAAAAATATATTGAAGCATATAAATATTATAATGAACAATGTAAGTAGTATAATAAACAATTTAAATAGCATAATAAACAATGTAAACAGTGTAATAAGAAATTAAAAAGTGTATGAAATGGTGGAAGACGACCGAATAGCAGGCAAGAAAAATGATGTTAAATAAACTGGAGCATAATGCTATCTAGTTTTAAATCAAGTAACTTTCCCTTCAAGAAGCAAGCTTTCTAACTGTATAAATAGCATTATGAACAACGTATGTTGGACAATGAAGAACAAACAGCTTAAATAATGTAATGTATTTAACTGTCTTGTGTTTTAATGTAGCAAATCAGTGTAAGTGGGACAATGAACAATTATTTCCATGTAAACTCACATAATTATATAAATAGTGCAATGAACGCTTACTGTTTACAAAAATTCAAGAAACATTACAAATAGTACAGTAGACACTTATGACCTTACTTAGTGAAGACCAAATGATATTTCCATTTTGTTTCTTTTGATCTTAAGGTACATTCGCGGATGTGTGTGTGTGTGTGTATGTGTGCTTATTATATTTGTTTGGGTCAGTTATTTTAAGAAAGTCTGGTGGCTCTCTAAGGTGATGAAAGTAATTAGGGATGCTCCCTAATGTGTGTCACATGAGGTGATGAAATTAATTAGGGATGCACCCTAATGTGTGTCACGTGAGGTGACGAAAGTAATTAGGGATGCTACCTAACATGTGTCACATGAGGTGATGAAAGTAATTAGGGATGCTACCTAACGTGTCACATGAGGTGATGAAAGTAATTAGGGATGCTCCCTAATGTGTGTCACATGAGGTGATGAAAGTAATTAGGGATGCACCCTAATGTGTGTCACGTGAGGTGACGAAAGTAATTAGGGATGCTACCTAACATGTGTCACATGAAGTGACGAAAGTAATTAGGGATGCTACCTAACATGTGTCACATGAGGTGATGAAAATAATTAGGGATGATCCCTAATGTGTGTCACATGAGGTGATGAATATAACTAGAGATGCTCCCTAATGTGTGTCACATGAAGTGACAAAAATAATTAGAGATGCTAATGTGTGTCACATGAGGTGACAAAAGTAATTAGGGATGCTCCCTAATGTGTGTCACATGAGGTGACGAAAGTAATTAAGGATGCCCCCTAATGCGTGTCACATGAGGTGACAAAAATAATTAGAGATGCTAATGTGTGTCACATGAGGTGACAAAAATAATTGTTGATGCTCCCTAATGTGTGTCCCATGAGGTGATGAAAGTAATTAGGGATGCACCCTAATGTGTGTCACGTGATGTGACGAAAGTAATTAGGGATGCTACCTAACATGTGTCACATGAGGTGACGAAAGTAATTAGGGATGCTACCTAACGTGTCACATGAGGTGACAAAAGTAATTAGGGATGCTCCCTAATGTGTGTCACATGAGGTGACAAATATAACTAGAGATGCTCCCTAATGTGTGTCACATGAAGTGACAAAAATAATTAGAGATGCTAATGTGTGTCACATGAGGTGACAAAAGTAATTAGGGATGCTCCCTAATATGTGTCACATGAGGTGACAAAAATAATTAGAGATGCTAATGTGTGTCACATGAGGTGACAAAAGTAATTAGGGATGCTCCCTAATGTGTGTCACGTGAGTTGATGAAAGTAAATGTGGATGGTCCCTAATGTGTGTCACATGAGGTGACAAAAGTAATTGTGGATGCTCCCTAATGTGTGTCACATGAGGTGACGAAAGTAATTAAGGATGCTCCCTAATGCATGCCACATGAGGTGACAAAAATAATTAGAGATGCTAATGTGTGTCACATGAGGTGACAAAAGTAATTAGGGATGCTCCCTAATGTGTGTCACGTGAGTTGATGAAAGTAAACGTGGATGGTCCCTAATGTGTGTCACATGAGGTGACAAAAGTAATTGTTGATGCTCCCTAATGTGTGTCACATGAGGTGATGAAAGTAATTAAGGATGCCCCCTAATGTGTGTCACATGAGGTGACAAAAGTAATTAAAGATGGTAATGCGTGTCACATGAGGTGACAAAAGTAATTAAGGATGCCCTCTAATGTGTGTCACATGAGGTGACAAATAATTAGAGATGCTAATGCGTGTCACATGAGGTGACAAAAGTAATTAAGGATGCCCCCTAATGTGTGTCACATGAGGTGACAAAAGTAATTAGAGATGCTAATGTGTGTCACATGAGGTGACAAAAGTAATTAGAGATGCTAATGTGTGTCACGTGAGGTGACAAAAGTAATTAAGGATGCCCCCTAATGCATGTCAGATGAGGTGACAAAAGTAATTAAGGATCCTCCCTAATGTGTGTCACATGAGGTGACAAAAGTAATTAAGGATGCCCCCTAATGTGTGTCACATGAGGTGACAAAAATAATTAGAGATGCTAATTGTGTGTCACATGAGGTGACACAAGTAATTAAGGATGCCCCCTAATGCGTGTCACATGAGGTGACAAAAATAATTAGAGATGCTAATGTATGTCACATAAGGTGACAAAAGTAATTAGGGATGCTCCCTAATGTGTGTCACATTAGTTGACGAAAGTAATTGTGGATGGTCTCTAATGCGTGTCACATGAGGTGACAAAAGTAATTGTGGATGGTCCCTAATGCGTGTGACATGAGGTGATGAAAGTAATTAAGGATGCCCCCTAATGCGTGTCACATGAGGTGATAAAAATAATTAGAGTTGCTAATGTGTCATATGAGGTGACAAAAGTAATTAAGGATGCCCCCAATGTGTGTCACATGAGGTGACAAAAATAATTAGAGATGCTAATGTGTGTCACATGAGGTGACAAAAGTAATTGTGGATGGTCCCTAATGTGTGTCACATGAGGTGACAAAAGTAATTGTGGATGCTCCCTAATGTGTGTCACATGAGGTGACAAAAGTAATTGTGGATGCTCCCTAATGTGTGTCACATGAGGTGATGAAAGTAATTGTGGATGCTCCCTAATGTGTGTCACATGAGGTGATGAAAGTAATTGTGGATGGTCCCTAATGCGTGTCACATGAGGTGATGAAAGTAATTGTAGATGCTCCCTAATGCGTGTCACATGAGGTGACGAAAGTAATTGTGGATGCTCCCTAATGTGTGTCACATGAGGTGATGAAAGTAATTGTGGATGGTCCCTAATGCGTGCCACATGAGGTGATGAAAGTAATTGTGGATGGTCCCTAATGCATGTCACATGAGGTGATGAAAGTAATTGGGGATGCTCCCTAATGCGTGTCACAGGAGGTGACGAAAGTAATTGGGGATGCTCCCTAATGTGTGGCAGATGAGGTGATGAAAATAATTGGGGATGCTCCCTAATGTGTGTCACATGAGGTGGCAAATATGAGATATGTGACTAAGGCTGGCAACGATTTGCTACAGAAACCACATGATTCCTGGATGGTGAAGTGAAGATACTGTGCATGTAGGGCAGCAAGAGATACAAAGATGTAAATCAGTTCAGAATAAGTTGTACATTTAATAACATATCTTTACTAAGTTACAAAACAGAAAGTCATTTTTCTCTTCCTAAGTTATGGAATTTTGTGGTACTTAATAGTTACATAATATTTAGTAGTGTGAGCACATATTTACTTACTGAGTTTGAGAAAGAGTGGATCAGTGAGTACATGCTGAATTACAAGATAAATGGTTCAATGAGTATATTTTGGAAATACTGAATTACAGGATAAGTAAATCATGAGTACATTTTTAAATATTGAATTACAGGATTAGTAAATCATGAGTACATTTTTAAATACTGAATTACAGGATTAGTAAATCATGAGTACATTTTAAAATACTGAATTACAGGGTAAGTAAATCATGAGTACATTTTAAAATACTGAATTACAGGATAAGTAAATCATGAGTACATTTTTAAATACTGAATTACAGGATAAGTAAATCATGAGTACATTTTTAAATATTGAATTACAGGATAAGTAAATCATGAGTACATTTTTAAATATTGAATTACAGGATAAGTAAATCATGAGTACATTTTTAAATACTGAATTACAGGATAAGTAAATCATGAGTACATTTTTAAATATTGAATTACAGGATAAGTAAATCATGAGTACATTTTTAAATACTGAATTACAGGATAAGTAAATCATGAGTACATTTTTAAATACTGAATTACAGGATTAGTAAATCATGAGTACATTTTTAAATACTGAATTACAGGATAAGTAAATCATGAGTACATTTTTTAAATACTGAATTACAGGATAAGTAAATCATGAGTACATTTTAAAATACTGAATTACAACATAAGGAAACCATGAGTACATTTTTTAAATACTGAATTACAGTATAAGTAAATCATGATTAAATTTTTAAATTCTGAATTACAGGATTAGTAAATTGTAAAGGGCAATTTTTACTATCTTGCAATATAATACATTTATATTCTTATTATGTTCGCAAATATTTTGTAAGCAAAGTATTTCCTTTTTAAGTGCTTAAGGAGAAGTCATTTTTGGGTTGCTTCCCTTGAAAATAGTTCTGTCATCTTCGATCGGACTCCGCAGACGACTCTAGGCCTACTGCGATTTATTCTGTGGCTGGGTAGGAATAGATTGTTCTTGCTTCAGTATATCTATGACCTGAATTTATACGTAGTGTTTGTATGAGTAGGACGAGTCTGTCTTATATATGGATATCTTTGCATTTCTAAGTCGAACTAATTTGGTTGTCGCTAGAAAAGGTCAAAGGCTATGCAGCGGAAGTATCGCTAGCAAAGGGTGTGATCCATGGCTGTCATCCTGTGAGGATGCCGAGTTTTGTTGTAGCAGGCTTTTTGCCGAAATAGTGATCTATATATGGATGGGGAAAAGTGATAATCATTTAGACATGTTGTATGTACTTTACCCCAGTGTTTATTCTCTTTTGCCAAGGAATGGCAAAGTTATATTTCGCATAAAAAGGTAAAACCACAATTTATTATGAACTTGGGCTTCGCCATCGTTGTTGATAAGCAGATGCACAGTGGTACTTTTAAAAAAGAATATCCATTCAAAGGAAGAAGACATTCCTATGTATCAGCACTGGATTGTATGATATTATTCAATTACCTCTATGAGAGAACCTATGAAGAAATGAGGACATTTAATGAATGACTAATTTTGGTCTATATTCTATAGTGAGTGAAGCTCACGAGAGAGAGAGAACAGCCATGTTGAAATTCATATACTTTGTATTTATCGAGTGAGAAAAAGGGATGCCTGTACTATCGCTCGATGAACCAAGAGATCACTGCTACATGTGAGAACCCATGTCTGGGATTCCTATATTATGAAATATATATATATTGAACTTTACGTGAAGGAATATTCGCTAGACGAGGTTAGGTCTAGGAGCCTTCCTATGTATTGGTTATGGTCTGACGTGCCCAGTCAGTAAAGCCAGATGATTTACATGATGGAACGCTGAATGCTTATTTACGAATGCTCCATTATGATATTTGCCAAGCATGAATGCTAACTTAAGATGATATTCCTGTGATCAACATTATGCTGTCTATGTCGACATTTGTTCCTGTAACCATACACGTACTGTCCAAGTGTGCGTCCCATTAAATGTTATAAAAAGACCACCGTAGTTCCAGTACTTCTTGAATTCGAACAGTGTGAGTATGAGTGATGTACTACCAACCTGTCAACTCTATCGAATCATTCTACCATTCGCGTACTGACATTCAGATACACACTCATTGTTTACACTCACATTCTTGTCGGAGCCTCATCACGTTCCAGGACAAGATGACCTGTATGACCAAAACTGTGCTGGGTTTGATGAGTTGACAATCGTTACACTTTACTACACCAGTCCCAACATCTACATTTATCCACTGGTGGACATTCACATCATTTAGCAAATAAAGCATGATTCAACAACTAGTAGCCAGTATGAGTTAACAACTACACAAAGAAAGAGTTTAACAACTGGTGTGCCAGCTTCCTGGGTCAACCTGCACAGTGACCATATTGAGAAGTAAACTACTGAGACCAGACGTTCCTTGGGGTCTGTTACGACACACAAATACATCAGCAGTACAACTCTACAGTGATGTCAGCGTGACCTGTCCTGTCGAGAGTATGCAGTAACTAGGTCAGGGTTTGTTGACATTTGGTTCATTGGACATTTGCCATACAACTGACAGTGTTACACAGCAAGCTTGGTTGAAACATAGAACATTACACATCAGGACTGGAGAATATTTGACAGTGTTTGCGAAAGAAAATGTTATTGAACTGAGAAGTCCTACATTGATTGTTATCATTCAAATCAACGATGGAGCTTCTATTTCTGTGTTGAATTTAAAATAATTAGACCAGAAGTATTTGTTTAATAAAGTACCACAGTACTGTACTATTAGGCAGTGTAACTGAGCCTTCATTCCAACACATTCTTTCTGCAACACTCTATTTACATCATATTGCCATACTATTTATGCATTTATGTATTTATGTTTAACTATTTATATGTGATATTTGTTTGTATCCAGCGGGTTGTTGTTTCGGTTGGGCGGTGTCACACAGCAGAGTATCCCACGTAATAGAGGGTCTGATGTGTGCGTTTCTATAGGTGCAATTTTCTTCATTGAAAATTTGCTGCGACAGCTGTTGCTATTAGTGTTAGCTGTGAAGTCTGTACTCATTGTTGTTTTTGTAATATTCCTCTGTTCTTTAGTTTGTTTTGATTTGTTTGTAATTTGTTGGTCTACCCTATTCTATCTTTCAGTTCTATTCTCAATTTATATTTATATACTGTGGCGTTATTTGTATTTGTTATCCTCTTGCGGTTTATCTTTTATTGTTTTCCCAATTTTATTTATTTCATTTCCGCAAATGTTTTCATGTTTTTCTGTATAACTGTTTTGTTTTGTGCCTGATCGACATACACTATTTAAAATATAGTTGATCATATAAATTGATGTACAAGAATCAACTGATAGTTAATTGCTATTACTAAAGGTACACAGTTGATGATATAAAACACTATTTCTGGTGCACTGCACTTATATTATAGAGTGAACCAGCAACTTATAGCTGTTATTATATAAGGATTTATACAAGACCTTTGTAAGGCTTGTTTCCCACAGTGATTGGGATAGTTAAGTACTATTTTTCACAGGTTACAAAGTTATCATACAAAGTCTTTGATTAAGACTAAGAAAGTAAATTTATTTACTTTTGCAAATTACTGATCTTATTAGACAAGATGTCTACCTTGGATTATTTTATCACACAAGGCAGGGCTCTTGATAAGACTGGTCAGCAGTTAGAAGAATGGGCAGTTGCTCAATATGACAAAGCATTGGCTGCTGAAGAAAGAAAAGCATTGATTGAAGAAAAGAAATTAGAAGCTGAGGAAAGAAAATTACAAAGAGAGGATGAACAAAAGAAATTGCAGATACAGACTGATGAAAAAAGATTCCAGATGGAAATTGAAAAAGAGAAAAGAAAAGATGAAGCTGCTGCTGAAGAGAAAAATTTACAGGCTGCTGCAGAAGAAGAGAAAATTACAAGCTGAAGCTCAAGAAAAAAAAAGCAATAAGAGAACATGAACACCAAAAAGAACTTTTAGCATTTGAGTTAGAAAAGTTAAAGTTAACAAACATAAGTAATGTTAATCAAGCATCTAGTGGTAATGGTAAACCCTTTACTTACAAGGTCAAGGTACCAGCGTTCAACCCTTCCAGTGATGACATAACATTCTGGCTAAACAGATTTGAACGCTCGTGTCGAGCACATAATGTGGACAAATCACAAAATGCTAACCAGTTATCAGAAAATCTGAAAGGTGATTCTCTGACTAGTTTAAGTTTGGTTGAAGAGGCTGACAAAGATAACTATGATGTTATTAGGGCAGCCTTATTAAAGAAGTATCAGTTGTCTGAAGAGGGTTATCGGAAGTTGTTTAAGACAATGGTGCCTGAGGCAGGTGTAGAATTCTCAGAATTCATTGCAAGGACACGACTTACATTTGATCGTTGGATTGAGCTATCCAAAACAGAAAAGACTTATGAAGCCCTTATGGACTTGATACTCAGAGACAAGATTATGTCAAGTATAAATAAACCTTTCCTCGAATTCTTACATGAGCGTAAACCTAAGTCTCTAAAAGAAATGGAACAGTATTGTACCCAATACGTCACTGCACATCCGGACGTAGCCATTAGCAACAGTAAGGTTAAAGAAGGTATGCCAGTTGCTTCTGCAACACCATACAACCCTAATCACTCTCACAAATTCCAAGGACCTCAAAATAGGTTTAATAAAAAAAGGTAACTATTACAGTTATCAGAACCAAGGTAACCAATCATTTCAGGGTTCTTCTTCGAATACCTGGAGAAGAGCTGACAGCCCTCGATTCAGGGGTGGTCATAATTACAGGAACTTTCGCAAAGGAAGTCATTCTAGAAACTATCCAAGTTTTCCTTCATGGAGACAACAGGATCATAATTACCGAGATACTCATTATAATGAATATGATGATAGTAACCCAAAGGAGCTATGATTCAAACCCGAGTAGAGGTTATAATAGTGGAAACAATGATAAGTACAGAGGCAATAATAACAGAGGTAGAGCACAATTCAAAAAACATAAAGCTCATTACCAGGCGACCTCTGCACAGCAAGAGTCCCACGAAGCCTATAAACAAAATCAAGATAATGATGACTCTAATAATATGGCATGTGCCGCTTTTGATTTTGGGAGAGCATCTCAGTGCCCCCAATGCAAAACATTATTTGAGCCAACCACAGTGTCTACTTTAAGCTGTGGCCATCCTCTTCCCCCTCTTCCTGCGTCAATCGCGCATGATGGGAGAGGTTCTCTTGTCTTACACAAAGGTTTAGTAAATGACAATCCAGTCTCAGTACTTTTTGATTCTGGATGCACAACTATTGGGGTTAGGCAGTCACTCATAGATCCTTCTCATTCTACAGGCAAAGTAGTCAAATGCGTAACATTTGGCGGCACCATAGAGAAATACTCTACCGCTATCATTAGGATTGCTACTCCTTTCTTCACAGGAGATGTACACGCATGTCTTTTGCCGGATCCGATCGCTGATCTTATCATCGGTCGCATTCACGGAGTCAAAGAATGCACTCCGGAGCAAATTTCCGTTTGGGAAAATCAAAATATGCAATCTGCTAATGCAGTAGTAGTCACTAGAGCTCAAGCTCTCAATATGCCTGAAACTTCATCTGTTGAAGATAATGAAGTGCATAACCAAGATGATCCCTTGGTAATTTCTCGTGACTCGTTTATAAAACAACAAGAAGAAGATCCGACTCTTAAGAAATTCTTCACTCTTGTAACAAAAGGTGATCCGAATAAAGATTCAAATTGTAAATCTTGGATTACAATGAAGAATGGCGTACTTGTACGTATGGTGCAAGACTCCACTAAGTCAAGTCATTCTCAGATTCTTGTACCCAAGAATTTGAGAGTTAAGATCTTACAACATGCACACGACTCTCAGTGTGCTGGTCACATGGGTTTTTCCCGTACTAAGTCAAGAGTTCTTGCGGCTTTCTTTTGGCCTTTTGTGAACAAGGACATACGGATCTATTGTCGATCCTGTAAAGTATGTCAAGAAGTCAAATCCAAAGGTCCTCGTCATGCTGCGCCTATTCAGGCTGCAGATATTCCTATTCGTCCATTCCAGAAAATGGCGATAGACATCATTGGTCCATTCAAGATCAAATCTGCTAGAGGACATCAGTTTATCTTAACGTGTGTAGACATGTGCACACGTTGGCCAGAGGCTATCCCTCTAAAGAGCATTACTACCGCTGACATTGCAGATGCTCTTTGGCTTATATTTTCTCGGCTGGGATTCCCCGGAGAAATATTATCAGATCATGGCACCCAACTGATATCGGATACCATGTCTCAAGTAATGTCTACTCTACAGATAGAGAGATCTTTGAGTAGCATCTATCATCCTATGTCCAATGGGATGGTCGAGCGACTAAATAGAACACTTAAGAACTTATTAGGGAAGATAACTGAGGATCATCCTCAGGATTGGGATAGGGTTTTACCCGCGGCCCTCTTCGCGTACAGAGAGGTCCCCAATGAACATACAGGGTTTTCGCCCTTTGAACTTGTCTTTGGCGCGCGACCGCGCGGCCCAATGTCTTTGCTGCATGATCTTATAACAGCTGACAATATTGACGATGACACAAAATCTTCTTACGAGTATGTCATCGCGCTGAGACAAAAGATTATCGAAGCATGCAAATTGGCAACGTCCTCTTCTGAGTTTGCTAAGCAGAAGGCAAGACAATTTGCTAATAAGAAGAGAACTTTACGACAACTTTGTCCTGGTGACAAAGCATTTGTTTTGCTACCTTGTCGTGAAAATAGACTCCTTATTAGTTGGAAAGGTCCGTACGATATAATATCGAAAATTTCAGATGTTGACTACATCGTCGATATTAACGGGAAGCATAAAACCTTCCACATCAATATGCTTACGGAGTTCCATGAACGTCCTGACTATCTACAGCCTATTTTCCAGGCAACGGACGATTCTCATGTCAAACATGGTCATTACTCATCACTGTCTGTAATACAGGATGAGGAAACAAGTTTTTCGGATGTTAATCTCCCGCTTCCAATGATCCCACTTCATTCTAGTGAATCATGGAAAGACGTTACTGTTTCTCCTGATTTGTCTCTAGGAGAACGGCGACAAGTTTCGTCTATGTTACAAACATTTCAGGATGTCCTCACTGACATCCCTGGACAAACTCATGTCATTGAGCATGACATTGTTCTAACTGAACATACTCCAATTAGGGTTAGGCCTTATCCTATCCCTATACATTTCCAAACACAGGTTGAAAAGGAGTTGGATGAAATGATAGATTTACAAATAATCGAACCATCCACTTCTGCATATTCTTCGCCGATGGTTATTGTTCGAAAAAAAAGACAATAACATACGTCTTTGCGTTGACTATCGCAAATTGAATCAAGTTACGAAGTTCGATGCTGAACCTATGCCTTTACTAGAAGAGTTACTTACTCGTCTTTCTAAATCGCATTTTTTCACTAAACTTGATTTGTCTAAAGGATATTGGCAAGTTCCATTATCCGAACGCGCCAAACCTCTTACCGCTTTCTCTACTCCCAGAGGCCTTTTCCAATGGAATTTTATGCCTTTCGGCCTTATGAACGCACCAGCTACATTTGTACGCATGATGCGTCGAATCCTATCGTATCGGTCAGATGTCATTGCTTATCTAGACGACATCTGTCTTTTCAGCGATACTTGGGAAGATCACTATTCAGGATTAGTTGAATTATTATCAACTCTGCGTGAGTATAACCTGACAGCAAAACCATCTAAAGCTTGTATTGGCTTTAGCGAAATTGCTTTCTTAGGCCATCGAGTAGGTCACGGTTTCTTGAAGACAGAAGACCATAATATCACTAAGATACTTAACATCTCTATCCCTAGGACTAAAAAGCAAGTGCGAAGTCTTTTAGGTCTCATACAATTTTATGGACGTTTCATTCCGAATCTGTCCTCTATCATGGCACCTCTCTCTACACTATTAAAGAAAGGGTCGCCTAACATGGTTCACTGGTCTCATGAATGCCAATCTTCACTAGAGAAGATCAAAACTATGTTTTCATCACCACCTATTTTAGTGTTACCTACAACAGATAAGACATTTGTTCTTCGTAGTGACGCTTCATCCACTGGGATTGGAGCGGCACTAATGCAAGAGTACTCTGGAACTCTGCATCCTGTAATGTACATATCCAGAAAACTTAATGCTGCAGAAAGGAATTACTCGGTTTTAGACCGTGAATTATTGGCAATGGTTTGGTCAATTCTCAAACTCCAAAGATTCCTTCTGGGCGCGCATTTCGTAGTGGAAACTGACCAAAAAGCTCTTACGGCTATCCAAAGTAAAAACTTGAAGAGCTCGAGATCAACTCGATACGCAATCGCTCTTCAACCTTTTCATTTTTCGGTACGAGCTATCCGTGGTTCAGAAAATGTGATGGCGGACATTCTGTCCAGATGCCCACATGATGCCACTTAACTGTTAAATATTGGATCTTTTTATTATGTATAACTTTACAACAGTTATTTTTTGTTTCTTTACTAAGATACACATTTGTAATTTAATAATAGAATGATGGTATCGCTACTTAGCGGTTTATTGATGTTAATTCACCGCTGTTCTTTGATGATTGTTTCTTCATAAATCATAAATTTAAGATTGTAGTGTGAATTTTTGGTATGCATTGTATAATTACCAAAATTGTATTATACGTACATCACACCTTCCTGGAAACATTTATTTGTAGGGAAACAATTTCTCTCAGATTTTGAGATATATATTCTCACCAGTCATATTAGGAATTATAGTTATTCCTGATATTTTCATCTGCGCAGTATTCTTGCGTTGTGAGCCTATTCTACGGTGCTCCTAGATGTATTTAAAAAAAAAAAATTTTATTTTTTTTTTCCCGGGAGGTGTGGTAAGACTGTAAAGGGCAATTTTTACTATCTTGCAATATAATACATTTATATTCTTATTATGTTCGCAAATATTTTGTAAGCAAAGTATTTCCTTTTTAAGTGCTTAAGGAGAAGTCATTTTTGGGTTGCTTCCCTTGAAAATAGTTCTGTCATCTTCGATCGGACTCCGCAGACGACTCTAGGCCTACTGCGATTTATTCTGTGGCTGGGTAGGAATAGATTGTTCTTGCTTCAGTATATCTATGGCCTGAATTTATACGTAGTGTTTGTATGAGTAGGACGAGTCTGTCTTATATATGGATATCTTTGCATTTCTAAGTCGAACTAATTTGGTTGTCGCTAGAAAAGGTCAAAGGCTATGCAGCGGAAGTATCGCTAGCAAAGGGTGTGATCCATGGCTGTCATCCTGTGAGGATGCCGAGTTTTGTTGTAGCAGGCTTTTTGCCGAAATAGTGATCTATATATGGATGGGGAAAAGTGATAATCATTTAGACATGTTGTATGTACTTTACCCCAGTGTTTATTCTCTTTTGCCAAGGAATGGCAAAGTTATATTTCGCATAAAAAGGTAAAACCACAATTTATTATGAACTTGGGCTTCGCCATCGTTGTTGATAAGCAGATGCACAGTGGTACTTTTAAAAAGAATATCCATTCAAAGGAAGAAGACATTCCTATGTATCAGCACTGGATTGTATGATATTATTCAATTACCTCTATGAGAGAACCTATGAAGAAATGAGGACATTTAATGAATGACTAATTTTTGGTCTATATTCTATAGTGAGTGAAGCTCACGAGAGAGAGAACAGCCATGTTGAAATTCATATACTTTGTATTTATCGAGTGAGAAAAAGGGATGCCTGTACTATCGCTCGATGAACCAAGAGATCACTGCTACATGTGAGAACCCATGTCTGGGATTCCTATATTATGAAATATATATATATATTGAACTTTACGTGAAGGAATATTCGCTAGACGAGGTTAGGTCTAGGAGCCTTCCTATGTATTGGTTATGGTCTGACGTGCCCAGTCAGTAAAGCCAGATGATTTACATGATGGAACGCTGAATGCTTATTTACGAATGCTCCATTATGATATTTGCCAAGCATGAATGCTAACTTAAGATGATATTCCTGTGATCAACATTATGCTGTCTATGTCGACATTTGTTCCTGTAACCATACACGTACTGTCCAAGTGTGCGTCCCATTAAATGTTATAAAAAGACCACCGTAGTTCCAGTACTTCTTGAATTCGAACAGTGTGAGTATGAGTGATGTACTACCAACCTGTCAACTCTATCGAATCATTCTACCATTCGCGTACTGACATTCAGATACACACTCATTGTTTACACTCACATTCTTGCCGGAGCCTCATCACGTTCCAGGACAAGATGACCTGTATGACCAAAACTGTGCTGGGTTTGATGAGTTGACAATCGTTACACTTTACTACACCAGTCCCAACATCTACATTTATCCACTGGTGGACATTCACATCATTTAGCAAATAAAGCATGATTCAACAACTAGTAGCCAGTATGAGTTAACAACTACACAAAGAAAGAGAGTTTTAACATAAATCATGAGTACATTTTTAAATATTGAATTACAGGATTAGTAAATCATGAGTTAGTTAGTTAAGTTAGTTGCTTATCCTTTACAGGACGTGGCAATCAACCCCAGCTTTTATTGGCTGTTTTGTGATTTTTCTAGACAGTTTTTACGTTCAGTAGTTTGCCATTGCTTTCTGAACGGTACGGCGCTTATACCATTGTTAAAAATCCACACAAAGCGATCTGCTACCAAACCGCCTGCAGCAGGTTTCGAACCTGGTATATCTGGATTATGAAACCGCGTTCATATCCATTAGGCCACAGACGCCGACTAAATCATGAGTACATTTTTAAATATTGAATTACAGGATTAGTAAATCATAAGTACATTTTTAAATACTGAATTACAATATAAGGAAATCATGAGTACATTTTTTAAATACTGAATTACAGGATAAGTAAATCATGATTAAATTTTTAAATACTGAATTACAGGATTAGTAAATCATGAGTACATTTTAAAATACTGAATTACAGGATAAGTAAATCATGATTAAATTTTTAAATACTGAATTACAGGATTAGTAAATCATGAGTACATTTTTAAATACTGAATTACGGGATAAGTAAATCCTGAGTGAATTTTTTTTTAAATACTGAATTACAGGATAAGGAAATCATAAGTAACTTTTTAAATTCTGAATTACAGCATAAGTAAATCATGAGTACATTTTTAAATACTGAATTACAGTGTAAGTAAATCCTGAGTGAATTTTGTTAAATACTGAATTACATGATAATTAAATCATGACTACATTTTACATGATAAATGGATCTTCTTCTCTTCTTTCTCCGTGTCACTCCTAACAGAGCAATGAGCCAGCACTGTGGTTGTTCTTAGAAAGCCTACACTAACTCATGTGTTCCTGGCGGAGCATAGCGTCAACAATGCAGCATTTTTTCCAGGAAGTTTTCACCAAGCAGGCGCATGCTCCTACTGCGATGATTTTTGTGGCATCAGTTTGACTTGATCATGTTGCCAGCCCCATCAAATATAAATGAATGACTGTGTACATATTCAAATAATGAACAACAGGATATTTAAATCTTGAGTACATTTTTAAATACTGAATTACAGGATAAATGGATCACTGTACATATGACAGAAAGAATAAGACATATACACTCACACACACACATATATATACACAATAGTAGCATATGGCTAGGACAGATACTGAGAAAGTTATCTAAGGCAGTCCTTGTGTAGGAAGTCTCAGGGAGAAAGAAAATGTGGGAGATCCAAAAACAACATAGGGAGGAAATGTTTAGGAACGAAGGGGAAACAGATTGACCAAGACATGATGGTTTAGAGAGGTCAAAGTATGATGGTTAAATAAACAAGTAATGGTAGTCCAACAACAGATTGTCCAAGACATGATGGTTTAGAGAGGTTTAAGGTTAAAGGTTAAATAAACAAGTAATGATAGTCCAACAACAGATTGTCCAAGACATGATGGTTTAGAGAGGTTAAAGGTTAAATAAACAAGTAATGGTAGTCCAACAACAGATTGTCCAAGACATGATGGTTTAGAGAGGTTTAAGGTTAAAGGTTAAATAAACAAGTAATGATAGTCCAACAACAGATTGTCCAAGACATGATGGTTTAGAAAGGTTAAAGGTTAAATAAACAAGTAATGGTAGTCCAACAACAGATTGTCCAAGACATGATGGTTTAGAGAGGTCTAAGGTCAAAGGTTAAATAAACAAGTAATGGGAGTCCAACAACAGATTGTCGAAGACATGATGGTTTAGAGAGGTCTAAGGTTAAAGTTTAAATAAACAAGTAATGATAGTCCAACAACAGATTGTCCAAGACATGATGGTTTAGAGAGGTCTAAGGTCAAAGGTTAAATAAACAAGTAATGGGAGTCCAACAACAGATACTGCCGTAGGAGAGTCAAGTGTTAGGGACTTCACTTTACAAGGTTCATCTTTTTTTTATGAGGTGAGATGGCCAGTTCTCTTCCTTATAACCTTTTGCCTTCACTAACTCAAGAGCAGAGCCATTTACCCATTAACAGCTGGGTAGACTGGAGCGTGATTCTACCAGATTTGGATCCCAGAACCCCATAACTGCGCCGTCACAGGAAGGCTCTAGTTTGAAGGTGCATACTTGAAGAGGATAAGAAAGAGAATGATGAAGTAAATTTAACGATACAAGGACTCTCCGTGCTTGAACTTTTCCCATCTATTCATGATAGCCGGGATAGTGTAGAGAAGTGGGTTGACAGCAGAATTGACCGGAAGAACAAGAACAACTGTCCATGCGTAGACATCATTGCTGATCTCGTGACCAGCGAGAGACGAGAAACCCAGCAGACCTACAGGAAACTAGCACAGGAAATCTGACAAGACCACCAGCGACAGCTGTTTGGCTACAGTTATATCTTGTGCCCGGCGTAAAGAGTGTTGGTTCGATGCTTCCTTACACACCTTATTTGTTGACATAGATCTGAAGATGGCTGCCTGTCCGAGCGCAATGACGAGAAACATTAAAAAATTCAGAACTATGAAAACACTGAAAGAATACTGCCAACCGTTCACTGGCTTATTTGTCAGAGGTAAACCAATGCACATGGCACTGGAAGAGAATATTGACTCATTTCCAAATATGGGCAAGACTGGTATCAGAGAAAGAACGAAGCCAATGCTCCAAGCCAAAGTAACAGCAGATATTTTAGTCACTCTGGTAAACTTTCTTTGACCATAAGGAAATTTCAGTACTAAAAATCTGTCAACAGTGATGAGGAATATGAAAAACGTGGATGTTTCACTGGACAACGTGGCCAGAAAGCCTGCGACTTTGCAGACGACACTTCCTTTCCAGGCCGTGTCGTAGAGAACGTACATGCCTTGGTAATAGACGTCAGCTATAGCTATTATGATTATGTAGAGTCCCATAATAAAGTCAGATATACCAAGGTTTGTCACAAACAGACCGTAAGCCAGTTTTAAAACGGGTCTATCCCAAATTAAACGGTAAGCAATGACAATCAAATTTCCAAAAAGAGCAGTCACTGCGACTAGCCAGATAAGAACACGCTGAACCCCAACCCCTATCAGATCAAAGCAAGATGAAATAGCGTTTTCAGTGGCATGACATAAATGCCCAGGTATTCAATTGCCTCTGACCTGAGGGCAGCACAAGGCAAAGTTATCAGTAAATAGAGATGACCTGATTGTGAGACCGGCAAATGTGTTTTCACAATAAATAAGCCACGTAAATCTAGTGTTTCAAGTACTAATCTCGACGGAAATATGGGCCTTTGAAAGGTGGACACTTTTGTGTGGCTTAAATTTAGATGTTTCAGGATCTTAAGATCCTCAAAACTACTGTCTAAATATGAAATGCTAGTGTGCGACAGGTCTAGAGTTTCTAGCTTTGGTAATAATCGCGCGTTTGTATACTCGTTAAGATCTTTATTAAATGACAAATTCAGTACGCGAAGATTAATGCCGAACCAAGAGTCGAAGGTCGTTATTAAGTTATAGCTCAAATCAAATTTGTACACACTTAACAAGGAAGCCAAGGCAAAAGGAAAGTTGTCGTTCACGCCTAGGCCTAGTATTCTACATCTGGAAAGTTTTAATTCGAACAATAAGTGTAAATATTTGGAAATGCCATATGACACATTTGATAGGTCCATTCCTGATAAATCAATGTACCTGGTGTTTGCACCAATTAACCGGAGATCACCTGAATTAATCAATCTGTTGTAATTTGTTGCTAAGACAATACCTGCTACACAGTGGAAATCTTCGGCACACGACACATTACAGTTCAGTTCGTCATCCTTATGGGGGCAGTCAGTGTGACCGTCACAAATTAGGTCAGGATGGAGGCACACATTACTGCCCCAGCATTCAAAATTTCCAGTACACGAGCTGCTCAAAATGCTATGTTCTTCCTCTCCCGCAGGACAGTCACTTTTTCCGTCTTGAACGTAGTGTAAAGGAATACAGTATGTGCCTGGACATTTGTAATATCCTTCCTGACAACTGAAGTTGCTACAGTTCTGAAGATGCGACAAATCTCTACAACCTATAACAGATCCATACACATCCATGACATAGACACACCTTGGAGCCCATACTGTGTGTCCCTGTACGGAAGAACAAGATTTGGCTTCTGTCAGCTTTCCTAAAGTTTCATCAAGGTGTCCCTCTGTGCCATTACAGTCCAGTGTTCCATCGTTAAACTGATATGGATATATGCATTGGGTATTGCAAATGAAAGCGCACGTCTGGTTTCTGTGGGAAAAGTCCTGAGTGATAGATTCATCATTGACCGTTATGTTATCACTTGTTTTACATTCACTACAGTCAAGTTCTCCATCATTAAACATATGTAATGGTAAACAAGTCCCATCACAACAGCGTCTACCTTTGCAAGGACAATTCTCTTCATCGCTTCCATCCCTGCAGTCTTGGAAGTTATCGCACAGCTTTTCTGGGGAGATGCATTGGCTTGAGCTTGAGCGACAGGTCGGGCAGTCGAAGTAACACATAATCTCGTCACGTTTGTTACTGCAATGGTCAAAATAATCACATACATAAGAGTAGGAAATGTATCTGGGGTGATCAGCCTCTTCTCCACAATCAAACAACGGGAAAGTTTCATTGTTACTCTTCAGAAATATGTGAAAATCTTCGTTTTGCACGAATGCGGATAATGAGACAATTTTTCCATCAAATTCTATAAACTCGCTCCTGTTTGATGCTTTGTTAAAACTGTTCTTATTGGCTGGGTGTATTTTGATAATGTCGTCGTCCATGTGCTGACGAGGAAATGACACCTCACACAAACTTGCTTTAAATAATTTCATACCGCAACCTACGTCCAACCACCCTTCCAGGTGACCTGATTTGTTATCGAAAGATAATAACTTCTCGGCGCTAGCGTTTCTAAATGCTTGATCAGCGTCGGTTTTATTGTTAAGGACACCACTGAAGTGCCATATTCCACAAGCATGATTGAATCCCCCAGCAGGCTTGCTTGGTAACCAATGATTGAGCACAAGAGGACGATATCGAGCAGGATTTTTTAACTCCCACTGAAATCTTCTAGCAAGGTTCACTGAATTTCTTTTCAGCCCGATGTATGCTCCAGTCAAATAGCCAGGCGATCCTCTAGGGTCAAACTTGAGTTGTCTCTGCCTTAGCAAGTGCAGCAATAATCGTGCTTGCAAAAAATCTAGTTCTTCTTTGGTTTCAACTGTTGCCAAAGTCGAACCTAGATATTTCTGACAATTTTCTGACGCTTCAAACCAGTCAATTTTATGGGAAGCAATGTGTAATTTGTAACAAGATAAATCCCCACTTCCTTTATAGTTAAGCGAAAACCAATCAGGCAGACATTTTTTACATAGCGCCACAGATGCGATGTTGCTAAATAGGCGACTGGAAGGCCGAACGTAGAGTGTGTCTCTTACAGCCACCGGTTTAGTACCAGTATATTCATTAGAGCCAAGTAAAAAAAGAAAAAAATTAATTGTTGAATTTTCTAGTAAAACATCTAGTATCATCAAAATATAGTCACGTTCCCAAATATTCAATATTTTAACACACATTATGGCAACATAGGTAGAGTTCCTTCTGCCAACACCCATGTCAAACAAAATTGTTTCGGCGAGTTTTATTTTCGATTGAATTACTGTACGGAAGGTATTGCTGGTGTCCAATCTACCGGATGCGTTAACTGACATTTGACTGCATACATCTACAACTTCTTTATCAAATTTCATCATCATAATGCTACACGCATTGTCATTGTTGTTAGCCGACATGTCGTTGACTTCACTGATGAGCACTCTGGAGTTTTTGTTGTCGTCTGGAATCCAAATATCAGTTATGTGCCCTAACAGTGATGGAAGAGAGACGTTAGGAGTATGCATCAGTAAAATGTCAAATCGACCAATATGGCAGTCAGTTAATGGGAAGTTGCCAGCTGACCTTCCAGAAACATCTGTAAAAGTTATAATAAATTCATAACAAACAGGAGTAATTATTTAAGTAGTATTAAAATATTGTGGATTTATCATATAACATCGTAAACTGACCGGCTGCTCAAGATGTCCTTGACACTTAGTTAGCAGATAAAAATAGCTACAAGTTAGCTCTGAAATACCTCATCAGTATTAAGTGAAGTAGGGCATAAAACTTCCAAGAGATGGGAAAGCTGTGAGTCCAGATGATATTCTAGCAGTGACTGTCTTAACAGACATGAACACCTCTACATAAATATTGTACACATTTCCTAGTCAATTCCTTGAGAACGAACGAATAAAATAACAATTTTAAAAGGGTTGAGAATTGAACCCGCATGCCCATTAGACATTCTGTCCTTTTGTATCAACTTTCTCCCTGTGTCCTTGCAGTAACTCAAGAAGGCAGACCATAAGCAGTTGATTTTACTTCTTTTTTTTTAACACATGTGTAAACGCGGCTGGTCACGGTTGATATCACTTATAACACTAGGTGGGTAAACGCGGCTGGTCACGGTTGATATCACTTATAACACTAGGTGGGTAAACGCGGCTGGTCACGGTTGATATCACTTATAACACTAGGTGGCAGATGGCAGGTCTAGTGACGTCATTTAAGTTTACTACTTCTCTTTTTATCTTCTTTCTTTCTCTCTGAGTTATCTTCCAAGTTATTTAGTTGATATCATTACTGGCCATCTCCGCCAGAGGTGTAAATTCCTGGATAATACTTTAATCCTTTTCTTGTATACTTCAGATTCGTTCAGTTCCTTCTTTGATGTTAATAGTGACTTCGTATAGTGGTAGTTTAAATGTACATGGCATACGATCAGCAACTCTTAAAGATGGAATCAAATTCATTCTGTTTCTTCAAAAAAAACTTTTAATAACTTAATAAAACAACAAGTATAATGGGTCATTCAAATGATAGAGTTCTCATAGAAGCCTGTACTGGGTCTTTGTACTTCAGGTTAACTCATACATGAATTCTATGTCTCGTAACTTCCGTATTCCTCTTTAACTTATTCTTTTCTCCTGTAGACTTCCTTAGTCTTCCCGAAACCTGCTCCTATTTCCTCATATACCAATGCTCTTTATTAACATTCCATACTTGATTTGTTACTTAAATATCTTCCTCGGCGAACTGGTCAGACAGGTCTCTATAACTGCTCCTAGCAACAAAACTCATCTCATGCGTAAATAATTGTATGTACACCCTTCTGATACTTACAAGTGAGAGACTCTTCTGATACTTACAAGTGAGAGAGCATATTTGAAGTTCTTCTATAAAAGTCGACATTCACTTTTTCTTGAAAATCATATGCAATTCTGGATACTTCAAACCTTGTTCAATAAGGCTTCTCTATAATATCTCTAGTTTCCTTCAAATGTTTACAGCCTTTTGATACTTTACAGATAGTCGTTATATGCTCATAACCATCCGTTTTCTTGGTACATAGTCGTAAAGTACTCATACTGAAGTGACAAATCGTGCTTCTGCAAGATTCTCCTGTAAATAAAATTCTATTCTGTGAAAAATATAATCTCAGTTCAATACTTACAACAACAAAAAAAAACCACGACATAAACGCTGTTCTCCTTTCAGAAATACACCTTAACTGTGAACTACAGAAACAAATACTATCTCCCGATAGAATAACACTGGCTAGTGATGGCTGGACATCTAAACATTATTCACATAAATCCTATCTGTAAAACCACAAAAGGTTCCTCTTGTCCGCACAGCGATCACACCTTCTTCCTGAAGCACAACTCAGGACTCAGTGTCATTGATAAGGGTGGATTTAACTGGAATGATAAGCCAAAGGGTCTGACCACCAAAAGTGGATTTAGGCTGACGACAAATCACCACCCCTATCGACACCTGGTATAAAAGTGCAAGATGTAGGTGTCTTCTCTGGTTTATAGTGTTGCTGTGTATGTTGCAGTAGAATAGTTCACAGGGTACAACACAGGCAACATGATGTGTAGAGTCATGAAAATGGTAACTTCGCTTTATGTTTTATACCATTTATTGCACGCCACAAAACAGTCATGATATTTTGTCATCACCAACATAGTTTAACGAATGCAGCATTCAAAATCATATTAGCTGATAGTCATGTAGGATTCAATACTCAATAGTTCTATTGTAAACAGATAGCTTCTGTATATTCGATATCATAAAGTTCTGGTTCATGAAGCTGTATAAATAATATATATAACTTCTGCAACAGTGTCAGCTGCAGATCATCAATGTTCATAGACAATAATAAATGCTCCCTTCCTGATGCTAGCAGATCAGATGTGTACAATAAGTCCGTTTACTGTCTGCACGTGAATAGCATACATGGAATACAGGTCAAACCGACCCTTATAACCTTCCTAAGTCTAACCATCTGACTTGGACGTGATCTCTGATATAACGAATCCTGGAACACAGACAATAGTCTTGTTGGTCTAGAGCGACCCATATATATATAACTAGTTCAGGTATAAAGATACCGGTGGCGAAAATCCTAGTCAAAGTACCTCTCCATTTTGAATCACACAGGCGAGCAAGGAGCCACAAAATGACGAACTTCTAGATGATAGCATAAAGTTCAATACAAGAGGAATTACCTTTCTTCGGAAATCAACCACGAACATATGCCTCCAGGCAGGCTTGAATAATACTGGGAAATAGTCTAGTTAGCTAACTAACTCACAAAGACAATGTATTTCCCTCAGAAAATCACAAGACGCACATTGCGTCCGCTCGCTGCTCAGACCATTTCTCAACTCAACTCCCGAGCTGGGCGGAACACACCAAACGAACTACCAGTTTTGACATGCGCAGAAACTCCAATATCTGAGTCGCCGCTCACATAAGACGATTCTAAGAACATTCGAGATAAAAGTCTTACACAGTCGCGCCTTTTATGGTCATGAACAGAAGCGTTAAGACAGGTTTCAGACATCTACAACAGTTGACTGATACTACCAAATAAGGAGATATGGTCACGCTTCGTTCAAGAAATTATAGACCGAACGTGTCTCTATACAAGAGAAGGCAAACTCATAAAAAAAAATTGTAGTCTCGATATCTCGGGTTATGTCCCTTTGACTGTAAAAAACATAATACACCTTTCAGTCAAAAAATGATCATACATACGAAAAATGATCATACAAAGACTTTGGAAAAAGTAATTATTTGTTAGTAACAGTCATCTAATGACCTCTGGTCATTTTGCGTGGTGTGTTTTTCTCGCCACTCTTCTGATTCGCTGACCCAAATCTTTTTACTTAAATTTATTGGTCGAGCCTTTTTTTCTTGTTCTCGAACTTTCTATTTACAACTCAAGATACTCACTCACTATTAATTAACGTGAGCCGGTATTCTGAACCGTTTCAGTTAGCAATATAATTATTTTCATTCATTATTTTCTCTTGTGAGTGTTCCAACTGTTTATCTCACCTTAACAATAGCACGAATAATGCTCAGGCAAACCCCACGGTGACACATGCATGCATCAGGAATGCTATGCTAACAAATATTAACACATTCCCACTTGTATAAGTACCTTCTGGAAAAAAAAATTACTTTCTTACACCCTTCTATAACATTATAATTATCACCCTTTAGCTCCAGAGGAAGCATAGGCCTCCAGCAAACTTATGTCAAATCTTCCTGTCACGTGCCTTCCGCTCAAAACAAACAAACAAATAAAAAAATGGGGAAAATATGACATCACGTGCAGGCGTGGCTAAACCTACTGTATAATAGGGGAACAACAGAAGTGATTGCATCATTAATAGGCTGGACTGCCCATGGTAAATTTCCGGTGTTATGTGTTGCGGGTCGCACTAATGACCCGTCATCGAAGCATCATTTTTTGGTGATGCCTAGATGGCAGGGAGGATAGTGTGCTTCGCTTGCATAGCTAGGCGGGGTTGTCGCACGGAAGGTCCTGGGTTCGAGTCCTGGGTAAGCCAATCACGTCTGTTGTTTTTCTGTTGTCTAGTTTTCTACTTCTTTATTTCTTACGAGTGCCTGAAAACATACCTTTATGTTTGTCTAATATTTATTTACTAAAAATTCTAAAATGCCAAAACTAGAAAGTTTGGCAAAGGCTACTCACCTGAAAATAATGAAATCAACAAAACTACAACGGATAATGTAAGATGGACCATTTTTTAAACAAACTGGATTAACGACTAAAATTAGCAGACGTCAATAAAGAAAACAAAATCTACTTTACTCCGTTGTTTTCACCATTGAAGCTGTCGCCATGGTTACTACAGAAGGTACGAGAATGTAAGTTTTATGTAGAAGTTTATAACTGTTAAAGTCATCGCTTGTGTCAGGCATTTACGTAACACTTTGTTTTGTTTTAAGGCGTGAACATGTATAACCACCCGAGAAGAGAGTTTTAGCGACAACTGATTGGACGTGGTTGAGCATAAATAATTTATACTCCCTAATTATGACATTTCTGATCGGCCGTTACAGACTAGAGAACATCACGGTCTTTGGAAATATCAAATGACAAATGTGACATAAGTTGTTATGTATAATGCAAACTTGTATTTGTGTTTCGTAAATGAGTCTTAGAGAAGAGATGTACGGTATAGAAATAGTCGCTCTCCTTCGTTCGTTCCCAAATAACCTTCATCTATTTCTCTCATCAAGTTGGAGTTTCGTCTCAGGCTCCTTTCATTGCCATACATGTTCTCCCTCAAAGGGGTTGGTGAAGGTCATGCTGTCAGTTTACCTCTCTCGTGGAACCGACATTAATGGACGACGTGCTCTAATGTTTGCTTGTCTGCCTGGCATGGAAACACAGTCGTCCGTGCAAAGTTTTTTTCAAAATTTGTTGAACAGATGGTATTTGCAGATGCAGTCGTCGGTCTGAAAATTATTACTTGATGTCTGCTTGGTAAAAAGTTGGATGCTTCTGTTATTTCGATCTCTGGGTGTTCTTTGTGCGTTTTTCTTGAAGATAATTTTGATTATTGCTTTTATCTTTCCATACAAGGTATATTGTCCTGTCTTCAGTCTGAGTTTTACTTCCGCCCTTCTTTGACAAGTCTATCACTTCCATATATATTGTAGCCAGATATACTGTTAAGTCATATTTTTTTTATTAATGGGAGTTAAGTGTTAAAGACTTGTATGTACGGGTCGGATTTTTGTACACACGCTAGTAAGCACGCTTTTAGTGATGAGATGAGTTGTTTAGTTGTGGGCTTTTGCTCAGTAATTTTTGAACATAGCTCAACTGTCTAATTGCTAGTTTGTTTTTAAAAGTAATATAAAGAAACTGTCCGAATGTTCCTAGCGAGAGTTTTTTTTTTTTTTTTTGGGGGGGGGGGGGGGGGGGGGGGAAGAGATGGTTAAGCTCAGCGGTAGTCTCTCGCGGTTAGCCCGTGCTGGTGTTATTTTTTACTGAGTTGTACTGAGATGGACATCTCGGGACAGTACGTTTCTGGCAGAGCTTCGAAATGGACGTTATCCATTTCGCTAGTGTGTACCAGAGATTTTTGTGAAAGGGAATATTTGATAATTGCAGAATTTACTGTTTATTCAAGTGAAGATTGAGAGATATTGTATCTGCTATTCAAAGCCTTGGATATTAAGGCTTACTAATGTACTGTTTATTCAAGTGAAGATTGAGAGATATTGTATCTGCTATTCAAAGCCTTGGATATTATGGCTTACTAATGTACTGTTTATTCAAGTGAAGATTGAGAGATATTGTATCTGCTATTCAAAGCCTTGGATATTATGGCTTACTAATGTACTGTTTATTCAAGTGAAGATTGAGAGATATTGTATCTGCTATTCAAAGCCTTGGATATAACGGCTTGCTATGTACTGTTTATTCAAGTGAATGTTCTATGGATATCTTATACCTGATGCTGTATGAGTATATTGTGAACTGTTGATACTCCATGACTTGTTATGAAATGTCGTCCCATGATGTTCACGTGAGTTTGTCGTATTAAACTGTATAACGTTACAAGGAGTTCCAACATTCCCTGACTCCTACGTTTTGCTGTGGTATGTGATTTCAGTCTGTCTAGATGAAAGAACCCTTAACATTCGCGTATGCAGAGATACATATCTACACACTTGTCGGCCATCCGTAAGCCCGACCACAAGCTGATTGCCTTCCTCAGCGTAACAACAACATTATCTTCTTCCACCACTCACGGATATTTAACAGAAGTGGTGAGCCAGGTTCGTGGGGTTATATCATCTACAGAAGTGGTGTGTTTGACATTGTACTAACTACAAGGAGTTTATTATACAAGTTCAACATGTCAAGTCAAGGTTTGCAGAGTTTAAAGTTCTTGTTTCCTGTACAAGTTTCAAGTAGATGTCATCCGGTGTCAAGGACCTGAGAAGCTGGAGAATCATGCGGCCATCTACGCTTTGCTTTAGTGTGTTACCGTTACCCATCATTGTTGTTATGGAGGCCGGGAATTTTTCCTTTTGAAGATAAGTGGTTTGTTTGTGTTGTAAACGGTACCACTGTAGGTGTTGTCAAGCCTTCCTCAGAGCTTAGGCTATTTATCCTTTGACTTATTCTATGTTATATGTTCTATGTTTAGGCGGGTTTGGTTGGGTTGGTGACTTACGAAGGGGACATCCCAGTTCACCCAGGGCCTTCGTAAGCGTTCTTTAGGATTTAGTTTGTGAGTCTCAATTAAGCGGTAATTCCGGTTCAAGGCTAAAAACCTTGCCGAAGTTCAGATCGCTACTTGTCCCTCACGACAGTAATTGTTTAGGTGTGACGAAACATCTCAGTGTTGTTTTCGTTATATTTGTTCTCTGTGTTTTAGTTTTTTGATTAATTTGTTTGTGAGTGTCTTCCTCTCTTTTCTATTTTTTTATTTCTATGCAAATATTTCGTTTATACACTGTGTTGTCGCTTGTATTGTCATACTTTTCGCAGTGTCATTGCACTTTTTGCAATATTTGTTTCTTTAGTTTGCTTTCTTGTTTAGTTGATTCTGCGAACGTAGTCATTTGTGGTTTATGTCTTGTCTTCGTCTCTCTTGTTTACGTTGTCTATTTTTCTCATGGTGTAATAATATTATGGTACATATTTTGTAAGTAATTAATAACATTATTAATAGTTGGAAAGGTGATTATATAAGTTCTTAAGCAAGGACTTGTCACGTACTGACTTGGGATAAAGTGATTTTCTCCAATATATTTACATAAGGTACATATCGTATAAAATAGAGCATAATGTTTAGTTTAGACTACTTTATTAAACAAGGGAAATACCTTGGTATGACTACTGAGAAATTAGAAGAATTCGCACGTGTCGAATAGGACAAGGCTCAAAAGTTAGAAGAGAAGAAACTTCAAATGGAAATCGAAAAACACAAAATGGAGGCTGAAGATAGAAAATTGCAGATGCAGGCAGAAGAGAGAAAATTTCAGATGGCAACTGAAAAACAGAAAATGGAGGCTGAAAAACAGAAATTAGAGGCTGAAGAAAGAAAAATTCAAAAGCAAATGGAAATGGAAGAGAAAAAATTCAACAGCAAATGCAAATGGAAGAGAGGAAACTTCAGATGCAAGCTGAACAAAATACGAGGCTGCACGAGGAAAAGGTGTTGTCTATAGAGCTGGAGAGATTAAAGGTGATGAATAATGTTAATACACAAAATCCTACAGACAATCAAACTACTTCTCATAAGACAAATACTTATTCTTATAAGCTCAGTTTGCCTGCTTTTAAACCTACCTCTGACGATGTTGTATTCTACCTACATAGATTTGAACTTACATGTGAATCTCAGAAGATTGACAAGTCGGAATATTGTGCTCGACTTATGCAACTACTTTCGGGTGAAGCTATGGATGTTGTAAGTAGGTTGGAGGGGCCCGACAAAAATAACTATGATACTGTCAGGGGTGCCTTGATAAAGAAATACCAACTTAATGAAGACGGTTATCGTCTGCGCTTTAAGACTCTGTTACTGGAGACTGGGTAAGATTTTTCAGAGTTTATAGCAAATATACGTCTTACGTTTTCACGTTGGAATGAACCTTCAAAAACTGAACACACATATGAAGCCCTTATGGACTTATTGCTCCATGACAAAGTCATGTCATCAGTTAACACTTCTTTTCTTTCCTTTCTACATGAGCGAAAGCCTACGAACTTGAAAGATATGGAACAATACTGTTGCCAATACGTCACAGCACACCCAAATGTGACTGTTAGCCACTCTCAAGTCAGAGAGGGTTTACCCGTGGCTTCAGCAATACTATATGGTCCTAATTTGCGCCGTAGATCTCAAAGTGCTGATCGCAATTTTGGTAGGAGAGATAATCGTGATTTTGGACAGTACCAAGGGGGTCCACCACGTAGTAATTCTCCTTCTCCAAGAAACTGGAGACAATTTAACGGACCTCAGCATTTTGGTTCCAACAATTATGGAAATTCTGGAAGGGGTAACTACACTAGAGATTATCAACCTTACAATAATTTTTCTTGCAGACAACAAAATCCATCTAATAGATATTTTGATCAAAGGAGAAATAGTAATCGCAACTATGCTAACTGGGGTTCAAATCAGAACAATGGTCCTAATAGAGGAAATAGCAATGGTCCCAATAGAAATAATAGTTGTGATAGATCTCGATATGACGGTAGATCTCCAAAAGATAGATCGCATCGCCATGCTAACTCTGCTCAACAGGAGCCCCAGGCTATTGGTAATCAAGGTAACAATAATGATAGTGTCTCAAATGCTACTGCTTGCTCTGCTTTCGATTTCGAGAGAGCATCTCAGTGCCCTGAGTGCACAACTTTGTTCTAACCTACAGCTATAACTACCTTGAGTTGTGGTCATCCTCTACCCACTTTTCCTGCCTTAGCTGCGCATGACGGAAGAGGGTCTTTTACTCTACATAAGGGATTTGTAAATAATAATCCAGTCTCAGTTCTCTTTGATTCTGGATGCACAACTGTTGGGATTAAGCAGTCTCTTATACATCCTTCCTGTGCCACTGGTGATGTAGTGAAATGTGTGACATTTGGTGGGACAGTTGAAACTTTCCCGACTGCTATCGTCCACATAGCCACTCCCTTTTTTACGGGACATGTCCACGCATGTATGCTCCCGAATCCAATTGCAGGCCTTATCGTCGGACGTATACATGGCGTTAAGGAGTGTACTCCACAACAGATTGCTATCTGGGAAGAGCAAAACATTCAGGCTGCTTATGTAGTCACAACTAGAGCACAAGCTCAAAATCTTTTACAGACACCACCTGTTGGAAATAATGAAGTATATAATCAGGACGCTCATTCTGTTATTTCACGGGAGTCTTTTATCAAACTTCAGCAAAATGATACATCATTGCAAAAAAATTTTCTGCTAGTTAAACAAGATAATGCAAACTGTGACACAAATCTTAAATATTGGTTCTTAATTAAGAATGGAGTACTAGTTCGTATGGTACGGGGTTCTACTTCGTCCATACGCTCGCAAATTCTAGTACCTATTGACATGAGAGTTCGTATCTTGCAACATGCTCACGACTCTCAATGGGCAGGACATATGGGATTTTCTCGAACTAAATCTAGGGTTCTTTCTTCCTTATTTTGGCCGGGCGTAAATAGAGATATAACTATTTATTGTCGCTCCTGTAAAATATGTCAGGAGGTTAAGTCACGAGGTCCACGCCATGCAGCACCTATCCAAGCTGCAGATATTCCTATTCGTCCTTTTCAGAAAATGGCAATTGACATTATTGGTCCTTTTAAAGTCAAGTCTGCCAGAGGACACCAGTACATCCTTACATGTATTGACATGTGTACGCGTTGGCCAGAGGCTATACCTCTCAAGAACATTTCTTCTGCTGATGTTGCAGATGCTCTTTGGCTAATTTTCTCGCGTCTGGGTTTTCTCAAACAAATCTTATTTGATCATGGCACACAATTTGTGTCAGACTCTATGTCTCAGGTAATGGCCATGCTCCACATTGACAAGTCATTAAGCAGTGTATTTCACCCTATGTCAAACGGTTTAGTTGAGCGTCAAAATAGAACGCTTAAGAATTTACTTGGGATGATAACTGAGGATTATCCTCAGGATTGGGACAGGGTTTTACCCGCTGAACTTTTCGCATATCGGGAAGTGCCAAATGAGCATACTGGTTTTTCACCATTGGAGCTCGTTTTTGGTGCGCAACCTCATGGTCCCATGTCGTTACTTCACGACCTATTAACTGCTGGGAATATTAACGATGACACTCAATCTTCTTAAGAATATGTTATTGATCTCAGACAGAAAATTATTGATGCATGTAGGTTAGCTTATCAGAGATTGCCCAGAGAAGGACAGTGTTTTACCCGTCTTTAAACATAAGAGTCAGGAATTATTGAAATTAGCTGTAACGTTTCACAGTTTATTAACACCGCAACATTGACGTAGGGACAGCACACTTCACAGGTTACAGTTCACGGCAAATCATGACACATCAGGTAAGCAAAAATATCCATAGGTAATTGAGTGCATAATCAAAAGGTATATAATCATCGATAACAGTTCATTACAGATCATCAGACATCAGTAAGGAAATTCATACGACTCAGTTACTGGTACAAAAATTCCAAGCACAAAGGCTGCGGAGTACAGCAGCTCATAATCATAAATATCATGGCAAAAATATCCATTCAAGAAAGGGACTGCATACCTCACAGTTTACAATAATATAGCCTGGATCAACATACTCCAAAGCCTGAATAATACATTTCCTGGGAGAAAGAACATTCCCTTAAATAATCTATCGAACTTCACAAATCAGTCTTCGGAAATATGAATGTATATAATGGCCTACAATCCATGGCCTGAAAGTACTTTCAATCTCTATTAAATTCCCCTTTCACAAAAGAAATATGCTGGAACACACTAGCGAAATGGATCACGTCCATTCTCAAGCTCTGCCAGAAAACGTGCTGTCACGAAATAACAGCTGCTCAAAACAGCTCAGTAAAAATGCATTCAAGCGCGAACTCGCAGCTTGAGATGTGAGCTGAATTCATCCGCCTTTTCCCTCAAACCATTTCATAGAACATTCGACCAGTTTCTTTATCCTATCTTTAAACACAGTAACAACTAGTCAGGTAACAGTTTAAACATTACTCCGCATACAACCCCCGACTAAAAAATTCTCTCATCACGCAGAGCGTGTTTACTAGCGTGTACAAAAATCCGACCCGTACATTCAAGTCTTTAACACTTAACTCCCCTTAATTAAAATATGACTTAACAGTGAGGCTCTTTGCCAATAGATACAGGTGTCTACGATAACTCTATCCTGGTGATGAGGCATTTGTATTACTTTCTCGTAGGGATAATCGACTTCTTATTTCCTGGAAAGGTCCTTATACTATTGTCTCAAGAATTTCTGACGTCGACTATGTTGTCGATGTTGACGGGAAGCATAAAACCTACCACATTAATATGCTGAAAGAATTTCATGCCCGTCCATACTATCTGCAGTCTGTTTTTCAGACGACCGACGATCCTCCAGTACGTCATAATCACTATGCATCTCTGTCTGTTATTCAGGAGGAAGAGGCTACATTCTCGGACGTACATCTTCCTCTTCCTGTTGTCCCTTTACATTCAACAGAATCATGGGAAAATGTAACTATTTCTTCGGAGTTACCTTCAGAAAGACAGCAGCAAGTCTCTTCTTTATTGCAGACTTTTCGAGACGTCCTTACCGACATTCCTGGTCAAACATCGGTCATTACTCATTACATTATACTCACTGATTATAACCCTATTAGAGTTAGACCTTACCCAATCCCATTATATTTTCAAACTCAAGTTGAAAAAGAATTAGATGAAATGCTACGTTTAAAGATAATTGAACCATCTACTTCAGTATACTCCTCCTCTATGGTTATTGTCAGAAAAAAAGACAATAACAAACGTCTTTGTGTCGACTATCGCAAATTGAATCAAGGGACTACGTTTGATGCAGAACCAATGCCTTTGTTGGAAGATCTACTCATCAAACTTTCTAATTCACTCTTCTATACTAAACTCGACTTGTCCAAAGGATACTGGCAAGTCCCACTTACTGAACGCGCCAAACGTCTTACTGCCTTTTCAACACCTCGGGGTTTGTTCCAATGGAATTTTATGCCTTTCGGGCTCGTCAACGCCCCGGCTACTTTTGTACGCATGATGCGTCGAATTCTTTCTCATCGTCCAGATGTTATTGCGTATCTCGACGATATTTGCCTTTTTAGTAATTCTTGGGATGATCACTTTAAAGGTCTTTCTGAACTTTTGTCTACACTACGGTCCCACAATTTGACGGCTAAACCGTCTAAAGCCCATGTTGGGTTCAATGACATCTCTTTTTTGGGCCACCGTGTTGGTCATGGGCTCTTGCAGACTGAGGACCATAATACTTCGAAGATCCGCAATATCACTACTCCTAAGACAAAAAAACAGGTTCTTAATCTACTAGGTCTAATTCAATTTTATGGAAGGTTTATTCCACACCTATCATCGATCACTGCACCTCTTTCTAGTCTATTGATATTGTCTCGATGCCCACAGGATTCTGCTTAACTACTTTCTTCTAGATTTGCTTATAGATTTCGGTATCACTTTATATACCCAGGACTCTATTAGGCATTATCGCACACTGATAGAACTCTTTCATGACCCTATTTAATTCAAGATTCTAGTTCACGCTGTGTTACTTTCTCTGTTACCCTTTCTTATGTAACGGAGGAAGGTTTGATTAACATCGTATAGGGGTCGGAAGTTTACAAAACCACACGCGGTAGGTTAAATTTAAAGTTAATTGTTGCCTTTCATAAAATCCTACCGTTATTGAAATAGTGATTTTCATTTGTGTTTTTTCACAGCGACGGCTTTCCCATGAGAATCAGAGTTGCTATGTTACGTGATTAGGCTATTACTTTTCAACCTGTTGTATATGTCGCCTTGGGCAAGTTTTCCTGTTCCAGTGAAGACGGTCAGAATTTTGCCGCCACACTAGATGATTATGTATCCTCATGCTCACAAGGGTTTTCAAGATCACTGGAGCTGTTAATATTTATAGTGTATGTTTAATTTAAGACATTGTATTATTTCCTTTTTTATGCACCATGCCATTGCCATATTGTTCTTGTATGACTGTGTTTGGTATAAATATTGAACGTGTTACTATTATAGTGATAATACAATTTAAACTTAGATTATCATTACGATACATTGTGGTATTGTACATTGGAAACGTGCTTTTTCTGAACATTGTGATGTATTTTTGTTTACCCAGCGCTGGATTGTGCGTCAGGAATAACTATGTATAACACTATTGTTAATTTGGATGTCTATTATGAGTTCATCATTTGTACTCCATAAGTTTAGTAACTTAGTTATTTTGCATATTATGCTATTTTTTTTTAGATGGTAGCTAGCTATTTGTTCTTTGGTTTAGATAAGCATTGTTTTTTCTAATATATGCTGTTTTACCATAATTGTGTTTATTTATACAATGCATTGTTTAACTTAATTGTTACCATGTTGCATCATTGGTTTTTTTTTTCCTATTCTCATGTCATTGCCTTCTTTCATTGCTGGTCATTCTTCTTTTACTTCATCTTTTCTTTTCATTTTCTATCTATTATTGCATACGTAGTCTATACTGGATATACTTCATATTTCTGTGTATCTGATTATCTTTGTATACTTATCTGATTACTTTGTATACTTTATTTGCTCACTTTATACTTACTTCCATTACTTTTTTGTTGATTTAAAAATATGACTTAACATAATATAATTATTTGTTGTAGATATTAGAATGTCATCGACCTCACATTTTTGTTCGATGTAATTGTCAAAAAAAAAATGATGATATCATTTTTTGCCCCCGGGGGTCGGTGTACTCTGTTAAGTCATATTTTTTATTAATGGGAGTTAAGTGTTAAAGACTTGTATGTACGGGTCGGATTTTTGTACACACGCTAGTAAGCACGCTTTTAGTGATGAGATGAGTTGTTTAGTTGGGGGCTTTTGCTCAGTAATTTTTGAACATAGCTCAACTGTCTAGTTTGTTTTTAAAAATATGATAAAGAAACTGTCCGAATGTTCCTAGCGAGATTTGGGGGGGGGGGGGGAGAGACGGTTAAGCTCAGCGGTAGTCTCTCGCGGTTAGCCCGCGCTGGTGTTATTTTTTACTGAGTTGCACTGAGATGGAAATCTCGGGACAGTACGTTTCTGGCAGAGCTTCGGAATGGACGTTATCCATTTCGCTAGTGTGTACCAGAGATTTTTGTGAAAGGGAATATTTGATAATTGCAGAATTTACTGTTTATTCAAGTGAAGATTGAGAGATATTGTATCTGCTATTCAAAGCCTTGGATATTATGGCTTACTAATGTACTGTTTATTCAAGTGAAGATTGAGAGATATTGTATCTGCTATTCAAAGCCTTGGATATTATGGCTTACTAATGTACTGTTTATTCAAGTGAAGATTGAGAGATATTGTATCTGCTATTCAAAGCCTTGGATATTATGGCTTACTAATGTACTGTTTATTCAAGTGAAGATTGAGAGATATTGTATCTGATATTCAAAGCCTTGGATATAACGGCTTGCTATGTACTGTTTATTCAAGTGAATGTTCTATGGATATCTTATACCTGATGCTGTATGAGTATATTGTGAACTGTTGATACTCCATGACTTGTTATGAAATGTCGTCCCATGATGTTCACGTGAGTTTGTCGTATTAAACTGTATAACGTTACAAGGAGTTCCAACATTCCCTGACTCCTACGTTTTGCTGTGGTGTGTGATTTCAGTCTGTCTAGATCAGCGGGGGCCAAACTACGGCCCGCGGGCCAGATCCGGCCCGCCAACCAGTTTTGACCGGCCCGCTAACCTGTTTTGGCTGGCCTCTTATTGTTGATTGAAACCACACTCTTCACAATGAAATAACACACAAATGTATGTTTGAAATAAATAATTACATGTCATATTACAAATTACAAAACAAATTAAAACAACAGATTTATTATATTTTTTTTACAGTAATTTCAGTCCGAAGACTGGTATACATGTCTTGGCAGATGTGCAGTACAGTAGTTTGCCGTCGCTTTCTGTACGTGGTTCATTATATATGTAAAACTAAATCTCAGAACGTTATTTTTTAAGGATTTTATAGGTCTGGCCCTCTGGTGTTACCCTTTACCATAATCTGGCGCTCGGCCAACCTTATCTTGGCCACCACTGGTCTAGATGAAAGAACCCTTAACATTCGCGTATGCAGAGATACATATCTACACACTTGTCGGCCATCCGTAAGCCCGACCACAAGCTGATTGCATTCTTCAGCGTAACAACAACATTATCTTCTTCCACCACTCACGGATATTTAACACATACACAGATAGAAAGATAGATAGATAGAGAGAAAGAGGGAGAGAGAGGGAGAGACAGTGAGAGACAGAGAGAACAGTTGAAAGACAGTAAGAAGTATATGTCCTGGAAAATTGGTCCAAGCAAAAGCCTTTATTAGAGTATCCACAGACAAACGGCACCCTCTGCATGGTAACATAGCTGACATTAAGGGAACAAGAATAAAGAGAGGAATGTCATGGATGGCACAGGCAGAGATGACGATCAAACAGGTGGCCAAAGTCGACAATATATTCAAGGGGGAAGAGTGGAGTATATTAGATGAGAACTGGATTAACTACCAGTGGGTCATCATCAGCCTTGGCAGAGAGTGTAGAAATTGGGGGAATGAAAAAGCAGAATTAGAAATTAATCAACTGATACATGATCATTCCTGGGATGATGCCATTGTGTATACAGATGGGTCTGTGATCCGCGGTGAGAAATCCGGTTGGGGCTTCTATGCTCGGGTACAGGGCAGAATCGTCGTCGAACATAGCGAGGCTTACAAGATAACAACTTCCAGCATGAGAATGGAGGTCGAGGCTGTTACTGCAGCCTTAAGGTGGATAACTGAAACTTCATTAACAAAGGCCATCATTGTGTCAGACAATGCTTCCATGCTTCGGAAGGTTAAAAGTGGTTGGTTGCGGCATGAATGGAAAACATTCATAGAAGCTTCCAATCTACAAGAGCTGGTGTGGATATACTGTCCTGGTCATGCTGGGGTATGTGGTAATGAAAGAGCTGACAGACTAGCATCAAGAGCACCCAAAGTGGGGACACTAGCTATGGATAAGGGAGATATACTGAGAACAATTAATGATCGCCTGTTAGAGAATGACACTGTAATAGATGAATCATCAAGGTTAAGACTGTTGGAATTTGACATCAAACGTATGGCTCGCAGAGATGGACGTATGAGAGGATGCATCCGTCGTGTATACAACCAGCGAGCTACAGGAACAGTTAGCATTCACACTCTTCGACATATTCTGATGGAGACTGAGCCCCTATGGGTTTGCCCGGAGTGCAATGATGTCATTTCTCTATAACAATAACCATAACAGACACTACGAAGTATATTACATAAACAAAACAATTGAAAGATGAAATGAGATGACATGCCATCACACATTGTGTGTGTACTTTTCCCCCCTCAGAAAAATAATAGGCACTTGTAATGGCGTTATTTACATGTAGACACTTAAGTGTTCAGCAGGCCCTGTACGAGGGTTTCAGAGAGTGTACCACGTGCTCCCAGACAGTACAGATGGTTGATGACTTCTTTAACGATTTGATAATAATCCTCACGTTGACAGCGGTGAAACTCAAATCCAAAAGTTAATTTACATATTTATATTCATCTGATTTGCATGTGACACATCTCTCTCCTTGCATTCCGTCTACCTCGCTATTCATCGGTACTCAACATTGGCTGTCTCAAATTTCAACACTGTCTTGATTTATTTTATTGATGTCAGGAACCACTTATCATGGAGAACACTCCACGGGTTACACCACTGCTGTGTGGGTTTATAATAACAAATATAGGCTCGCCCTTCTAAACGTATGACCACACAACACTGGCTGATAAACTGAAAAAAGTAATAAACACATTCAACAGGTACTTCCCTTTAATAATCTACACACACAATAAGGCCTCACACGGCCATCAAATGCATCAAATACAATAATGAGAAAACCACTGTAAATCTGCCTTAGCAGCTTAAACTACCACCTCCAAACACGAAGGTACAAACTATACCACAAATGGCTGCTATAAATATCGCTCACACGAGCGGCAAAACTATGACAATAACATACTCAAATCATCGACATCTTATCGAACTACGGCCTGTAGACACTACGATCTAGACCCTACACAGCTCTAGACTTAGCAACGTAATTATCATTAAGGTCCGAAAATATGGCAGGCACTCAGTTTACAGTCCGGGACCCAAAGACGCAGCAACAGAGAATGCAGTCAGCGACCCATAGCTTGACTGCTTGCGTCAGGGTCAGCGAACCAGAGCTGACCAAGATCCTACTCCACCTCCAAGTGGTGGTCCTGGAAACAGGCTGCATCACTGCAGTCTGGCTGAGAGAGTAGGGATCGAAGAGGGAAGGCAAACCCGGTCCCAAAAAATGCCGTGCTGAATTCGGATGTGTCTGCCGAAAGGCGCAGATATCGCAGCTTCGCTGTAAACAGACACAACGCAACCAACGTCCTTTTCAGGACGAACGAGGAAGAAGAAGAAGGAAGTTTACAGTCCACAATATAAACCACACAGCGATCTCGCTGGCATAAGGAAAAATCGTCCTTCCCGGACACAGGCTAGCTTCTCACTGACTAATTTTGTGCCCTTTTCCCCCGACTTCCGGTAGTCACATGACCCACCAGTTCGGCTAACCTCGGCCTCTCCCGACTGGCTTTTCATCATTAGATGCACTGCAAAATAACGCTGTGACAATTGGGAATACTGTTGTAGCGTATCTTTGATACAAGACTGGCCTAAATCGCAAGGGGTGGAGATTACCGCCACTGTCTTTGTTTCCCTACTTCTCCATAACAGCAGTCTATCATACTGCACTTCGCCGTTAATAGCTGTCTTTCATAGTATCTCATTGCTAGTAGCTGTCTATCCTACTGTACTTCATTTACTAGTAGCTGTCTATCATGCTGTACTTCATTACTAGTAGCTGTCTATCATATTACCCTTCACTGCTGATGGCTGTCTATTATACTGTAAATCTATGCGGCAACCTCACATACCTGCTGAAGTTGGCTCTACCAGCCATCATGGACTGCACATCGGGGAACTCTTGTCCTTCGAAATAACTTGTAGCTGACATTAGCCAGAAAATCTACACTAGAAAGTGATTTACTGAGCGGCTAAATGGCTAGGCAGACAGTTTAGATACTTTTCTGTGAGCACAGAAAACCCAACCACCTCAGTTGCCTGTCCGCCCGAATGTACAATTCTAGACAACGCTCACCACGGTAACATTTTAACACAGCAAGAACTTTGCTTGTCCTAACGCTACTCGCGTTAAAAACCTTACTGATTTAATATTTTACGCCGATTTTCCATTACAACAATTCTTCAATAAAAAGTGTTCACTCTAGCGAAATTTCCCGTGCGCGTTGTTTTTGGTCAACTCACTAAAACCCTCAAGGGCCGTAATTTTAAATCGTCTTCATTTGCTAACTTAGACTAAAAGTCATAGACTCTTCTCTGCCTACTATAACTTTAACAGCACTGTGCAAATTAGTTAAACCATAATGTCTGAATTGATTTTACTTTATAAACAAAAACAAAAAAAAAAAAAAAAAGGTAAAGGAACCCGTTACACGCCCATTGAGGCATATTGGGAATATGGTGTTAGGCCCATATTATCTTGACCGTCGGCACACGAGGGATGATGTGGTCGGCATCACGCCGGCTGCCTTAACCTTCCCAGAGTTGCTCTGGTACCCATTTGGGGCTGGGTCGACCCACGAGCCGTTTGTGGCCTAAAAAAATCCCGCCTCATCTGGGGATCGAACCATAGACCACTGCGCTAGGAAGCCAGTGCACTAACCACTATGCTACCGCGGCTTATAAAAAAATGCCCGACTTAATTTCCAACAAGAAAGATTACAAAGTTATCTCCCTTTCCCCCAAAACCCTCTTCTGCTATTTTACTTCCCTTTAATAAGGTTATATAGTCTTTTAACAACTTTATATGGGAGCCGCGATGGTGTAATGGTTGGGACGTTGCGCTGGCGACCAGGTTTTCAGGGTTCAAGCCCAGGAGCGGGCATTTGTAGGAGTGTCATCGACCGGGATTTTGACTGGATAACCTGGGCGGCTCCTGCAGATAAACCCCCTGTGGATGGGAAGGAGCGAAGCTCCTGACCGGGTTGGAAGGAAAGTCCACTGTCTCCCCAGCCTCGCAATGACATGTCATTGGGCCAAACGGGCTGGGAAGCTCGAGTGCCGCTGGTAAGAAAAAAAAAAAAAAACTTTATACAAATTTCCTATAAACTCACTCTATCTATTCTGTTTAATACTGCCTTCGCACTACCTGTCACACTCACTGTATGATCTAATGAAATAATTGGGCCTGAAGGGACAATTAAGATCATGAGCACTTAAAAGATCTGGTGAAACTGCAGAAGAAGCATCATGTTAACTGTAGAATAACCGTAATGGGCAATTGAATTCCAGACTGAAAGGTTACGCACAGCCAAATCTTTGCTTTCATAACTCCTTCCGGTTGGCAGCATGGATAAAACTATGCGTAAAGAATCAGGCGTGAAGAGACAGTTCAGTAATTGCAAACAAGGTGAAGTGGGTTCAATTCAAGTGCAGGCAGGGGAAAAAACAAAACAAAAATCAGATTTATATAAAAGAGTACAATCACTAAAATGAGAAAGATCTTCGGGACATTATACATGGATGGTATATAACAGATAATATACACAGAAGTGCCGTAAGTCAATCTGATAACCTTCTAACTCTAACCTCCTAACTCTAAACCTTCTTACTCTAACCTTCTAACTCTAACCTTCTTACTCTAACCTTCTAACTCTAACCTTCTAACTCTAATCTTCTAACTCTAACCTTCTTACTCTAACCTTCTAACTCTAACCTTCTTACTCTAACCTTCTAACTCTAACCTTCTAACTCTAACCTCCTAACTCTAACCTTCTAACTCTAACGTTCTAACTCTAACCTTCTTACTCTAACCTTCTAACTCTAACCTCCTAACTCTAACCTTCTAACTCTAACGTTCTAACTCTAACCTTCTTACTCTAACCTTCTAAATCTAACCTCCTAACTCCAACCTTCTAACTCTAACCTTCTAACTCCAACCTTTTAACTCTAAAAATCTAACTCTAACCTTCTCACTTGTGACGAGATGGACTTGGGGTGACCTCTTCTCGATCTCTCTTTCACTACGGCGGTATCAGTTACATTGTTGTACTAACATTTATAACACATAAGGTAGGGAAACCACGAGGCCTGTAAACAGTAAATTAATATGAAACAAATATAAAGGTATGTTATAAGGCACTCATAGGAAATAAAGAAGTAGAACACTAGACAACAGAAAAACAACAGACATGAGAGGCTTACCCAGGATTTGAACCCTGGACCTTCCGTGCGACAACACCGCCTAGCTATGCAAGGGAATCACACTGTCCTCCCTGTCATCTACGCATCCCCAAAAAAGGATGTTTCAATGACAGGTCATTAGTGCGAACCTCTATACATAACACCGGAAGTTTACCATGGGCAGTTCAGCCTATTAATGACGCAATCACTTCTGTTGTTCCCCTATATATCAGTATTGGTCAGTCCAACAAGATAAAGACATTAACACTGTGTCCAGTATGATAGTAGACCCAGAACAGTAAGAACAGGACAGAGGGTAGGTTTGGTATTGTATAAACATTTATAACACATAAGGTAGGGAAACCACGAGGCCTGTAAACAGTAAATTAATAGGAAACAAATATAAAGGTATGTTATAAGGCACTCGTAGGAAATAAAGAAGTAGAACACTAGACAACAGAAAAACAACAGACATGAGTGGCTTACCCAGGATTTGAACCCTGCATTGAAACATCCTTTTTTGGGGATGCGTAGATGGCAGGGAGAACAGTGTGATTCCCTTGCATAGCTAGGCGGTGTTTTCGCACGGAAGGTCCAGGGTTCAAATCCTGGGTAAGCAACTCATGTCTGTTGTTTTTCTGTTGTCTAGTGTTCTACTTCTTTATTTCCTACGAGTGCCTTATAACATACCTTTATATTTGTTTCATATTAATTTACATTGTTGTACTGACTATTTACGTGCTTTTTCCATGGTCGGCATCTCTTTCTTCCTCTGCTATGTAGCAGATATTTTGTATTTTTATTCCTACACTCCTTTCTGTAATATTTCGTCTTGTCTGTTTACCTGAATATCCCTGCTGAGATTGTATACAGGTGATGCAATATTGGAACGACGGGCATATTGGTAAATTCTCGTGTACCAAGCCTTGGCCGCGACAGATTACACGAAAATCGCCCCAGTGTATTTGTTTAATCACTGATAAAGCAAGGGTGCATCCGTTGCCAAGGTGGTAAAGAGACGGGTCTTGCGTGCTCAAGCGAGAGATAACAAGATTACTCGTCTGGGAGACACCTTATGGACAGACATAAATGACATAATCGTTTCCTGTCCGACTTTCACATTACTTTATATGAAGGTAATAATTTGTTACATCTGAAACACATTGTCGTATGAGTTTACAAATGTGTTGGTGAGTTTGCCTGCCAGGCAAACTGATGTTTTATTACCATATATATGAGAGGTGACCTCTGTATCATGCACATAATTTTTCCATGTCGGAAATATTTTTAATTTCCTCACACGTCACGCATGTTTGAAAACGATTGACGTTCTTATTAGCCTCGTAACAAACGAATGCGGGAGAGGACAATCAATATAACCTGACCTTTTTTCAGTTTTAAGACACTGTGAACATTCACTGTGAGAAATCGTTTGCCAAGACGACACAACCAGACTGCCAGGAGTTAGAATTCAGAATTCCATTTATCAGGACAGACTTTTATTGGAACATCTTCACGTACTTAAAGAGCCCAGGAAAAACCATTTTAATAAGGACCCGGAATCTGAGGAAACTGAAACACGGAGTCATAGAGGGAATCTAGTTGCTAAATTAACAACCAACAGTACACGTGTAAGAGGCATCTACCAGTGCCTTTATTCATCTGAGCAAAAAGTCTGTAAGCCAAGATTGGCGTAAGTTGTGCATTTTACATTTTATATTTTTCATTACTAACAAGGGAACTAATATGTATTTATTAGCATGTGAATATTAATATGTGAAAATCGCTAGTGGATGTCCAAGTCATTTGAGGCTGGCAACCTCAGCGTATTGAATGATGATTTCATGAACCACCACTGAAAGAGCTGGTGACTGCTTTATCGCTAGTCTCTTAAAGAGAACTAAAAGTATAAGTAGTCCCAAGTTCCATATGGAGCAGGGAGGGAAAGATGAAAGAAATGATAATAGTTACATTTTCAAACCATTGTTATACTCAGGAGAGTGTTTCGTTTCTATTCTTTTACCAGAGTTGTTGGTGGTACCAGTCGAGGGTACTATCTCTGGAACAAGAAGGGAACAGTGGCCTAAGCTTTAAGACGAGGGACCGACTTTATAGACACTCCCTGGCACTTCTGGGAACGTGCTACGCCCTACATCTTTGACCAGCGACGAGCGTTATCAGTAATCAGTCTACAGAGAACCAACCCATCAGCGGGAGCAGAACCTACCAGTGGCAGATAAGTGAAACCTATAAGCTGTCAGGTGAACTTTTAAAATTTCTATTCCATCACAACAGTGATGAGAACTTTCTGAACAATCATTATTCATTTTTTAAACCCTTGTTAAAACTAAATGATTATTAAATTTGTTATTTGTAATTATACAAATTTAACGTCGATTTAATCATTTTAAATGTACTGCATGTTTGTCTCAGTCAATTTACTAAATACACTCTAAACAGAGCTATACATGAATAATAAGAATTCCACTGAGTAAGGGTCGGGGCTTGACGAGCTAAAATTAATAATTGCTTAATCCTTCACAAAAGTTGTCGGCAGATCATAGAGTTAACGTGCTCAACCAATACAGCATTGTTCTCGCTTTTCTGAATATCTTGTGGGACCTCCCTTGAGATAGGAGCGACATTACCGTTCTATCTTCCACTCTGCCAAGTGTGATCATGTGCAAAGGTAGACACATTTGAAGGCACATATTAGATATTCTAGAGTTTTGGCCACTGTTGGACCACTACTGCAAAGCAGGGGAGGCAACCCGTGACATAACTCCAACCTTCTAATTCTAACCTTGTAACTCAACCTTCTAACTCCAACCTTCTAATTCCAACCTTCTAAACCAACCTTGTAACTCTAACCTTGTAACTCTAACCGTCTAACTCTAACCTTCTAACTCTAACCTTCTAACTCTAACCTTCTAACTCTAACCTTCTAACAACAATACAGAGAGAGAAGCTACTTACTCGGTCATCAGGACATGTTATCAAGATCACGTGAGCGATAAAAGATTTTATTTCAAAGCACAGGGACGTACATTAGACAGGACAGACAGAATAAGAAATGAATTTACAACATGAAAAAAGGTACATCTGCCTTTAGGGGAACTAGATACAGTAACAATCAATAGACAAATGTGACGACTACTAACATAGCCAAGCGTTCAAAGTTAGTAGTGCATCGGCGACGAAGTGGCGTTGGAAAAGTGAAATCATTGCTTAAAATCAGTAAGAGAAGCCAACAAAATATGGAAAAACAAAATGATCATTAAACCAACTCCTAGAAAATAAAACAGCAACAATATCTTCTCTGGCAAAGTTCTTAGCTGCACTGAGAAGTGGGATAAGTTATATACTAAAGTCAAACATTTTGATCTGCTTGGTCTAGATAAAATATATTAAACTAGACTATTTCTGATTGGCTACTTTCCCCTCGTAGAATTCTGGGAGAGTTGGGTCCCTTATATAGTAGCACAAGTTTAGACTTCGGCACTGTGTTCCATTGAGTCAAGACGACACTTTCAGACAAGCCAGGACCGAAAAAGTAGTATTTCAATAAAGGGGACCGGACCTAGTATTGAAGATCTTCTGAAATTAACCAGAAAGAAAACTCGACTTTATAATACTGGAAACCCGAAAGTCCTCGTAACCTAAATATAGGATAATTTCGGGATTAGAAGTAATATTAATACCATTCTTCTTCAGGTGCCTGGTCTGGAACAGACATTGGCGATCATGACCCTCCAATCTTCTCTGTCTTATGATAGTCTAATGAGATTGTTGTTGTCCATGCTGTTGTTTGTTGCCAGTTGTTTAAGCTTTCCATATACATCTTTCTCTGCCTTCCTCTTCCTCTCCTACCTGGTATTTTTCCACATAAGACTAATACCTCCACTCTTCCTCTTCTGTTAATATGTCCCATAAATTTCATTTGTTTTTTCCTGATGGTTTTGATGAGCGATCTATTAACACCCGCAGCTGTCAATACCTCGACATTTGTTTTCCTCTCTGTCCACGATATTCTCAGTATCCTTCATAAAAACCACATTTCCGCTGCCTCCAGTTTTTTCACCATTTGATTACTCATTGTCCAACATTTGCATCCATATAAAAGAACGGACCACACGTAGCCCCTTAGTAGGCGAATTTTTGTGCTTACGGTAATGTTTCTGTTTTTTATTACGTTGCTAATCCTAGTAAAGGCTTCTTTGGACATGGCGATCCTTTTCTTTATCTCTATGTCGCATCTGCCATCTGATGTCAATGTGTAGCCTAAATATTTAAAAAGATTGACTTGTTTGATTTTTTTCTCTTTTGCTGTTCAAAGAGCATACTGGTAATTGTATTTCTTAGAAACTACCATGCATACAGTTTTGCTGACATTCAAAGATAATCATTTCATCTCACTGTCATAGATTATGTAAGTAGATTACATATATCAGCACGTTTTTGCTCCCACCTGGCTCCCACCTTTGCTTCCTTATTAGTATGCACGTTTTTGTTAAACGCAGAACCCCTATACTTCGATATCGGTCTAACTCATAATTGTAGCAACTCCTATTTTTTTCTTTTCTCTATTGTCTTACAGGCAATAGGAAAGCTTACAAACATACTTATTAACTAGTCCACGACGGGACAGGTAAACAACTAGCGAGTAAGAGCCGTTAACTGGATTATCAGGCGAGCGATTGGGCAATCGTTGAAATAGTGACAGATCAGACTAGGATGCACGTAGAAAGAAAATCAAAGGGGCGATAGCCATAGTTACCGGCCTCAGCCGTCTGTTCATGAGTCCCAGAGAATGTAATTAGCTACAGTACGAGCCGAGATAAAAAAGACTGTTTGCTCGTTGCCAAAGTTTATGCGGTCGGCAGAAGTGAGAAATACAGCTTTCATTCAGAAATCGACCGCAGATTTCCCCCAAAATACGGGCAATACGTGATATCTCGCAAGAGCTAGAGAATTAATACCTATTTCGTATATATACCTCATCCTTTAAACTCAATTATCTAGTCGGCTCAGAATTTTCGGAACATCTAGCTTCGAATCCTATACCATTGTTAAAGTGGAATTACTTAGTATTTTCGTTGGAGATAGTTTCAATTTGTGTGTTGCGGTAAATATTATACTAGCATTTTTGAGTGATTTAATTGTTAAAGTTCGTCATTATATTTCACTAGGTTTTTTTGTGTTAATTGACTAGCGAATTAAAATAATTTATAGCTAATTGTTCCGGCTGTAGCGTTAATTTAGTTACTCGATATCATCCAGAAAAGAGATATTTTAATTGACTAGTAAATGCACTAGGCAATGTAGTACCGACGATATATATTTATCTCTAACCCATTAGGTGTAATTTTTGTAAATGACTAGAATTTATTTCACGGGTTAATAAGAACGATAAGATAAGCTATACACTGGTGTTTTCTAATCAAATCTAATAACCGAGTGGATAATAAATTATACCGTTACGCGGGTTTGGATATAATACTATATTGTGGTTAAATGTTTTGTATTTTCTTCCTAAAATCCAGTATGGGTCACAAACCAAAACCTACAAGCTTCCTAAATCTGAATCTGAATCTGAGAAAACGGGTCTAAGTCCAACAATACAAAAAAGCATTCTTATATAAATATCGGGTCTTCAAGGTTGACCTGCTTGGCCCTCTTGTTTCACCCAGAAAGAGAGAGAGAGAGTACCGACAAAAGACTATAAGAATTAATTTAACTGGACATATAGCTACCCAGCTTTTCTTTTCCAATTTCATTTAAATTCAGCCCGCTGTTGCGAAGTTATCATATTTAACACTACCCGACAACCGACCACTGTGTTGTGGCGAAGATTTATCCAGAGATTTACATACCTGACATTCTCGTTAACTATCGGAGTTACAAGCTACTGTACATTGTGAACACTAGATCTCGTATTTGTTTTTCCTACCTGGACTAATTGATGTGACATAAACAGAATCCTATTAACAGTAACAAAGTAAGCGTTCCCCAATAAGAGGATTAATCAGTCTTGGAGGAACTGGGGCTTACTCTGCCAAAACCCAACCCTGGATTTGTTGTGTGTACCACGGAGATATGTTCCAGATGTTGTAATCAACGATTAGGTAAGCGAGACTGAAATGTGGCCACAGGGTGTCTGAAGCGAGAGAAAAAAGGAGTGAATAATTCTTCTATTGTATAATCATTGTACTCACTTGTTTTTTTTTCTCCCTTATGTTTGCTAATACTGTTTATTTCAGGAAAGTTTAATTAGAAACTCTGTTCTTTACAGTATAGTTAAAATTCTATACCGTAGTGCTAATCTTTTGACCTTTTGGGGGTTAATATCTTCTTCTAACGGGATCTTGTCTCAACAGAGGGAATTGCACTTATGGGTCTATTTCTTTATTATTTCTGTAACATATGATTTTATATTTTCTATTTGATACTGGATGTTGTGAAGTTTTTTTTCTTTATGATAAATAAACTTAACATAAAGCTTAATTACCTGTGTTGGTCAGCTCGGCCCAATATCCCTACTCCATTACTATAGTTTCACGTTTGTGCGTCAAGTTGTCGTCACTTATCTGTTTGTGTGTATGTGAGTGGTTATAGTGTATATGTTAATATATATACGGAAAGGTGAACTGTCTGATAAACAAAAGTACAGTCGTAGGATTGGCTGGACTAGAGTATCTTCTCAATCCAGGGACAGACTCTACCTTTTCACCATTTCACTCGTGAAATCTATTTCTTTACCTTATCTCTCACTGAGTTACCACCTTTTCCAGTTCTATTCAGACGGGACCAGAATCTATCTTAATCACCTATCAAAAATCTACGACACTCACTCTCTTCCACTACTTTGTCTAAAATTATTTGTAGATTTTCCTCTGACTCTGCTATTAAAACTATGTCATCTGTATATCTCAGATTGTTGATATTTCGTCCTCCGACTTTAATTCCCTCAAGGTGTTCAATGTATTTGGTTTCTGAGTCATGATTTGCTTAGCATAAATACTCACAGTAGGTTGCAGTTTCTTTCTATGAGCGCAGTACCCATACTGGGCGGGTTGTCCTAGCCATTGTACCTATAAATACCCTAAATATCTGTAAAACGGACTCATAACCCGTGGCCAGACATTATTCGGAAGTCTTTCTGTGCCAGACGTCTAAAAATTAAAACCCGATACGGGGTGAGTTGTACATCCTATAATTTTATATTATGCATTTGACATGTTTAACATGCTGGTGGTTGTACAGGTTCACAAGAGGCTGGCAACCTCAGTATATGAAAATAATAGAGTCATGAACCACCACAGCAAAGGCTAGTGACTGCTTCATGCCGGTTCTGTCACAGAAAAACAAAAGCAGAGGTAGCCCCAGGCTCCACGTGGAGCAGGGAGTGGATGATGATGACATCATGGTGTACATATTTGTTGTATTAACGTTTTAGTGACGTTATATGTACATATTTGTTGTATTAACGTTTTAGTGAGTTTATATGTACATATTTGTTGTATTAACGTTTTAGTGAGTTTATATGTACAAATTTGTTGTATTAACGTTTTAGTGAGTTTATATGTACATATTTGTTGTATTAACTTTTTAGTGAGTTTATATGTACATATTTGTTGTTTTAACGTTTTAGTGAGTTTATATGTACATATTTGTTGTATTAACGTTTTAGTGAGTTTATATGGACATATTTGTTGTATTAACGTTTTAGTGAGTTTATATGTACATTTAAACATGTGTAAACCAGGCAAAAGTCGTTTTCCGCTGTCCAGCCCATTTCTTCATCAAATTAACTGAGAGTAACCATGTTTTTTCATCAAATCCACTTAATTAATGATTCACAACTGATCCATCTCAATATTCATTACTGCATTCTGAACATGTCGTAAGTGACGACTGGTGCGCCTGGCAACAAGCGTGTCGTATATGACCCCTGATGAGATTGGGAACTCATCACATGAAACACATCGTTACCGTTACCGAAACAACCATTGCAATAGCATAAACATGCTTCTTGTGGGCCTGTAATGGACACCAGCTGCATTGGTGTTCCCATGCTCCGCCGGGAGCAAACAGAGAAACACCTGTCTCAACGTGCCTTACGCACAAAGGAGTGGCTCTAATCTCACCAGAAATCTAAATGACTATTCTCACTTCAAAGTAACCCACCAAAGATATACAGTAGAATAATCAATAATCTTGACATACACTTAATTACTCTTACGTTAAAGAATAAAATATAATTATTCTTGACTTTAACAAAACTGAAATTAAATACATCATTAAAGGAAATTTAACACGACAACTCTCTCTTCTATACTGGGGAAAATTACATTTAACCTACTTTCACCCACGTGTCAATTCACACGATATAAAACTGAGTAATAGCGTGTTACATTCAGACTCCTTTGCGCCTTCTTTATTCACAGCGTGATGACGCGCCGTCTTTCATGAACACGTGGCTGCCATCTTGATAACAGTTAATATTATTTAAATTAAAGTAATCGATCGCTTCTCTGTCCAGTTCCATGTATGAAATACTCTCCTACTAAATTTGCCCGGTCTGATGGATGAAATAATTGCTACTAAAACTCTCACACCTGTGATTTGGACTTACACTATTAAAATCAATCCATGCATATTATTTTCACTCATTTATATTTCAAGACTAAATTATCAGGTCCTGGAAACACATCAATCTATTTATTTCACTAAACATTAAAACAGCCACGCTCAATATAATTTCAGAATTATAGAACACTAATGCTATTCTAAATTAACTCACGTGCTCAAGGCATTTACAGATTGGCTCTGGTGTCTAACTTCATTTGTTCTCTCTGGGCGGCTTTTGCAAAATAGGCCCGTTCGCCGCCCGCTATCTCTTTATGTAAGATCTAGGCTAATCACTCAACTTTAGTAACACACAAGGAAGGGAAACCCGAGGCCTGTAAACAGTAAATTAATATAAGACAAACACAAAGGAAGGTACGGGGTTCGAACCCTGGGTAAGCCACTCACGTCTGTTGTTTTCTGTTGTCTAGTGTTCTACTTCTTTATTTCTTACGAGTGCCTGAAAACATACCTTTGTGTTTGTCTAATATTAATTTGCTCAACTTTAGTGCGCTGCGCGGATTAATGGCGCCACGCAAATAACACACGCGATTATCGCTCTAGAAATAGCGAAAACACAAATAAAACCTACAGCTATTTAATATAACACACAACTATCAAATATAACTAATTTTTAGGCTTTATTATGGCCTAGTAATAAATCTTCTACTGAGTCAGACTCTTCACATCCCAGCGTGCTGCACGCACATCGAAAATATATGGGCGATAAATATGCCTTTACGGTCCCATCACATAGTTATCTTACATATAAATATAACAGAGCAACAAAAGTAATATTTTAATGAATAATTCAGGTTGGGAGCTCAGAAACGAGAAAATATATCTTTATCTTCATAGAAGGGGCGGGCAGGTGAAACGTTCACGACTAGTTTAATAAATTCAGCGTTGTGCTTTATTTCTGAAAAAATCTTATGAAGACACCCCCCCCCCCCCCCCTTTAAAAAAATAGAAGCACCATCCTTCTATTTACAACTCTGCCAAGAGTAATCTTGAGCGAAGGTAGACACCTTTAAAGACCCTCATTGTATACTCTAAATTTTGGCCATTGTTAGACTATCACTGCAGAGCAGAGGTGGCAATACCGTGGCATGTCTAAAACATATGCTGTCTTCTATCTTCTGAAATGGGGTCTCAGTTGGTCTCCCCTACTCTGCATAGTGATCCACTAATAGCTAAACGTCGAATAAAGGAATGAGAGTTTTCAAAGATATCAACCTTCGCTCAAGATTACTCTTGGCAGAGATATAAATAGAAGGTTGATCTCACAGAGTCTAATTTTAAACCAACCACAAGTAAGGCGTTTGATGTTTTTAAGTATTATCTCCATCACTCATTCTGAAAATTACTACATGACTGTATAAGTTATTGCCCTTTAAGTGTGTGGTAAAGTGGGATGATATAAATATTTATAGGGGACTTAGTGTACTGACTGAGATCAGCTGTGAAGGTATCTGTATCTAATAAGTGTGGTGTATTACAGATGACCTTACTTTGCTACCACATTTATACCTCAGTCAGACTTATTCTGGAATATGGTGATGACTACGTTGAATGTCTAGGGTTATGATAGTGATGAAGTGTATGTTCACAACAACCAACAGACAGATAAACAATTTAATTTAATCCACAATACTTTACAACACTGTGACACTCGCATACATATAACACTCTATAAGACTATCTTAATAAGTCAAGTGTAACTTTTAAAAATATGTATTAATTCCTGTCAATAATAGATATCCTGATTCAACTACAAAATGAACCAGGAATCACAATCAAATGTAATCACAAGTTGTATGTACACAATTTATAGATAGGATCTTTGTATTGACATATATTATTATTACAATATGTGTGTAAGTAGTGATGTAGTACTATGAGGTAATACTGGCTATTCAAGCTATGTTGTTGTTTGTCATCATGACTTCAAGTGTTTGTTTCTGGTGGAAATAATATTGGAAAGGTTCACAGTTTCTTTTTATTTGAAACAAATAAATGTCCCTCTTGATTTAAGGTAAAGTCACTTTTAGAGGGGGGTATACACAAGATTGAGCTGCTCTGGCCAACGTAATCTTAACTTCTGTGTGGGCGGCAGGAAACAGTCTCCTATGCTCGCTTGCTTCACAGTTTTCTTGAGAAACAACACTGGTCGATATCTTGACCAAGGAGTATGCTATCAGCCTCTGGATTCAGCAAAACTCAGACCAGGTGCTGCTTTAATACTTTAGTACCACGGTCCCACAATTCAAGGAAATATTAAACAAATACGTTGACTGGCGATGAGTTATGGCACAATTCCGATCTGCCTCTGTCCCAGGCTTTTATTAGAAAAATATGAGCTGGATCTCAACGCACTTGCTTTTACACAGTTTAATTTCAAAAAGTGGCACTGAACTGACGCTCCTAGTTGACTATATTAAATGGTCTAGCCAATGGGACCATGTTTACAAAAGCTTTTGAAAAAAAGTACCCTTCCTATCGTTGCCATTAACAACCAAAAATAGTATTTGCCATCGACTAATCATGTTTCGCCTTACATATTATTCTAGCCAATCAAATCGGATTTAACGTGGTGGCCTAATTTCCTCTAAAGCAGTGTCCAAACACGCCATTATGAGCAAATATAATCCTGTGTTGTCAGACAACATCACTATAATATTTTGGCTATAATTTGTTAATTATTAGACTATTTGCTTAACACCTAACATATTCTTTGTCAGCAAGACCTAAGGCACCCAAATATATAAGTTTAATGGAGCTAAGTGGCTGCGTTCAAAATATGTATTTTCTTCTAGGATAGTCGTGTAATTGTTTTTTTTATTTACTGTCTTAGAACCGCCACCTGTTCTGCCTTTTCGACTGTTCTGTCAGTATAAAGTCAGGATTTCAAACGTAAAACAGTATTGTGTCATGTTTCCTAATAAGCATTAAACATGTTTTCAAAACCTAACCGTGTATTGGTAGTGTTTTTTTTTTATTACTGTTTATTTGAAAAAAATTAGTGCTTCATGCCTTTCGCGTTCACTTTTTCATCGCGAGACGAACGTGGTAGTATTGAATGCGTTCCTCCTCTTCTCTCTCTCTCTCTCTCTCTCTCTCTCTCTCTCTCTCTCTCTCTCTCTCTCTCTCTCTCTCTCTCTTCTAAGCTCGTCTGTCTTTTCTTTTACTTAGTGCATAAAATGACATGAATGGAATATTAATCTAGGTCATTACGCATTGTGTTTATCTCAAGGTTTTCTAAGAAACACAGTACCAGTTTTATTTTTTTTTTTTGAAACGCGTGTAGTTGATGCAGTAGGCTTTTCTAGTACACGTGAAAGCGTTACAATTATGCAGACGAAGTAGAAAAAGGGGATTTCTTGTTAGCTAGTATGACGTTCTATAACACAGGCATACGCTATTGTGACCGCACTGTTCTTCTTTTACCATTCTTCTTTCTTTGTATTGAATTAATTCGTTAGGCTTTACATTTCCTTTTTAATTTATATATGTGGATTTAGAATGTTTCACGACAAAGTGTTATTTGTACCAAAGTTATAATATCAGTCCACCTTATTACATCTGATAATTTCTTCCACGGTTGCTCTCTCTCTCTCTCCCCATCTTGTTTATTACAATAATACGTCTTGTCGGAAGTGATTATATCATTTCCTCGTATCTCAATACTCAAGATGGTTAGAGAGACATGCCGGAAATCATTACGTGATATGTCTAGCGTCCAGACTGATAAAACCAAGAGCACATTGGAAAAGTTGCATTTTTTCTGCAAGTCATGTCCGTGAATTAAACATTTATTTTCTTAAATCACCGACCCAAATTTTCGTTTGCCAGCTGGTGTGAAGAAAATTACTTGCTTATCTATCACTAGTCCGCCTGGCTTACACAAAAAGTCTGGAGAACAACTTAAACCAAATGTTGACCTAATCTTTATTGTTTCATTTGGCTACTTGAGTGCTGATTACAATCAAAGGACAACATGTCATGCGGTCAGGTCAAAACGTGGGAAGTGACGAAGTTTGTCAACTTCAGTAGAAGATAACATCGATTGACAAAAGATAATAACTGGAGGAGAAGGAAGATGGCATAGTACAGTGGAGGGAAAGAAGAATGGTCACAGAAAACTTAACGACTGAATGAATTATGACTCGTCACAGAAACATATACTTTTTCTATCTTCTGAAACATATACTTTATTCTATATGTGTATGTTTTCTTTGCATTTTTATATTGTTGATACCATTTAATCTTGTGTGAAATGTCACTACATTCATATTATCATGTGATATATGTCTGGCTAGTGTCAGTCCATGTTCTCTCTAACTGATTACAAATGCACATCCCGCCCTTTGTTTCTATGTGCGGTAGAAGAATTTAAAATAATAATTGGGAAAAATGCAACACAGTATGGATATCAGATGACCTTGGAAGGGAGCCTAACTATCTTATACCGTGACCTAGCCCTCACGACTGATCTACCGCGGTACCCTTGTTATTATTATGACTGTCTCGCCTTATCAGAACAAAATCGTGAATGTCACCAGCTAGTGTAAATATTTTGTAATTTACAAGAGTGCTTATCACTTGTTTAAGTTGTAGCTTTATTTTTATTCGCTCCTTTAAAAAAAAAAAAAGGCTGTGTAGCTAACGTCCTTGATAAAACTATTCGTCTGCTCTTACCACAAGTTCAGGGCTAACTTAAGACAAACATGATTACTATGGATGAAACATAATAGATATGCCGAGACAAGATGACCTTTGCGAAATTAACAAACCAAAAATTAACCCAAGCAAAAATCACGTGTCTTTCTTCTACACAACAAAGCTTGAACTATGTAAAAAATCTTCTATTTCAGGAAGGTTAGTAGAATTATTTCCACGAAAGTGTGCACATTAGGCGCAGATTCAGGTAAATAGAATGCTAGTTATTTAACTGCTGTCTTCATTTCATTTAAGCACTCTTTGGTGTCTTTATGAAATTGCACCCCTTTAAGAAGGGCGCACTGGAAGATGTCTTAGTAAAGTTCTTCGAATGTGATATTGTTTACATGTCAGTTTAACTTATTTAACAATCGAGACATAAAACATATATTTAAAGTAGTTATAGGAAATCCAGCGAGGCGTGCAGTCAGAGGATAAAGAATAGCATAAGAGATGTGTGTCGTGATGTAAGATGTTTAACGCAGGCTTATGGAGACTAGAAACATGTAACAAGAACTGTAAATTGGGATCTCAAAAACAGATCAAGGGAAGAGTAAATCGTTGGTTAAAATAATATTACACCGAAATGGGCCTCAGAAATAAATAACTTTAACAGTAAATTGCTCAATCAAAAATACATAACGTTTACAGTAAACTGTTCAATCAGAAATACATACAGTAAATTGCTCAACGAGAAATACATAAAGTTAACAGTAGATTGCTCAACCAGAAATACATAACGTTTACAGTAAATTGTTCAATCAGAAATACATGAAGTTAACAGTAAATTGCTCAACCAGAAAGACATAAAGTTAACAGTAGATGATTGCTCAAGCAGAAATTCATATTCATTCATTCATTCATTCATTCATTTCATAACTCTCCACTCCAAAAGGAGCATAGGCCTTCAACAAACACATGCCAAGTCTTCCTGTCACGTGCCATCATCTCAAGTTCTTTCCACGTTCTCCTCATCATTTTCACCTCTGTTTCCAGCTCTCTTCTCCATGTGCTTCTTGGTCTACCTCTGCTTCTCTTGCCCTGGGGATTCCAGAACAAGGACTGCCTTGTAATGCTATCAACAGGTTTCCTCAGTGTGTGTCCTATCCATCGCTATCGTCTTCTTCTTATCTCTTGTTCCACTGGCACTTGTCTAGTTCTTGTCATCAGTTCCACGTTGGTAACCTTGTCATACCATTTTAATCCCTCTATTCTACGCAAGCACCCATTTATAAAAGTCTGTAGCTTTTTGGTTGTTGTCTTTGTTGTTCTCCATGTCTCAGAGCCATACGATAGGACTGACTTCACATTTGAGTTGAAGATTCTTATTTTCGTGTTGCATCCGATTTCTCTTGATCTCCATATGTTTCCCAATGCAATGAAAGCTCCTCTTGCTTTTTGTATTCTTATTTTGATATCACTGTCTGTCCCTCCAACTTTGTCTATATTGCTGCCAAGATATGTGTACGATTCTACATCTTGTATTGGTGTTTCTTCAAGTTCAATCCTGTTATCATTACCTGCATTTATTCTCATTATTTTTGTCTTTTCCATGTGTATTTTCAGACCCAATTGCTGTGACCTCTCATCGAGTGTTTTCAATTTGTCCTGCATCTGATTACAGTTATGGGACAGAAGAGCAAAGTCATCAGCAAAATCCAGATCATCCAACTGCTTAGTCAGAGTCCACTGGATTCCATTTCTGTTGTGTCTTGTTGATGTTCTCATAACCCAGTCTATTGCTAGTAAGAAAAGAAATGGAGAAATACATATTGTTAACAGTAAATTGCTCGCGAAAATGATGTAGCAAGAAATAAACATCAGAAAGAGAAATAATCTTCTTCTTCTTTGATCCTTAGCCGCCGACCGTCAAAGTAGTCGGTAGCCATCACGCCTTGTGGCGTCTTGCAGGGCAACAACAAATTGATTCCACTTTGCTCGGTCGGTGGCCATCCTTCGTACAGTGTCCCAACTCTGGTTCAATTTTTGCATCTCAGCCTCCACAGTCCTCCGCCAGGTTGTTTTTGGCCGGCCTCTCTTTCGTTTTCCTTCAGGGGTCCAAAGCATAGCTGTTCTTGTGATGGCATCCGGGTCTCTTCTGAGGACATGGCCAACCCAGCTCCAGCGTCTGCCAGCTATGATGGTGTGCATGTCCTCTTGCTTGCTCCGAGTAAGCAGATCTTGGTTGGTGATGGTATTCGGCCAAAAGATTCGGTGAATTTTTCTTAGGCATGTTGTGTGAAAAGAGGACAATTTAAACATTTCCTTCTCTGTAACTCTCCAGCATTCCGCACCATAGAGAAGCACAGAAAGCACACAGCTCTGATATAATCTTAATTTTGTGCTTGTGCTGTATTGAGAGGACTTCCAGATGTTGTTTAGGCTAAAAAAAGGCTGTTCTTGCCTTATTCATTCTGATGTTGATGTCTTTGCCTGCCCCGCCGTCTGGTGTTACTATGCATCCTAGGTATGTGAAGGTGTCTGTCTGTACCAGTTGCTGATTCCTTACTGATATGGGCTCAGGGTTCTCATATTGAGCATCATGACCTCTGACTTCTTTAAATTGATGTTCAAGCCCACCTGCTTGCTAAACTTATTAAGTCTGTCCGTTTTTTCCTGGATGTGTTGATGTGAATGTGCTAGTAGTGCAATGTCATCTGCATATTCCAGATCTTCCAATGTAGAAAATGTAGTCCATCTTATTCCTCTTGAACTGCCCTCTGTTGTCTGGCGCATCACCCAGTCTATGACTGTTAAAAATAGAGTGGTTGATAAGGGGCATCCCTGTCGTACTCCTGTCTTCACCTCAAAGGTTAGGTTGCTCTGCCAAACACTACACGTAAAGTTGGCATAGAGGCTTTTTATGATTGACACTATGCAGCTTGGAATTCCATAAGCCCTCAGTATTTTCCATAAACTGTTCTTATGTATGCTGTCAAAAGCCTTTTCAAAATCAATGAAATTAATGTACAGCTGTCTTTGCAATTCTTAGCACTGCTCTATAATGTTCCTGAGAGTGAATATATGATCTACACATCTTCTGTTCTTTCTAAATCCTGCTTGTTCTTTCCTCAGTTTGTGGTCTACTGCTTTTGAAATTCTCTGTATAATTATCCTGCCAAGAGAAAATAAGAATACTAAATTGCTCAATCAAACCAAAATAATATGAACACTAAATTGCTCAATCAGACAAAGATATTATGAACACTAAATTGCTCAATCAGACAAATATAATAAAAACACTAAATTGCTCAATTAGACAAGTATAATATGAACATTAAATTGCTTAATCAGACAAAGATATTACGAACACTACATTGCTCAATCAGACAACGATAATATTGTCACAGAGAGTTTTATGATCATTAAATTTTCTATTTTCCTTTCTTTCTCTACCCGTGTCCTCTACCTTATTATCACTCTTTTATCCTTTTTGTATGTTTTCGCATTCGTTAGTTTGCGACTATAAACATTATTTTTTTCCCATTCTCACTTTGCCGTTTCGTTTTCTCATCTAGAAACGCAGTAGATTAGCTAACGTGTCAGTCCCTTGCACGAGATGATTTTGGGTGGGAATTCAGTCTATCAGACATAGGGCCGACATATCGTCTGCGTTCTCACCTGTCACAACGTAGTTTCTCAGTGAGCGCTCAGGTGAGGCGCAATAACCGACATCTCCACGGCGCAGTTTGAGACATTTGTCTGGAAATCCCACCTGACAAGGCACTCACTGCTGGCCCTGGTCAGCGTGAGGTGTGAAGACGAGAAGTGTCAGTTATGGCAAACGTCTAGTAATGGGAAGTGTTATATGTAAGGTGTTTAAGACGGAAAGGGGAGATTATTTCGTTTTGCGAAATAAGTTGGGACCCTTTGTCTGGTTTAAGATATTAACCAGAGTTTTAAACTAGATTTTCATTCTGACTCCTAAATTTTGCAGTAGACAAATCGCTGTGCTAGATCAAATATCTGTGTTTTGGCGAAGTCTGAGTTTCTTGGCCAAATTTTGCCGAGTTCTAGACTACCATTTGATTGCAGTATTCTAGTTCATGGTTTAGTCTGTAATTCTGTTTAGAGGTAGTATATTTTATACATAGTATGTTGTGAAGTGTTTAAAGTGTTAAATCGCTTATTTCACTAGTTAGATTTTTTGTGCAGAGGGAATTAAGATATAGTCTGTATTATTTTCTAGTGACGTGTTTCAGTGGAAAACAGAATAAATTATAATTTCTAGCTTAAAATCATTCGGTTATTAATAAATTTAATTTTACTGCTAAATACTCAGTCGAGAATAATTTTTCTAAACTAACTTATAACGGCATAGATTCATCACTGAGTATTGACGAAATACTTAGGTATTTCTAATTCATGATGATTGATTTTATGTATATAACTTATTTCACGGGAAGGTTTAGACGATAAGACAAGCTCTACGTTTGCAGTTTTTTAATGTAAGTTATATTGAGTACATAATATGTAAAATATTTCATATGTATTTTTCTTTATTCAGTGCATAGTGGGGTGACCCGAACTTTGCCAGCGTAAAGTACAGAGTAAATATCTGTGAAGAACTAAAACATTTTCCTTAGAGTGACTTGGTGCATAATCTTTTGTGACAGTGCCGGTGTTCTTTTATTAATATCTGACTTTGTACTAGGTGGCTGAGGCAGGCCTAGTATTTAATTCATGTGGTCAAATTTCCTTCCTTGACCTATCTTCCAAGTTAGAGCTATCTCTTTGACTGGCCCTTTTCGCCAGAGATGGTGATTCCTGGATGAGATAAGGTTCGTCTTTTCTTCAACCCAGACCACGTTCTTCTCTCCTTGTTGTTACAGCGACTTCCTCGTACTAGTGGTTTTAAGGCTATATATGCTATATAGGTTTAACTCTTTCTCACATACCCACTCCACATCCTTTTATTGATTAAACCAACTTGAGTGTTGAATTTCCAAACATAATGGCTTTTATTTACATAACATGTGTTCCACAATTCTTTTCTCATAAGGGTATGTTTCAATCTCCCTTTTATCCAGGCCTCCAGACTTAGGCTCAATGTATTTTTTCAAAGGTATATTATTATATTCTCTACTGTAGACTCTTGTCTAAAGCACTATAATCTGCTAGGCATAGTTCAATTACATGCATCAATATCAATTCATAGTTCACCTAAACAAAGTTATATAATGGCAGGTGCAGCTGTGGTGGCATCTTCATACTTATTCTTTAATGAGAGAGCGCATGAGTTGTTTCTTTAGTAATCTAATTCACCATTTACTCTTCTTTCCTCTTATCTGTTTTAACCTGGTCAGTCTTATACCCTGTTAAAAGGAATCACAATCAAAACTAAACTTGTATTGTAAATCCAACGTCGATAAGTGTTGTAGTATCTGGCTTCGATACTTACGTTGGCGTGAGAGAGCGCATAACGTTTTATATATGACAGTGTTGTAAACCCTTTGCTGAATATTCTTGTTTAATGACAATGTCTCATCTTCTTTGTATGACAGCCCATCTTGGCTATCTGATAATAAAAGTTATCCACCTTTTAAGCTTTAATTATGCCTTTGCTTCAATATTCTCTTCTGTAGCTCGCTCCCTTAAATGTGAGCGTCATTATCCTGTGACAATATGTGGACTGTATTTCTGAAAACATGTCTCTTTTCATATCTTATGCGTAAATAGAATCAAAAGTTTGTCTTACCGTAATTACACAGAAGTCCGTTACTTATCACAGCCCTACTAGCACCACCTATGAGCTAGTCCTATGTTTAACAGCACAAATTATCAATCAAATCTAAGTGTTCTCCTGAATTCCTATCACTACATTTCTATGTTTAGCTATTTCTGTAGACCTTCTGCAACCCGCAGGTTTCAAATTTCTTGAGCGCCCCGCTCGGCACGTCTACTCTAGTTCAGGTTTCTGGTCAGACTAATCTCTTTTCTCCTTCAATTTATTCCCATGATCCCCATTTCTGTTTCCAAGTTAATGTGATTGGTCTATTCCTCAGTTCACTCACCTAATCTCACCTTTCACGCTTTAACCCTACTCTGTCAACCCCGTGAACTGTGCTTCCATAACTGTTTATTTCTAGTCACTATTTTCACGTGCGTTTTACTCTGCTCTCCGTTCTCTTAACTGTAAAGGGCGCTAATAATATTGTTATCTCCCTTAGTGGTTTATGCTCAGACGCTATGTTCTGCTACTTCAAGTTTATTAAAAACGATCATTATGCTAATTTTATAAAGCAGAACTATGTACACTTAGGAAATATTAAAGTCTAAAATAGTTCTCTCCCTTACCAACTAAGCACAATAGTGCTGTTTCTTGTCTCCCATCTATAAGACAAATAGTCCACTTTAATAAATTATTTACATTTTCAAAACCATTTTCTCATACCCTGTTATTTTATTAACCCCAAATTACTGTTAATCTGAACTTAAACCCAGCACTAATAATGCTGCAAAAACCCCACGGTGACAGTAGTGTTCAAGTGTTATTTCACAGTTTTTCGTGCGGCGTGTGTTTTTTTTTTCTGAGTGGATATTTCTTTTCTTTCTAAATCCAAAATGGAAGTACAAGATATTATTCTAAACATGGAAGACGCCCTGAAAGGCGGGTCGCTGCACAGACCCGGTACTCTAGTTCTAACAACATCCGGACCACAAGCCGCGAGAGCCTCTTACTCGCTGATGGCCAGCATTTTGGCTGGACCTGCAGGGGTGGGCTCAAATAACATTGCAGCCCTTTACAGATTCTCAGACCCTCTAAAATGGTATGCGACCCTGACGACGTCAGCTCATATAACGCACTATCAGAAGCTTCATGGGAAGAAATTCGAATGGGATAATCCCAAGATGTCTATAATCATAGAACATCAAGAGAAAGAGAAGTCCAAGGGGGTGCTACACTGGCTACCCCCAACGATAAAAAAGGACGCTGTTCTACAAATCGTCACATCCATTACGGGCGACAAAGAAGCCGACGCTTTTCAGTTAAAGAACGCCACTGGCAAGTGGGCCTTCATGAGTAACCCGACCAGAAACATCCCGCACTATGTCAACATGAGACTACAGTCGCAGGGACACGAGACAAACGTAAAAATTTATGTGACAATGACCGGTAGACGAACGCCTTGCGCGATTTGTGGTTTGGACAGTCATTGGGTTAACCAATGCCCAAAAAGGAAACCGCAAGTAGCAACCTCAGTTACAGTTCCGGACAAAGTACAACCTACAAAATTAGCACCATCAACATCAGCTGCACCTTTAATACAAAACAACCCCCAGATAACCAATGACGCACCACAAGACACAAACGACGTGGATTTACCCGAATTTGACCCAGAAGATATGAACAATGACAAATTTACACTTTTTGTAAACAAGAGGAAACAGAAGAAAGAGAAATCGAAACAGATTAAAATCAAAAGAAGAATTACGCAGATGTCCCCTCAGTCCACTCTGGGTGACACCAATATGACCACTGACATAAACAACAAGCATGACAGCAGCACAAGTGATTGTGACACAGACACGCCACTCCGAGGTGGTGCCCCCTCTTCCTGGGCAGCGAGGGCTACAGAGGATTACTATGACCCAGTGTTATCAATAGACCTGGGGAGTAACTCACCGGGACAGGACTTAACCTTCTGAAAATGGAAAAAAACTCTTTCACAAACGCGTCGCACGTACACAGACGACCCAGAGTTACAGAAGGGAAACTCGTGATGATTAAAGACGTTAAGAACTGTGTAATTAAAATAATACATATAAATATGAATTCAAGGACAGATAGAGACACAAAATACTTAGTGGATACATATATGTGCAAATGGAGATACACAAGTATGTATTTACAATGCTATAATTCTCTTCCTTTTCAAGACATCCTTTCCCTTTGTAGTATCTTGATACTTATTTTTACCTTTTCTGCCTTTTGGTTTTTCATATCCTTTTCACCACATAACCACACCCTTTCCTCCAATAGTCCTTTTTGTCAATTTTCATCCTGTAATCCGTGTTCCAAGTCTCGGGCCTTTTCTTTTCTTGAGTGGTTTTTTTTTCCTCATCCATCAACCTTATCCTTACCCACACGATGCTCAAGTACCTTTCCTCTTTCCTAGAACTGACTGCACCTGCTCTATGCAGTAACAAGGGAACTGCATATGTTTTCTTGTCTATTTTTGTTTTATTTTATGTAAACGTTTAAAGGGTTTAATGTTGGGTTTTTTTTCATGGCGCACACAGTTTTACACCCCAACACTACGCCCTTTAGTTTAACCTTGTTGTCTTTAAACATAAATGGTTTAACAAATAAACTAAACTCTCTGGAAATACTAATTAAAAAATACCAACCCGATTTTGTTTTTCTGCAAGAAACCAGAGTTATTTCAAACTTCCGTGCTAAACAAATTACAACAAAATTAGGCTTAAGAAACGGGTGGTTTAGTATAGGGACATCACACACAGGTGTAGCGATCTTACAAGTATCAGAAGACTGGGAAACAACACACCATAACACGGACACTAGCGGTAGATTAGTTTGTGTCCAAATCAAAAATAAACAAAGCGAACAAGACACATACACATTGGTCAATGTATACGCTCCCAGTCAGAGGGCAAGCCAGCCAGTTTTTTATGGAGAGCTCTCTGATTTTTTGTCACCACAATACAAAGGAGGGAACTTAATTTTAGGAGGGGATTTTAATTGTGTCACGTCTGATTTGGATCGTGCTGGTCGAACCTTACAAGAACAGAACACACATGTGAATAAGAATCAGACATCTCCGTGGAAGATATTACAAACTATTGTAGATGAGCATGGTCTAAAGGATACCTTTAGAAGTGTTGAACCAAATAATAGATCGTACACTTTCATAGATAAGACATACCCAGGCTTACGACGAGCTTCTAGGATAGATAGGATATATACATCAGAAATTTACAAGGTACAGAAAACACAACATATTAACAGCACACTCGATTTCACAGACCATAAAGCAGTTTATACAGTGTTAGGTATAGGGACGCCCATTATAACATCTAAAAGATCTCCACATTGGAAGTTTAATAACAGTTTACTTAAACATGATTTCTTCACAAAGGAAATAATGCAGCTCATATTAGGATACACAGAACAGATCCCTGAACAAAATATTGCAGGATATTGGGACCTATTAAAAAACACCATAAAAGACAGGACACAGGTCCTGGCAACCTACATACACAGGACATCCAAAACACAAGAAAAGATATTAGAACAAGCTATCAAACTGACAAAAAAGATAGACAAAACTGACCCGGTTATTCAGATGTTACAGGACCAGTTAGAACAGCATAAACAACACATATACAAAGGTGCAATGCTGAGAACGAAGTTATACACAACACAAGAGACTCCAAACAAACAGTATTTGGCGATAGAACAGAACGTTCAACAAAATAAGCAGATTCGCCAAATACAAGATAACAATGGACAATTGCAAACAAACAACACAAACATATGTCAGACCATCTTGGAATTTTATAAACATTTATACACCAAAGAAGAAACAAGAACAGACACGCAAGAAAAAATTTTTAAAGTACACAAAATCTCTTACAGAACAAGAAAATAAAAATTTAGACCAAGTTATAACACTCGAAAATTTGAGGGAGGCAGTAAACACACTAAACAGAGATAAGACCCCTGGCCCAGATGGCCTTACATCAGAATTCTATATTTTCTTTTTTCCCGTTCTTGGACCACTATTAATGAAAGTTTTTGAGGAAGCTTTTCAGAAAGGCGAACTTCCTGAAAGTTTAAACCAGTCGTACATAGTACTCTTACCAAAAGAACAAACAGATAGGAAACTACTAAAAAACTATAGACCCATATCACTTCTAAATACTGATTACAAAATTTTAACTAAAACTTTAACTAATAAATTGAAATCATTCATGCATATCCTAACTCATGACGACCAACAGAACAGCGTGCCGCAGAGAAATATTAGCAAACATACACACTTTTTTAGAGACCTGATTAACTACGCGGCAGACAAGCAGCACGAGGCCGCTATTCTATCGTTGGACCAAGAAAAAAGCCTTCGATAGGGTATCCCATTCTTTTTTGCACAAAACACTGCTTGCTTGTAATGTAGGGCCATACTTTAGGAAATGGATAGAAATTATATATAAAAAACCCGAAAGTAGACTTTTAATTAATCACACAATTACAGAACCCTTTATTCTAACTAGGTCAGTCAGGCAAGGCTGTTCACTCTCGCCTTTGCTATATGTACTGTCAATAGAACCCGTGTTAGAGAAAATTAGACAAGACACAAACATCACGGGGGTTTTCATTCCAGGACAAGGTCAAAGGAAATTAGCCGCGTACGCGGACGATACGATTTTTTTCCCAACCAAAATTTCCTCTATTCAAAATATTTTAAATACCTTTAAGGAGTTTGAACGAGCCAGTGAAGCAAAACTAAACATTCAGAAATCAAAGTTAATGGGAATAGGTAAATGGAGAAACAGATCAGATTTCCCTTTCCAGTTGCTTCAAGTAAATGAAATAAAAAATTTACGGTATTACATACACTGCCACACCAACACAAAGGAATACAGAGGTGTGGAAAAACTTGTTAGAGAAAATAAAAAACAGACTAGAAAGATATAAATATATAAAACTACTACAATTTTTGGAAGATCGGTTTTAATCAACACTTTTATTTTACCTAAATTGATTTACATAGCAAATGTTCAAACCATTCCTCAAGAAATTATTACACAAATAAACAAACTCATAAGAACTTTCTTATTCCGCAACACCTTACACTGTATAAAGCATAAAACGTTAATACAACCCGAAGATAGAGGGGGAGTATCTTTACAAGATATAGCAACTAAAATAAAAGCTTTAAGAATCAAGTACATAGGAGAAATAGTAAAAAATCCTGAACAATACCCTTTGGCTCATTATTATATTGGTCTGAGATTATCTAACGTGTGTCGTTACAAAAAAACAATCAACCTCATTACTTTGGCACTTTACCACGGTTCTACAAACAATGCATACAAAGCATACAAGGGAATACACCTTTTATTACAACAAAATACACGCTCCATTTACAAAAGTCTTATTAGTGCACAAGAACCCTCATTAGTGACAAGGATAAAACGTGGGTATAACTATTTTATAACTGATTACCAACCTATTTTTAAGAGCTTACACGAGTTACCACTTGCTCCACCCGCAAAGGAAGTCACGTTTAGATTATTATATAACATGACACCCATTAGGCAAAGACTTGTTGCACAGTGGAAGAACCTCCCAAAATGCAAATTATGTAATACCAATACACAGGAAACAGAAGATCATTTGTTTTTTTACTGTAGTACAGTCACTTCTACAATAGGAATTTTGAAAAAGGAATTGATGGTCTACTTTCCACGCAGTATAGACATGTATAGAGCTATCATGCTGAATTCCCTACCAAAGTGCACACAACAAGTAGAACTGAAACTTTTGAGCCTGATAGTGGAATTTAAATATTTAGTCTGGATTTGTAGGAACTACGCGGTGTTTGAAGGAAAACAGTACAACGCCCACTTATTCTTAAAAATATTCTTACAAAAAACACAATATATTAAAAGTTGAAGAGATTGAGGGAGGGGAAGGGGGAGAAGGGGGGGGGGGGGGCAGGAAATAAATTTCAACCCTGATTTTGACTGTACATAGGTTTAAATAATTATAGCCATGTTCCGGCTTTCTGGATGCAAGTTCAATGTATATGTGAAGATTTTTTTGGAAAATTTTCTTTCAAGAGTGCCAGTGAGTGAGAGTACGCGTGGTTTTTATATGTTATAAAATTTGTGGGCTCTTGTAAATTCTAAAAGGAATTTAAAAAAGGAAAAAGGGAAGTGTGAGCAAGTGTAAGCTTTTTATACATATGTAAAATACTATGAACTGTTTAGGAATTTGAATTAACTATAGATCCTTTTTTTAATTTTCTTAAAATTTTTAATTTTTATTTTTCTTTAATCCTTTATTATATTATTATTATTACAATTTATTTAAATATTTTTGTTTAACTTTATTTGGGAGAGTGCGAATGAGGCTTTATATGTAATATACAATGTATTTGCCTGGTATTTCATGCAATGTACCCGTTTTGTAAAGTTGAAGAACGATAAATAAAAAAAAAAAAAAGGTGACACTATAAAAAAAAAAAAAAAAAAGGTGAAAAAAAAAAAAAAAAAAAAAAAAAGGTGACTAGTGTTCAAGTGTTATTTCACAGTTTTTCGTGCGGCGTGTGTTTTTTTTTTTCTGAGTGGATATTTCTTTTCTTTCTAAATCCAAAATGGAAGTACAAGATATTATTCTAAACATGGAAGACGCCCTGAAAGGCGGGTCGCTGCACAGACCCGGTACTCTAGTTCTAACAACATCCGGACCACAAGCCGCGAGAGCCTCTTACTCGCTGATGGCCAGCATTTTGGCTGGACCTGCAGGGGTGGGCTCAAATAACATTGCAGCCCTTTACAGATTCTCAGACCCTCTAAAATGGTATGCGACCCTGACGACGTCAGCTCATATAACGCACTATCAGAAGCTTCATGGGAAGAAATTCGAATGGGATAATCCCAAGATGTCTATAATCATAGAACATCAAGAGAAAGAGAAGTCCAAGGGGGTGCTACACTGGCTACCCCCAACGATAAAAAAGGACGCTGTTCTACAAATCGTCACATCCATTACGGGCGACAAAGAAGCCGACGCTTTTCAGTTAAAGAACGCCACTGGCAAGTGGGCCTTCATGAGTAACCCGACCAGAAACATCCCGCACTATGTCAACATGAGACTACAGTCGCAGGGACACGAGACAAACGTAAAAATTTATGTGACAATGACCGGTAGACGAACGCCTTGCGCGATTTGTGGTTTGGACAGTCATTGGGTTAACCAATGCCCAAAAAGGAAACCGCAAGTAGCAACCTCAGTTACAGTTCCGGACAAAGTACAACCTACAAAATTAGCACCATCAACATCAGCTGCACCTTTAATACAAAACAACCCCCAGATAACCAATGACGCACCACAAGACACAAACGACGTGGATTTACCCGAATTTGACCCAGAAGATATGAACAATGACAAATTTACACTTTTTGTAAACAAGAGGAAACAGAAGAAAGAGAAATCGAAACAGATTAAAATCAAAAGAAGAATTACGCAGATGTCCCCTCAGTCCACTCTGGGTGACACCAATATGACCACTGACATAAACAACAAGCATGACAGCAGCACAAGCGATTGTGACACAGACACACCACTCCGAGGTGGTGTCCCCTCTTCCTGGGCAGCGATGGCTACAGAGGATTACTATGACCCAGTGTTATCAATAGACCTGGGGAGTAAGTCACCGGGACAGGACTTAACCTTCTGAAAATGGAAAAAAACGCTTTCACAAGCGCGTCGCACGTACACAGACGACCCAGAGTTACAGAAGGGAAACTCGTGATGCTTAAAGACGTTAAGAACTGTGTAACTAAAATAATACATATAAATATGAATTCAAGGACAGATAGAGATACAAAATACTTAGTGGATACATATATGTGCAAATGGAGATACACAAGTATGTATTTACAATGCTATAATTCTCTTCCTTTTCAAGACATCCTTTCCCTTTGTAGTATCTTGATACTTATTTCCTTTTCTGCCCTTTGGTTTTTCTTTTCTTTTTCATTACATAACCACACCCTTTCCTCCAATAGTCCCTTTTGTCAATTATCATCCTGTAATCCGTGTCACAAGTCTCGGGCCTTTCTTTTCTTGAGTGGCATTTTTCTCTACATCCTTCAACCTTATCCCTTATCTACACAGATACTCAAGTACCTTCTCTCTTTCCTAGAACTGACTGCACCTACTCTATGCAGTAACAAGGGAACTGCATATTTTTGTTTAATTTTATGTAAATGTTTAAACGGATAATGTTTGGGTTTTTTTTCATGGCGCACACAGTTTTACACCCCAACACTACGCCCTTTAGTTTAACCTTGTTGTCTTTAAACATAAATGGTTTAACAAATAAACTAAACTCTCTGGAAATACTAATTAAAAAATACCAACCCGATTTTGTTTTTCTGCAAGAAACCAGAGTTATTTCAAACTTCCGTGCTAAACAAATTACAACAAAATTAGGCTTAAGAAACGGGTGGTTTAGTATAGGGACATCACACACAGGTGTAGCGATCTTACAAGTATCAGAAGACTGGGAAACAACACACCATAACACGGACACTAGCGGTAGATTAGTTTGTGTCCAAATCAAAAATAAACAAAGCGAACAAGACACATACACATTGGTCAATGTATACGCTCCCAGTCAAAGGGCAAGCCAGCCAACCTTTTATGGAGAGCTCTCGGATTTTTTGTCACCACAATACAAAGGAGGGAACTTAATTTTAGGAGGGGATTTTAATTGTGTCACGTCTGACCTGGATCGTGCTGGTCGAACCTTACAAAAACAGAACACATATGTGAATAAGAATCAGACATCTCCGTGGAAGATATTACAAACTATTTTAGATGAGCATGGTCTAAAGGATACCTTTAGAAGTGTTGAACCAAATAATAGATCGTACACTTTCATAGATAAGACATATCCAGGCTTACGACGAGCTTCTAGGATAGATAGGATATATACATCAGAAATTTACAAGGTACAGAAAACACAACATACTAACAGCACACTCGATTTCACAGACCATAAAGCAGTTTATACAGTGTTAGGTATAGGGACGCCCATTATAACATCTAAAAGATCTCCACATTGGAAGTTTAATAACAGTTTACTTAAACATGATTTCTTCACAAAGGAAATAACGCAGCTCATATTAGGATACACAGAACAGATCCCTGAACAAAATATTGCAGGATATTGAGACCTATTAAAAAACACCATAAAAGACAGGACACAGGTCCTGGCAACCTACATACACAGGACATCCAAAACACAAGAAAAGATATTAGAACAAGCTATCAAACTGACAAAAAAGATAGACAAAACTGACCCGGTTATTCAGATGTTACAGGACCAGTTAGAACAGCATAAACAACACATATACAAAGGTGCAATGCTGAGAACGAAGTTATACACAAGAGACTCCAAACAAACAGTACTTGGCAATAGAACAGAACGTTCAACAAAATAAGCAGATTCGCCAAATACAAGATAACAATGGACAATTGCAAACAAACAACACAAACATATGTCAGACCATCTTGGAATTTTATAAACATTTATACACCAAAGAAGAAACAAGAACAGACACGCAAAAACAATTTTTTAAAGTACACAAAATCTCTTACAGAACAAGAAAATAAAAATTTAGACCAAGTTCTAACACTCGAAAATTTGAGGGAGGCAGTAAACACACTAAACAGAGATAAGGCCCCTGGCCCAGATGGCCTTACATCAGAATTCTATATTTTCTTTTTTCCCGTTCTTGGACCACTATTAATGAAAGTTTTTGAGGAAGCTCTTCAGAAAGGCGAACTTCCTGAAAGTTTAAACCAGTCGTACATAGTACTCTTACCAAAAGAAAAAACAGATAGGAAACTACTAAAAAACTATAGACCAATATCACTTCTAAACACTGATTACAAAATTTTAACTAAAACTTTAACTAATAAACTGAAATCATTCATGCATATCCTAACTCATGACGACCAACAGAACTGCGTGCCGCAGAGAAATATTAGCAAACATACACACTTTTTTAGAGACCTGATTAACTACGCGGCAGACAAGCAGCACGAGGCCGCTATTTTATCGTTGGACCAAGAAAAAGCCTTCGACAGGGTATCCCATTCCTTTTTGCACAAAACACTGCTTGCTTGTAATGTAGGGCCATACTTTAGGAAATGGATAGAAATTATATATAAAACACCCGAAAGTAGACTTTTAATAAATCACACAATCACAGAACCTTTTATTCTAACTAGGTCAGTCAGGCAAGGCTGTCCACTCTCGCCTTTGCTATATGTACTGTCAATAGAACCCGTGTTAGAGAAAATTAGACAAGACACAAACATCACGGGGGTTTTCATTCCAGGACAAGGTCAAAGGAAATTAGCCACGTACGCGGACGATACGATTTTTTTCCCAACCAAAATTTCCTCTATTCAAAATATTTTAAATACCTTTAATGAGTTTGGACGAGCCAGTGAAGCAAAACTAAACATTCAGAAATCAAAGTTAATGGGAATAGGTAAATGGAGAAACAGATCAGATTTCCCTTTCCAGTTGCTACAAGTAAATGAAATAAAAATTTACGGTATTACATACACTGCCACACCAACACAAAGGAATACAGAGGTGTGGAAAAACTTGTTAGAGAAAATAAAAAACAGACTAGAAAGATATAAATATAAAACTACTACAATGTTTGGAAGATCGGTTTTAATCAACACTTTTATTTTACCTAAATTGATTTACATAGCAAATGTTCAAACCATTCCTCAAGAAATTATTACACAAATAAACAAACTCATAAGAACTTTCTTATTCCGCAACACCTTACACTGTATAAAGCATAAAACATTAATACAACCCAAAGATAGAGGGGGAGTATCTTTACAAGATATAGCAACTAAAATAAAAGCTTTAAGAATCAAGTACATAGGAGAAATAGTAAAAAATCCTGAACAATACCCTTTGGCTCATTATTATATTGGTCTGAGATTATCTAACGTGTGCCGTTACAAAAACAATCAACCTCATTACTTTGGCACTTTACCACGGTTCTACAAACAATGCATACAAAGCATACAAGGAAATACACCTTTATTACAACAAAATACACGCTCCATTTACAGAAGTCTTATTAGTGCACAAGAACCCTCATTAGTGACAAGGATAAAACGTGGGTATAACTATTTTATAACTGATTACCAACCTATTTTTAAGAGCCTACACGAGTTACCACTTGCTCCACCCGCAAAGGAAGTCACGTTTAGATTATTATATAACATGACACCTATTAGGCAAAGACTTGTTGCACAGTGGAAGAACCTCCCAAAATGCAAATTATGTAATACCAATACACAGGAAACAGAAGATCATTTGTTTTTTACTGTAGTACAGTCACTTCTACAATAGAAATTTTGAAAAAGGAATTGATGGTCTACTTTCCACGCAGTATAGACATGTATAGAGCTATCATGCTGAATTCCCTACCAAAGTGCACACAACAAGTAGAACTGAAACTTTTAAGCCTGATAGTGGAATTTAAATATTTAGTCTGGATTTGTAGGAACTGCGCGGTGTTTGAAAGAAAACAGTACAACGCCCACTTATTCTCAAAATTATTCTTACAAAAAACACAATACATCAAAAGTTGAAGGGATTGAGGGGGGGGGAGGGGGAGAGGGGGGGGGGGGGGGGAGAGGAGGGGGGGGGGGCGGGGGGGGGGGGCAGGAAACTAATTTCAACCCAGATTTTGACTGTACATATGTTTAAAAAATTATAGCCATGTTTTGGCTTTCTGGATGCAAGTTCAATGTATATGTAAAGATTTTTTTGGGAAAATTTTCTTTCAAGTGTGCCAGTGAGTGAGAGTACGCGTGGTTTTTATATGTTATACAATTTGCGGGTTCTTGTAAATTCTAAAAGGAATTTAAAAAAGGAAAAATGGAGGTGTGAGCAAGTGTAAGCTTTTTTATACATATGTAAAATACTATGAACTGTTTAGGAATTTGAATTAACTATAAATCCTTTTTTTAATTTTCTTAAAATTTTTTATTTTTATTTTTATTTTTCTTTAATCCTTTATTATATTATTTTATTATAATTTATTTAAATAATTTGTTTAACTTTATTTGGGAGAGTGCGAATGAGGCTTTATATGTAATATACAATGTATTTGCCTGGTATTTCATGCAATGTACCCGTTTTGTAAAGTTGAAGAACGATAAATAAAAGTGTTTTTAAAAAAAAAAAAAAAAAAAAAAGGTGACACTTTACGAGTACTTGAAAGGTTAAATGAAGTAACAGGCCTATCGCGCCATATTTAATTCTTCCTGAGAAAACAACTCAAGTACAATTTTAGCCCGTGCGGCATGTAACATTCCGACGGATTTTTGACTAGTGGTGTGGTGACCAAATATAGTCCTTTCCTGAAAGTAGACACCGATCTGACATTCCTCATTTCTAGAAACCTAATCTATTGACACTGTGCTCGTTGTTAATGTTCGTGCCTGGACAATTTTAATGGGACCTAAACAGACATCCGAAAAATAAGAACACACAATGAATCGTTCCCTGAAGCAGAGAATTCAACCCGTCGTTTTGGAACTGGGGATTTCTTGGTCACAGACTGCCATTGACGATTCTGTATATGAATGTCCTAAAAATTGTGTTTCCCAGAAGTGGCTATCAAAGCTGTGAGTATGAAAAAATGCACGTGATCACGGCTGAATGAATAGAGTGAATGCAGGACTGAGTGATTCCTTTATTGTTATAATTTTTGGCACCCATTTTGCTGTCTTAACTTTCTTTATGCAAGTATTGCTAACCATTGTTTTCCCTTAAAATAGATCAGAGATATCAAGTCTGTGCATACCTTAAAAGGGGGAAATATTAGACCAAATCCTATGTATCTGTGACTCTTTGGGGGCTATCATCTTTCTCCTAATGGGACTGTGGGCTAAACATCGAGGGAAGGATCATACCAATGGGTCTATCATTTGTAGCATTCATTGATTTATGACTATTTGTATATGCTTGATGTAATATTTTATGTTGTGATAGAAGTTTATTCTGATAAATAAACTTTCTCTTAAATTATTCCAGCGTGTGGGTCAGTTCGTTCCAACATTATCCATATAATCATTGTTATAGTTTTCCCACGTCTGTGTGTCTACTGTAGTCACTTGTATGTGCGTGCACGTGAGTGGATAGAGATATATTAATATATATATATATATGTGTTTAGACTGTCTGACTCCTCTAAAGCTGTCGTAGAAGATAGGCAGAGAGAGAGAAGAATTCTCGATCTCAGAGACAGCCTCTATCACATTCTACCACCTCACTCGTGGAAATCTATTTCTATCATTACCTCTCACTGTGACGATCACTTATTCTAATCTATTCAGAAGGGACCAACCCAAGTTTTAATTCTCCTATCAAAAATCTACGACAAATATGAACACTAAATTGCTCAATCAGACAAGTATAATATGAACATTAAATTGCTTAATCAGACAAAGATATTACGAACACTACATTGCTCGATAAGACAAAGATAATACTATCACTAAATTGGCTCAAACAGAAACAGCTAAAGTGTATTGCGGTTCGCACTAATGACCTGCCATTGAAACATCATTTTTGGAGATGCGTAGATGGCAGGGAGGATAGTGTGATTCGCTTGCATGGCTAGGCGGGGTTGTCGCACGGAAGGTCTGGGGTTCAAATCCTGGGTAAGCCACTCACGTCTGTTGTTTTTCTGTTGTCTAGTGTTCTACTTCTTTATTTCCTACGAGTGCCTGATAACATACCTTTATATTTGTTTCATATTAATTTAAAGTAAACTGCGCACACAAATGTCCAGTTGAGTAGTTTCGGAAATATCCGTACGATGGTGTCACTAATTCAGAGTTATCGTTTCACGCCCGGATGTGGAAGTAAGAACTGTGCATGCGTACTCTTATTAGAAATGAAGTTAAAAAGACACTTTACTTTAAGCCAGTTTCCGAAACGGACAGGTTTTTAAGGATATTTGTTGCAGTACACAAACAACAGAATGAAATAGCAGAATTGTGAAAACAAGAACAAGAAAAAGGTACTTTTAAACAAGAACAGACTATAACTTACACCTAAAGTTGGAATGTCAGCATTGTCTGATGGTTACCTTGCATGTTTGGACTTGCATAGATAGCAGTTAACGTTCCTCCCGGTGTGTTTTTGGTATGTTAGTTGTATTTGTATTTGTTGAATTTGATTTCGGACGTTTGTAGGTTACTTTTTTGTCTGCAACTTATTGTTTAGTTGTCACTTCATTATTTCGTCTGCAGTTTATTATTACGTGTGTAACCTAATTATTTTTTTGCAGCTTATTTTTGTTGGTAGTTTATGACTTTGTTCGTTTTTTTTTTTAATTTTGTTTCCAGATGAAGGGATAAAGGTAATTAGAACTTCAAGATAAAGGGTACGTTAAAGAAGCAATATTGATACACGGAATCTGGCAAAAGATATACGTTATTATTTGTATGTTTTTCAGGCGTATAAATAGTATGGATGTTTCGGAAAAACACTTTAATAATATAAAAAAAACAATACATAATTAGACAGCGAACACACTATGTTTGGTATTCTATATTAGTCCTCTAGATGAACCAATGCTAGACTCTTGTTGTTCTTAACATGTATTATACATAGAGATACAAACATGTCTAACATCTCACAATGGCCATTATTCCAAGTCCCGTAGCTCTCTCCTCATATCTAAATATAGGACACTACATTCTCTCCCTTTCTTGAATAACAAAAACACACTGAAACTCAAACTGTTCTACAAACATCACTAATTGACAGACAGAGTCATTGTCAATACAAAACATTGTCATTGAGACGTCTTGAGACATTTCGGTGTCTAGGCGGTGGTCTGCCTGTTTGCGGTAATTGCCTGTTGTTGTCCATGGTGACATCAGCTGGTTCTGTGGCAGTTAGTGGCAACTCAGGACTGACAATGTCATCTAAGAAATCATCATCTGACTGTGATTTCTGTTTGGCTGCTCTGGCCAGGTTTTCGTTGACTTTCTTGAAAAACGAGACATTTCTTGTCACAATTCTGCCTTCAGCTGAAAAACTTATCATGTTTCCCTTGATTTTATTAATCTGGTGAGGTTCTGGATTAAACCTTGGAGTTGATTTGCTGTTTTGTTCTTGTCGTACTAAAACAAAATCTCCTACTTTCAGATGAGACGGCTGTGATCGTAGTCTACGGTCTGCATGTTGCTTCATTCTGTATTTTGTCTGTGCATCTTTTCTCTGCACATCTGATGAGGCTGGTTGACACTCTATGGTTTCAACTGTTGGAGTCTTAATGGAGACCTTTCTTTGAAACATGAGCTCATATGGTGATTTGCTTGTTGACATATAAGATGTTGCCCTATAATTTCTAAGGAAAGCATACAGCTGTTGTCTCCAACACTTTCCTTCAACTGTGGCTGTTTGAGTGACCTTCTTGAGGGTTCTCATCATCCTTTCTACCTCCCCGTTTGCCCGTGGCCAGTAAGCTGTGATTCTTCTGTGTCTGCATCCAACATGGTGCATACAATTTTTCATGTCTTGGCTGTTAAATCTTCTTCTTCTTTGATCCTTAGCCGCCGACTGTCAAAGCAGTCAGTGGCCATTACGCCTGGTGGCGTCTTGTAGGGCCACAACAAATTGATTCCACTTTGCTCGGTCGGCGGCCATCCTTCGTACAGTGCCCCAACTCTGGTTCATTCTTTGCATCTCAGCCTCCACAGTCCTCCGCCAAGTTGTTTTTGGTCGGCCTCTCTTTCGTTTTCCTTCAGGGGTCCATAGCATAGCTGTTCTTGTGATGGCATCGGGGTCTCTTCTGAGGACATGGCCAACCCAGCTCCAGCGTCTGCCAGCTATGATGGTGTGCATGTCCTCTTGCTTGCTCCGAGTAAGCAGATCTTGGTTGGTGATGATATTCGGCCAAAAGATTCGGAGAATTTTTCTTAGGCATGTTGTGTGAAAAGAGGACAATTTTGACATTTCCTTCTCTGTAACTCTCCAGCTCTCCGTGTCATAGAGAAGCACAGAAAGCACACAGCTCTGATATAATCCTAATTTTGTGCTTGTGCTGTACTGAGAGGACTTCCAGATGTTGTTTAGACTAAAAAAGCTGTTCTTGCTTTGTTCATTCTGTTGTTGATGTCTTTGCTTGCTCCGCCGTCTGGTGTTACTATGCATCCTAGGTATGTGAAGGCATCTGTCTGTTCCAGTTGCTGATTCCTTACTGATATGGGCTCAGGGTTGCTCACATTGAGCGTCATGACCTGTTAAATGGTGAACCATTATCTGTTTTTAAAGTTTCAGGAATTCCAAATGTCGAAAATATCTTGGCAATCACAGGAATTACATTTCTTGCTGATGTGAAATTAATGATTTCAGCAACTGGAAATCTTGAATATTCATCTACCATGACAAGAATATACTGTCCACATGGTAATAGTCCACAAAAACCTGCAGAGAGCCAGAGACCTCTTTCCATGGGGCTTTGGGAAGCTCAGACATTTTCAAAGGTGTCATACGTGCTCCACTTTCTGTGCAAGCTTGACAAACTAAACAATTTGCAACAGTCTCTTCAACCATTTTGTCCAATCTAGGGACATCTGGTCTGTTATCCAGTGCATAAACATAAGCCTCTGAGCTGCTGTCAGTGTCTGTGGTCTTTTCCTTTTTTCTCAGTAACCTTACTTACTTACTTAGTCGTTCCCCTTCTACTGTGAGGTGTAGAGGTTTGGAAGAGAGAGCGCCAGACTATCCTATCGGTTGTCTTCCTCCTGGCCTGGTTCCATTCTAGTCCTCGGTCCTTCAAAGATTGTTTAATGTCCTCCCAGCAGACTCTGGGTCGTCCTGGGGGTCTGGATTCCTGGCTCTTAGTTTCCCATGCTTGTCGTGGTAGCCGATCTTCTGCCATTCTGCAGACATGGCTGTTGCATACATATTTTTGAATGCACAGATTACAAATGTACGATATGTCTATTTAATATGGAAAATATATTGTTGTATTTAATTGGGTACGAAAATGCTTTCTTTTGTAAAGCCAGATAATCCATGTTTGATTTATACGTTGGATTATATGGATAATCTCCCTTGATATTGATCGGGCGTAAGAATACTTATATTTTGGCATTCATCATTTGTCATAGCCAGAAAATAGATTGATCGTTCTTAGAATGTTTATGGCCTGAATTCATATGTATTACATATTATTAGTGCAAGTAGATTCAGTCCTATATTGTATATTTTGTATGGGTAGGCAGGACTATATTCTTTATGCCGCTCTAGCGGAGGTATTGGTTGTCTTGGCGAGTCGTGATGAGTTCCGATATTGCCGCCTACAATGGCTGGTCACGCATTTCCAGGGTTGGTCCTTTCTAGAGTGGAAAATGATTTATGAAGTGATTTCTTCAGTAGGAGATTGTGTTTCTACAAGATTATAGTGTTAGAGACTCTCCTCATGTACTGTATTATGTACTATTCGGACTCAAGGTAAATCCACTCCCTTTTTGACGATCTCCTTATGGTTAGACCTAGATGAAGCAACGTATTTTCGTGCATCGTTGGTCGTTTAACTAGATATTGTTGTAGATGACAGGTTCCATCAGCGCTTATGTCTTCATGAAGTAACCTTCTGACAAAGGGACTGTATGGTAACTCTGGAAAGTTATACTTATTCAAGTTTTGAATCAACTTTGGCTGATGATTATTCTTCTGCTGGGCGAGTGAGCTGAAGCTCAGGGAAGGAGGCCATTTTTTGTATTCCTGTCATCATTATAGATCACTGTCCAGAGAACGGGTCGTGTATCTTACTATTCGGACAGTGGCATGGAGATCTCATTTATATGAAAACCCCTTATCGTGGTTTCACAGCATGATATAAACATTGAACATAAGCAACCTAAGAACTTAGCAAGGGAAAGAAGGTTCGTCCATCGAACTCTTCAGTTGTTTACCGATCCGCCTTTACTGACGCGTTCAGTCAGATAGGGGATGCGGCCATAATGTATAACAACATTGAATGCTGTTTTGTACCACCCATTATATTTGAATGTTCCATGACATGGGATCTACTATTCATGCCTGAAGATTGATGTGTCAACATGTACTTATGATCTATTCGTTCTGTCCCAGTATGTGCGTCTGAATAAACTGTATGAAAAGATTCCAGCAGTCTGCATTGGTGCCTTATAGACATGAGTGAATGAGTGCTTTAGATTGGTCAAGATACGAACAGTCCATCATTCGCGTTTATAACACTCTACACTCTCACTCCATATTTACACCATCCTGCGTCGGTTGAATTGACCAAGTTAAGGGCCTGCTCCTCCTGGAGCCTCAGAGGGAAACTACTTCTTACAGCTGCCTTTGCCTTCCCTAACTCAGGACTAGAGTGAGTTACCCATTTACAGTACCGCTGGGTAGACTGGAGCATGCCTGGTATCAATTAACACAGCAGTGACATTTTACAGTGGTGAGCCAGATTCCTGGGTCCAGCCTTCGCAGTCTTGTTATTGAGAGTCATTTACAGTTACAAGAACGTTTGTTTGACCACATCAACACCAGTAGGACAGCTATACAGTCGATGTCAGCTTGACCTATCCTATCCAGCGTATACAGTAACTAGGTCAGCGTTTGTTGACATTTTTTTTTTCGTTGGACATTTGGCCATAGAACATACAGCGTTACACAGCAAGTTTGTTTGGAAAAGACAGCATCAGTCATCAGTGTTGGAGCATATATTTGACAGTGTTTGCGAAATGTACAGTGCAACTGAAGCGAGAAGTCTTACTTGTGATTTTTAGGAACAGTAAACAGTGGATTCTCCTGCACTGCCATAGTTTGTGTTGAACTTTAATGATTTAGGCCAGAATTAATTATTTAATAAAGTACCATACTACTGTACCATTATTCAGTACAACTGAGCCTTCTCCGCAACACATTCTATCTGCAACACATCACATTGCCATACTATTTGATAATATTATATGCATTTATGCTATTTATGTTTACATGTTTATATGTGATATTTGTTTGTACTCTGCGGGTTGTTGTTTTGGTTGGGCGGTGTCACACAACAGAGTATCCCACGTAATAGAGGGTCTGATGTGTGCGTTTCTATAGGTGCAATTTTCTTGATTGAAAATTTGCTGCGACAGCTGTTGCTATTAGTGTTAGCTGTGAAGACTGTACTCATTGTTGTTTTTGTAATATTCCTCTGTTCTTTAGTTTGTTTTGATTTGTTTGTAATTTGTTGGTCTACCCTTTTCTATTTTTGATTTCTATACACAATTTATATTTATACACTGTGGCGTTATTTGTCTTGTTATCTTATTGCAGTTATCATCACAGATTCTGTGATCATTTTCTTTGATTTTTCCTATTTAATTTAATTTGATTTCTGCAAATGTTTTCATATTGTCTTTTCTTGTTTGTCCTTTGTAATGTCTTGAGTTGACATATGATATATGAGGTATAGTTGAATACACTTATATTATAGTACAGACCAGTACTTATGATCATTGATTACACTAAGAAAGTGTACAAGACCTTTGTAAGGTTTGTCTCCCACAGTGATTGGGATAGAAAATATTATTTTCCACAGGTACTCAAGTGATCATTGATTACATTAAGGAAGTATACAAGACCTTTGTAAGGCTTGTCTCCCACAGTGTTTGGGATATACAGATATTGTTTTCCACAGGTACTCAAGTTATCATTGGTTATATTATAAACAAAATAACCATACAAGGTTTTCACTAAGACTAAGTCTATAGTATAGACTTGTCTCCCATGAAAGTGAAATAAGGTAATTTATTTACTTTTTCAGGTTTCTGATTTAATAAGACAGGATGTCTACATTAGATTACTTTATTACACAAGGGAAATCCCTTGATAAGACTGGCAAAGAATTAGAAGAATGGACAACTGCTCAATTCTCTATGGTATTGAAGGCAGAAGAGAGAAAACTTCAAATAGAAGAAAAAAGATTAGAAGCTGCTGCTGAGGAAAGAAAAGCTGCTGCTGAGGAAAGAAAAGCTGCTGCAGAGGAGAGAAAGCTTCAAAAAGAAGAAAAAAGATTAGAAGCTGCTGCTGCTGCTGAACAAAAAAAATTAGACAGACAGAGAAGCTGCTGCTGAACTTAGACTGAAAGCAAAAAAAAGATTAGACAGAGAAGCTACTGCTGCTGCTGAACAAAAAAGATTAGACAGAGAAGCTGAAGCTGCTGCTGAAAATAACAGATTTGAAGCTGAAAAAAAGAAATTGCAGATGCAGGTAGAAGAAAGGAGATTTGAGGCTGAACAAAAAAGAATAGACAGAGAAACTGAACAGAAAAGATTAGACAGGGAAGCTGAAGAAAGAAAAGCAATAAGAGAACATGAATTTGAGTTAGAGAAATTAAAATTAACAAATATGAGTAATGTTAATCAAGCACCTGGTGGTAATAGTAAACCCTTTACTTACAAAGTTAAGGTACCAACATTCAATTCTGCCAATGATGATATAACATTCTGGCTTCAGAGGTTTGAACGTGCTTGTCGGGCTCATAATGTTGATAAATCGCAATATGTTAACCAATTATCTGAGAATCTAACAGGCGATTCTCTCACTAGTCTATGTTTGGTTGAAGAGGCTGACAAGGATAATTATGATGTTATTAGGGCAGCCTTGATTAAGAAGTTTCAGTTACCAGAGGAAGGTTATCGCATGTTGTTTAAAAGAATGGTACCTGAGACGGGGGTTGAATTCTCAGAATTTCATTGCGAAAATACGTCTTACATTTCAACGATGGATTGAATTATCCAAAATAGAGAAAACATATGATGCTCTTATGGATTTTTTGCTCAGAGACAAGGTCATGTCTTCTATCAATAAACATTTCCTTGAATTTCTACACGAGCGTAAGCCACAAACACTAAAACAAATGCAAGAATATTGTGACCAATACGTTACGGCACACCCGGACGTAACTCTTAGCAACACTAAGATTAAAGAGGGTATGCCGGTTGCTTCAGCAACACAGTACAATCCCAAGTACCCACACAACTTTCAGGGAGCTCAAAATAAATTTGACAAAAGGGTTAATTGGCGTAATCATCAAAACCAAGGTAACCAACCAAATCAGGGTTCTTCTTCTAAATTCTGGAAACGGGTTGACAGTCCTCGATACAGGGGTGGCCATAACTATAGAAATTTCCGTAGAGGAAGTAATAATAGAAATTACCAGGGTGTTCCTTCTTGGACACAACGGGATCAATCCTACAGGGATTCTCACTATAATGAGCATGATGATTATAATGATGAACATTATGACTCAAACCCAAACAGGGGTTATAACAGAGGGAATAATAATTACAGAGGCAACAATAATCGAGGTAGATCACAACACAAAAGACATGGTAAATCTCATTACCAGGCTAACTCTGCACAACAAGAGTTTCATGAAGCCGGTAAGCAAACCAATGATAAGAAAGACTCTAATAATGTGGGATGTTCTGCTTTCGATTTTGACAGAGCATTTCAGTGTTCCCAATGCAAAACATTATTCGAGCCAACCACAGTTTCGACTTTAAGCTGTGGTCATCCTCTTCCCGCTCTCCCTGCGTCAGTCGCGCATGATGGAAGAGGGGCTCTTAAATTAAATAATGGTTTAGTAGATGGTACTCCGGTCTCAATTCTCTTTGATTCCGGGTGCACCACCATTGGGGTGAGGCAGTCACTTATAGATCCTTCTCGAGCCACTGGCAAAATAATCAAATGCATAACATTTGGTGGCACATTGGAGAAGTACTCCACTGCCATTATCAACATTTCTACTCCCTTCTTTACAGGAGATGTGCACGCATGTCTTCTGCCGAATCCGATCGCTGATCTTATCGTCGGTCGCATTCATGGTGTGAAAGAATGCACTCCGCAACAAATTGCCGAGTGGGAAAGTGATAATATGCATACTGCAAATGCTGTAGTCACTAGAGCTCAAGCTCTAAACATGCCGCAATCTTCGCCTTCTGGAGATAATGATGACCAGAACCAAGGTGATCTCTTGGAGATTTCGCATGATTCCTTTATAAAACAGCAGGAAGATGATCCTACTCTAAAGAAATTCTTTACTCTAGCAAAAGAAGGTGATCCGAATAAGGACACGAATCGTAAATCTTGGATTACGATGAAGAATGGGGTACTTGTACGTATGGTACAAGACTCCGCTAAGTCCATTCATTCTCAAATTCTTGTGCCCAAAAATATGAGAGTTAAAATCTTACAGCACGCTCATGATTCTCAGTGTGCTGGGCATATGGGTTTTTCCCGTACTAAATCTAGAGTTCTTGCGTCTTTCTTTTGGCCGTTTGTGAACAAGGACATACAGATCTATTGTCGATCCTGTAGGGTATGTCAGGAAGTTAAATCCAAAGGTCCACGCCATGCTGCACCTATTCAGGCTGCAGATATTCCAATTCGACCATTTCAAAAAATGGCGATAGACATCATTGGTCCATTTAAGACAAAGTCTGCTAGAGGACACCAATATATCTTGACGTGTGTTGATATGTGCACACGTTGGCCAGAGGCTATCCCTCTGAAGAGCATAACTACTGCTGATATTGCAGATGCTCTTTGGCTTATATTCTCTCGTCTGGGATTTCCAGGAGAAATATTGTCAGACCATGGTACCCAACTCGTATCGGATACCATGTCTCAAGTGATGTCAACTCTTAAGATAGAAAGATCTCTGAGTAGTATTTATCATCCTATGTGTCCAATGGCATGGTAGAGCGTCTTAATAGAACTCTGAAAAACCTATTAGGTAAGATAACTGAGGATCATCCTCAGGATTGGGACAGGGTTTTACCCGCGGCTCTCTTTGCATACAGAGAGGTCGCCAATGAACATACAGGATTTTCTCCCTTTGAACTTGTCTTTGGCGCGAAACCGCGAGGTCCTATGTCTCTACTTCATGATCTCATAACTGCTGATAATATTGTCGATGACACAAAATCCTCTTATGAATATGTCATTGCACTTAGACACAAGATTATTGAAGCATGCAAATTGGCAACTGCTTCTTCTGAATTTGCGAAACAGAAGGCAAGGCAATTTGCCAATAAGACCAGACGCTTGCGACAACTCTGTCCAGGTGACAAAGTATTGGTCCTGCTACCTTGTAGAGAAAACAGACTCCTTATTTCTTGGAAAGGTCCGTACGATGTAATATCAAAAGTTTCCGATGTCGACTATATTGTCGATATTGATGGGAAGCATAAAACCTTCCACATCAACATGCTCACGGAATTCCACGAACGTCCGGATTATTTACAACCTGTTTTCCAGGCAACGGACGATTCACCAGTCCCACATGGACATTACTCATCACTGTCAGTAATACAGGATGAGGAAACGAGTTTCTCAGATGTGAATCTCCCTTTTCCAATGATTCCGCTTCATTCTAATGAGTCATGGAAAGATGTTGCGATTTCTCCCGAATTATCTCCAGGAGAACAGAAACAAGTTTCTGCTATGTTACAACAATTTCAGGATGTCCTTACTGACATTCCTGGTCGAACTAATGTCATTGAACACGACATTATTCTTACTGACCATAATCCTATAAGAGTCAGACCGTATCCTATCCCGATACATTTTCAAGCACAGGTAGAAAAAGAGTTGGATGAAATGATAGAGTTGGAAATAATTGAACCATCCACATCAGCATATTCTTCACCGATGGTTATCGTGCGAAAAAAAGACAACAACATACGTCTTTGCGTTGATTATCGCAAATTGAACCAAGTGACGAAATTTGATGCTGAACCTATGCCTTTACTTGAAGAGCTACTTACTAGACTATCGAATTCTCATTTCTTTACTAAACTCGATTTGTCTAAGGGATATTGGCAAGTTCCACTATCCGAACACGCCAAACCGTTTACTGCTTTTTCGACGCCAAGGGGTCTATTCCAATGGAATTTCATGCCTTTCGGCCTTATGAATGCCCCAGCGACATTCGTACGCATGATGCGTCGAATCCTATCTCATCGCTCAGATGTCATTGCATATCTTGATGACATCTGTCTTTTCAGTAATACTTGGAAAGATCACTATAACGGGTTAAATGAACTATTGTCTATCCAGCGAGCATAACCTGACAGCGAAACCATCTAAAGCATTTATTGGTTTTAGCGAAATATCTTTCTTAGGTCACCGTGTTGGTCATGGGTTTCTAAAAACAGAAGACCATAATACAAGTCAGATACTTAACATTTCTATGCCTAAGACTAAAAAGCAAGTGCGAAGTCTCTTAGGTCTCATACAATTTTATGGACGATTCATTCCGAATCTGTCCTCAATTATGTCACCTCTTTCTTCTTTGTTAAAGAAAGGGTCTCCTAATATAGTCAATTGGACTCAAGAATGTCAATCCTCTTTGGATAAGGTTAAAACGATGTTTTCTACTTCACCTATCTTGGTGTTACCTACTAAAGATAAGACATTTATTCTTCGTAGTGACGCTTCATCCACTGGGATTGGAGCGGCACTAATGCAAGAGTACTCTGGAACTCTGCATCCAGTGATGTATATTTCTCGAAAACTTAATGCCGCAGAGAGAAATTACTCGGTCCTAGACCGTGAATTATTGGCTATGGTTTGGTCAATCCTTAAACTTCAAAGATTTCTTCTTGGCGCGCATTTTATTGTGGAGACTGACCAGAAAGCTCTTACAGCTATTCAGACTAAAAATCTGAAGAGCGCGAGATCAACGCGATACGCGATTGCTCTTCAGCCTTTTCATTTTTCGGTGCGAGCTATCCGTGGTTCAGAAAATGTGATGGCGGATATCTTATCGAGATGCCCACATGATTCCACTTAACTGTCAGATCTTGAGATTTCTAACATGTCTGACTTTACTACAGTTTTTCCTATGTTAAAGTATGTACTTATATGTAATATATCATACATTGTCTGTATCACTACTTAGCGGTGCATTGATGTATATTCACCGCAGGTTTTTGATATTTTTTCTTATTTGGTGATCATAATGTTAAGATACCTAAGATGAACTATTGTACAAATTGTGGCATTGCCAGTATTGTGTTATGCGTTGGTGACACCTCTCGGGAGATATTTATACTCAGAGAAAAAAATTTTCTCTGAATCCTGAGATAGATTCTCATTGGTCGTGCTATATGACGACTTTGCCTTACATTAGGCGTTACATTTGTTTGGAATGCTTATCATCTGCGCATTGTTATTCGTGCGTTGTGAGCCTATTGTATGTTGCTCCTGGATGTATTTCAAAAAAAAAAAAAAAATGTACCATTTTTTTTTTCCCGGGGGGGGGAAACTTGTTGCATACATATTTTTGAATGCACAGATTACAAATGTACGATATGTCTATTTAATATGGAAAATATATTGTTGTATTTAATTGGGTACGAAAATGCTTTCTTTTGTAAAGCCAGATAATCCATGTTTGATTTATACGTTTGATTATATGGATAATCTCCCTTGATATTGATCGGGCGTAAGAATACTTATATTTTGGCATTCATCATTTGTCATAGCCAGAAAATAGATTGATCGTTCTTAGAATGTTTATGGCCTGAATTCATATGTATTACATATTATTAGTGCAAGTAGATTCAGTCCTATATTGTATATTTGTATGGGTAGGCAGGACTATATTCTTTATGCCGCTCTAGCGGAGGTATTGGTTGTCTTGGCGAGTCGTGATGAGTTCCGATATTGCCGCCTACAATGGCTGGTCACGCATTTCCAGGGTTGGTCCTTTCTAGAGTGGAAAATGATTTATGAAGTGATTTCTTCAGTAGGAGATTGTGTTTCTACAAGATTATAGTGTTAGAGACTCTCCTCATGTACTGTATTATGTACTATTCGGACTCAAGGTAAATCCACTCCCTTTTGACGATCTCCTTATGGTTAGACCTAGATGAAGCAACGTATTTTCGTGCATCGTTGGTCGTTTAACTAGATATTGTTGTAGATGACAGGTTCCATCAGCGCTTATGTCTTCATGAAGTAACCTTCTGACAAAGGGACTGTATGGTAACTCTGGAAAGTTATACTTATTCAAGTTTTGAATCAACTTTGGCTGATGATTATTCTTCTGCTGGGCGAGTGAGCGAAAGCTCAGGGAAGGAGGCCATTTTTTTGTATTCCTGTCATCATTATAGATCACTGTCCAGAGAACGGGTCGTGTATCTTACTATTCGGACAGTGGCATGGAGATCTCATTTATATGAAAACCCCTTATCGTGGTTTCACAGTATGATATAAACATTGAACATAAGCAACCTAAGAACTTAGCAAGGGAAAGAAGGTTCGTCCATCGAACTCTTCAGTTGTTTACCGATCCGCCTTTACTGACGCGTTCAGTCAGATAGGGGATGCGGCCATAATGTATAACAACATTGAATGCTGTTTTGTACCACCCATTATATTTGAATGTTCCATGACATGGGATCTACTATTCATGCCTGAAGATTGATGTGTCAACATGTACTTATGATCTATTCGTTCTGTCCCAGTATGTGCGTCTGAATAAACTGTATGAAAAGATTCCAGCAGTCTGCATTGGTGCCTTATAGACATGAGTGAATGAGTGCTTTAGATTGGTCAAGATACGAACAGTCCATCATTCGCGTTTATAACACTCTACACTCTCACTCCATATTTACACCATCCTGCGTCGGTTGAATTGACCAAGTTAAGGGCCTGCTCCTCCTGGAGCCTCAGAGGGAAAACTACTACTTCTTACAGCTGCCTTTGCCTTCCCTAACTCAGGACTAGAGTGAGTTACCCATTTACAGTACCGCTGGGTAGACTGGAGCATGCCTGGTATCAATTAACACAGCAGTGACATTTTACAGTCAACATGGTTTTTCCACTTTTTACAGTGGTGAGCCAGATTCCTGGGTCCAGCCTTCGCAGTCTTGTTATTGAGAGTCATTTACAGTTACAAGAACGTTTGTTTGACCACATCAACACCAGTAGGACAGCTATACAGTCGATGTCAGCTTGACCTATCCTATCCAGCGTATACAGTAACTAGGTCAGCGTTTGTTGACATTTTTTTTTCGTTGGACATTTGCCATAGAACATACAGCGTTACACAGCAAGTTTGTTTGGAAAGACAGCATCCGTCATCAGTGTTGGAGCATATATTTGACAGTGTTTGCGAAATGTACAGTGCAACTGAAGCGAGAAGTCTTACTTGTGATTTTTAGGAACAGTAAACAGTGGATTCTCCTGCACTGCCATAGTGTGTGTTGAACTTTAATGATTTAGGCCAGAATTAATTATTTAATAAAGTACCATACTACTGTACCATTATTCAGTACAACTGAGCCTTCTCCGCAACACATTCTATCTGCAACACATCACATTGCCATACTATTTGATAATATTATATGCATTTATGCTATTTATGTTTACATGTTTATATGTGATATTTGTTTGTACTCTGCGGGTTGTTGTTTTGGTTGGGCGGTGTCACACAACAGAGTATCCCACGTAATAGAGGGTCTGATGTGTGCGTTTCTATAGGTGCAATTTTCTTGATTGAAAATTTGCTGCGACAGCTGTTGCTATTAGTGTTAGCTGTGAAGACTGTACTCATTGTTGTTTTTGTAATATTCCTCTGTTCTTTAGTTTGTTTTGATTTGTTTGTAATTTGTTGGTCTACCCTTTTCTATTTTTGATTTCTATACACAATTTATATTTATACACTGTGGCGTTATTTGTCTTGTTATCTTATTGCAGTTATCATCACAGATTCTGTGATCATTTTCTTTGATTTTTCCTATTTAATTTAATTTGATTTCTGCAAATGTTTTCATATTGTCTTTTCTTGTTTGTCCTTTGTAATGTCTTGAGTTGACATATGATATATGAGGTATAGTTGAATACACTTATATTATAGTACAGACCAGTACTTATGATCATTGATTACACTAAGAAAGTGTACAAGACCTTTGTAAGGTTTGTCTCCCACAGTGATTGGGATAGAAAATATTATTTTCCACAGGTACTCAAGTGATCATTGATTACATTAAGGAAGTATACAAGACCTTTGTAAGGCTTGTCTCCCACAGTGTTTGGGATATACAGATATTGTTTTCCACAGGTACTCAAGTTATCATTGGTTATATTATAAACAAAATAACCATACAAGGTTTTCACTAAGACTAAGTCTATAGTATAGACTTGTCTCCCATGAAAGTGAAATAAGGTAATTTATTTACTTTTTCAGGTTTCTGATTAATAAGACAGGATGTCTACATTAGATTACTTTATTACACAAGGGAAATCCCTTGATAAGACTGGCAAAGAATTAGAAGAATGGACAACTGCTCAATTCTCTATGGTATTGAAGGCAGAAGAGAGAAAACTTCAAATAGAAGAAAAAAGATTAGAAGCTGCTGCTGAGGAAAGAAAAACTGCTGCTGAGGAAAGAAAAACTGCTGCAGAGGAGAGAAAGCTTCAAAAAGAAGAAAAAAGATTAGAAGCTGCTGCTGCTGCTGAACAAAAAAAGATTAGACAGAGAAGCTGCTGCTGCTGCTGAACAAAAAAGATTAGACAGAGAAGCTGAAGCTGCTGCTGAAAATAAAAGATTTGAAGCTGAACAAAAGAAATTGCAGATGCAGGTAGAGGAAAGGAGATTTGAAGCTGAACAAAAAAGAATAGACAGAAAAGAAACTGAACAGAAAAGATTAGACAGGGAAGCTGAAGAAAGAAAAGCAATAAGAGAACATGAATTTGAGTTAGAGAAATTAAAATTAACAAATATGAGTAATGTTAATCAAGCACCTGGTGGTAATAGTAAACCCTTTACTTACAAAGTTAAGGTACCAACATTCAATTCTGCCAATGATGATATAACATTCTGGCTTCAGAGGTTTGAACGTGCTTGTCGGGCTCATAATGTTGATAAATCGCAATATGTTAACCAATTATCTGAGAATCTAACAGGCGATTCTCTCACTAGTCTATGTTTGGTTGAAGAGGCTGACAAGGATAATTATGATGTTATTAGGGCAGCCTTGATTAAGAAGTTTCAGTTACCAGAGGAAGGTTATCGCATGTTGTTTAAAAGAATGGTACCTGAGACGGGGGTTGAATTCTCAGAATTCATTGCGAAAATACGTCTTACATTTCAACGATGGATTGAATTATCCAAAATAGAGAAAACATATGATGCTCTTATGGATTTTTTTGCTCAGAGACAAGGTCATGTCTTCTATCAATAAACATTTCCTTGAATTTCTACACGAGCGTAAGCCACAAACACTAAAACAAATGCAAGAATATTGTGACCAATACGTTACGGCACACCCGGACGTAACTCTTAGCAACACTAAGATTAAAGAGGGTATGCCGGTTGCTTCAGCAACACAGTACAATCCCAAGTACCCACACAACTTTCAGGGAGCTCAAAATAAATTTGACAAAAGGGTTAATTGGCGTAATCATCAAAACCAAGGTAACCAACCAAATCAGGGTTCTTCTTCTAAATTCTGGAAACGGGTTGACAGTCCTCGATACAGGGGTGGCCATAACTATAGAAATTTCCGTAGAGGAAGTAATAATAGAAATTACCAGGGTGTTCCTTCTTGGACACAACGGGATCAATCCTACAGGGATTCTCACTATAATGAGCATGATGATTATAATGATGAACATTATGACTCAAACCCAAACAGGGGTTATAACAGAGGGAATAATAATTACAGAGGCAACAATAATCGAGGTAGATCACAACACAAAAGACATGGTAAATCTCATTACCAGGCTAACTCTGCACAACAAGAGTTTCATGAAGCCGGTAAGCAAACCAATGATAAGAAAGACTCTAATAATGTGGGATGTTCTGCTTTCGATTTTGACAGAGCATTTCAGTGTTCCCAATGCAAAACATTATTCGAGCCAACCACAGTTTCGACTTTAAGCTGTGGTCATCCTCTTCCCGCTCTCCCTGCGTCAGTCGCGCATGATGGAAGAGGGGCTCTTAAATTAAATAATGGTTTAGTAGATGGTACTCCGGTCTCAATTCTCTTTGATTCCGGGTGCACCACCATTGGGGTGAGGCAGTCACTTATAGATCCTTCTCGAGCCACTGGCAAAATAATCAAATGCATAACATTTGGTGGCACATTGGAGAAGTACTCCACTGCCATTATCAACATTTCTACTCCCTTCTTTACAGGAGATGTGCACGCATGTCTTCTGCCGAATCCGATCGCTGATCTTATCGTCGGTCGCATTCATGGTGTGAAAGAATGCACTCCGCAACAAATTGCCGAGTGGGAAAGTGATAATATGCATACTGCAAATGCTGTAGTCACTAGAGCTCAAGCTCTAAACATGCCGCAATCTTCGCCTTCTGGAGATAATGATGACCAGAACCAAGGTGATCTCTTGGAGATTTCGCATGATTCCTTTATAAAACAGCAGGAAGATGATCCTACTCTAAAGAAATTCTTTACTCTAGCAAAAGAAGGTGATCCGAATAAGGACACGAATAGTAAATCTTGGATTACGATGAAGAATGGGGTACTTGTACGTATGGTACAAGACTCCCCTAAGTCCATTCATTCTCAAATTCTTGTGCCCAAAATTATGAGAGTTAAAATCTTACAGCACGCTCATGATTCTCAGTGTGCTGGGCATATGGGTTTTTCCCGTACTAAATCTAGAGTTCTTGCGTCTTTCTTTTGGCCGTTTGTGAACAAGGACATACAGATCTATTGTCAATCCTGTAGGGTATGTCAGGAAGTTAAATCCAAAGGTCCACGCCATGCTGCACATATTCAGGCTGCAGATATTCCAATTCGACCATTTCAAAAAATGGCGATAGACATCATTGGTCCATTTAAGACAAAGTCTGCTAGAGGACACCAATATATCTTGATGTGTGTTGATATGTGCACACGTTGGCCAGAGGCTATCCCTCTGAAGAGCATAACTACTGCTGATATTGCAGATGCTCTTTGGCTTATATTCTCTCGTCTGGGATTTCCAGGAGAAATATTGTCAGACCATGGTACCCAACTCGTATCGGATACCATGTCTCAAGTGATGTCAACTCTTAAGATAGAAAGATCTCTGAGTAGTATTTATCATCCTATGTCCAATGGCATGGTAGAGCGTCTTAATAGAACTCTGAAAAACCTATTAGGTAAGATAACTGAGGATCATCCTCAGGATTGGGACAGGGTTTTACCCGCGGCTCTCTTTGCATACAGAGAGGTCGCCAATGAACATACAGGATTTTCTCCCTTTGAACTTGTCTTTGGCGCGAAACCGCGAGGTCCTATGTCTCTACTTCATGATCTCATAACTGCTGATAATATTGTCGATGACACAAAATCCTCTTATGAATATGTCATTGCACGTAGACACAAGATTATTGAAGCATGCAAATTGGCAACTGCTTCTTCTGAATTTGCGAAACAGAAGGCAAGGCAATTTGCCAATAAGACCAGACGCTTGCGACAACTCTGTCCAGGTGACAAAGTATTGGTCCTGCTACCTTGTAGAGAAAACAGACTCCTTATTTCTTGGAAAGGTCCGTACGATGTAATATCAAAAGTTTCCGATGTCGACTATATTGTCGATATTGATGGGAAGCATAAAACCTTCCACATCAACATGCTCACGGAATTCCACGAACGTCCGGATTATTTACAACCTGTTTTCCAGGCAACGGACGATTCACCAGTCCCACATGGACATTACTCATCACTGTCAGTAATACAGGATGAGGAAACGAGTTTCTCAGATGTGAATCTCCCTTTTCCAATGATTCCGCTTCATTCTAATGAGTCATGGAAAGATGTTGCGATTTCTCCCGAATTATCTCCAGGAGAACAGAAACAAGTTTCTGCTATGTTACAACAATTTCAGGATGTCCTTACTGACATTCCTGGTCGAACTAATGTCATTGAACACGACATTATTCTTACTGACCATAATCCTATAAGAGTCAGACCGTATCCTATCCCGATACATTTTCAAGCACAGGTAGAAAAAGAGTTGGATGAAATGATAGAGTTGGAAATAATTGAACCATCCACATCAGCATATTCTTCACCGATGGTTATCGTGCGAAAAAAAGACAACAACATACGTCTTTGCGTTGATTATCGCAAATTGAACCAAGTGACGAAATTTGATGCTGAACCTATGCCTTTACTTGAAGAGCTACTTACTAGACTATCGAATTCTCATTTCTTTACTAAACTCGATTTGTCTAAGGGATATTGGCAAGTTCCACTATCCGAACACGCCAAACCGTTTACTGCTTTTTCGACGCCAAGGGGTCTATTCCAATGGAATTTCATGCCTTTCGGCCTTATGAATGCCCCAGCGACATTCGTACGCATGATGCGGCGAATCCTATCTCATCGCTCAGATGTCATTGCATATCTTGATGACATCTGTCTTTTCAGTAATACTTGGAAAGATCACTATAACGGGTTAAATAAACTATTGTCTATCCTACGCGAGCATAACCTGACAGCGAAACCATCTAAAGCATTTATTGGTTTTAGCGAAATATCTTTCTTAGGTCACCGTGTTGGTCATGGGTTTCTAAAAACAGAAGACCATAATACAAGTAAGATACATAACATTTCTATGCCTAAGACTAAAAAGCAAGTGCGAAGTCTCTTAGGTCTCATACAATTGTATGGACGATTCATTCCGAATCTGTCCTCAATTATGTCACCTCTTTCTTCTTTGTTAAAGAAAGGGTCTCCTAATATAGTCAATTGGACTCAAGAATGTCAATCCTCTTTGGATAAGGTTAAAACGATGTTTTCTACTTCACCTATCTTGGTGTTACCTACTAAAGATAAGACATTTATTCTTCGTAGTGACGCTTCATCCACTGGGATTGGAGCGGCACTAATGCAAGAGTACTCTGGAACTCTGCATCCAGTGATGTATATTTCTCGAAAACTTAATGCCGCAGAGAGAAATTACTCGGTCCTAGACCGTGAATTATTGGCTATGGGTTGGTCAATCCTTAAACTTCAAAGATTTCTTCTTGGCGCGCATTTTATTGTGGAGACTGACCAGAAAGCTCTTACAGCTATTCAGACTAAAAATCTGAAGAGCGCGAGATCAACGCGATACGCGATTGCTCTTCAGCCTTTTCATTTTTCGGTGCGAGCTATCCGTGGTTCAGAAAATGTGATGGCGGATATCTTATCGAGATGCCCACATGATTCCACCTAACTGTCAGATCTTCAGATTTCTAACATGTCTGACTTTACTACAGTTTTTCCTATGTTAAAGTATGTACTTATATGTAATATATTATACATTGTCTGTATCACTACTTAGCGGTGCATTGATGTATATTCACCGCAGGTTTTTGATATTTTTTCTTATTTGGTGATCATAATGTTAAGATACCTAAGATGAACTATTGTACAAATTGTGGCATTGCCAGTATTGTGTTATGCGTTGGTGACACCTCTCGGGAGATATTTATACTCAGAGAAAAATTTTCTCTGAATCCTGAGATAGATTCTCATTGGTCGTGCTATATGACGACTTTGCCTTACATTAGGCGTTACATTTGTTTGGAATGCTTATCATCTGCGCATTGTTATTCGTGCGTTGTGAGCCTATTGTATGTTGCTCCTGGATGTATTTAAAAAAAAAAAAAAAGTACCATTTTTTTTCCCGGGGGGTGTGGTAATCTGTTGCATACATATTTTTGAATGCACAGATTACAAATGTACGATATGTCTATTTAATATGGAAAATATATTGTTGTATTTAATTGGGTACGAAAATGCTTTCTTTTGTAAAGCCAGATAATCCATGTTTGATTTATACGTTTGATTATATGGATAATCTCCCTTGATATTGATCGGGCGTAAGAATACTTATATTTTGGCATTCATCATTTGTCATAGCCAGAAAATAGATTGATCGTTCTTAGAATGTTTATGGCCTGAATTCATATGTATTACATATTATTAGTGCAAGTAGATTCAGTCCTATATTGTATATTTTGTATGGGTAGGCAGGACTATATTCTTTATGCCGCTCTAGCGGAGGTATTGGTTGTCTTGGCGAGTCGTGATGAGTTCCGATATTGCCGCCTACAATGGCTGGTCACGCATTTCCAGGGTTGGTCCTTTCTAGAGTGGAAAATGATTTATGAAGTGATTTCTTCAGTAGGAGATTGTGTTTCTAGAAGATTATAGTGTTAGAGACTCTCCTCATGTACTGTATTATGTACTATTCGGACTCAAGGTAAATCCACTCCCTTTTTGACGATCTCCTTATGGTTAGACCTAGATGAAGCAACGTATTTTCGTGCATCGTTGGTCGTTTAACTAGATATTGTTGTAGATGACAGGTTCCATCAGCGCTTATGTCTTCATGAAGTAACCTTCTGACAAAGGGACTGTATGGTAACTCTGGAAAGTTATACTTATTCAAGTTTTGAATCAACTTTGGCTGATGATTATTCTTCTGCTGGGCGAGTGAGCGAAAGCTCAGGGAAGGAGGCCATTTTTTGTATTCCTGTCATCATTATAGATCACTGTCCAGAGAACGGGTCGTGTATCTTACTATTCGGACAGTGGCATGGAGATCTCATTTATATTAAAACCCCTTATCGTGGTTTCACAGCATGATATAAACATTGAACATAAGCAACCTAAGAACTTAGCAAGGGAAAGAAGGATCGTCCATCGAACTCTTCAGTTGTTTACCGATCCGCCTTTACTGACGCGTTCAGTCAGATAGGGGATGCGGCCATAATGTATAACAACATTGAATGCTGTTTTGTACCACCCATTATATTTGAATGTTCCATGACATGGGATCTACTATTCATGCCTGAAGATTGATGTGTCAACATGTACTTATGATCTATTCGTTCTGTCCCAGTATGTGCGTCTGAATAAACTGTATGAAAAGATTCCAGCAGTCTGCATTGGTGCCTTATAGACATGAGTGAATGAGTGCTTTAGATTGGTCAAGATACGAACAGTCCATCATTCGCGTTTATAACACTCTACACTCTCACTCCATATTTACACCATCCTGCGTCGGTTGAATTGACCAAGTTAAGGGCCTGCTCCTCCTGGAGCCTCAGAGGGAAACTACTTCTTACAGCTGCCTTTGCCTTCCCTAACTCAGGACTAGAGTGAGTTACCCATTTACAGTACCGCTGGGTAGACTGGAGCATGCCTGGTATCAATTAACACAGCAGTGACATTTTACAATGGCCAAACCATCTTAGTTGGGACTGTTCTACTTGGGTCTGCAGGGGGTGGGATTTTAGGCCTTGACGTATCGTCTGGTTGCGGACCATGTCTCTTCTTGTTACTTCAACCACCTTCCTCAGATACCTCATTTCTGAGGTTTGGATCTGGCTTTTATGGGTTGTAGTCATTGCCCATGACTCGCATCCATATGCCAAGACTGGGACATAGGTGGAGCGGTATACAGCCATCTTCGTTTTCTTACCAACCTCTCTCTTGCTGAGGAATCCTCGACTTATGGCCTGAAAAAGTCTCCCAGCTGCTGCTTTTCGAGTGGCCAACTCTTCTTTGATGCCTCCCTTTCGGTCTATAATAGCTCCGAGATATTTAAAGTGGTCGACCTGCTCCAGGACCTGTTCTCCCAGCTTAATCTGATGTCTTCTTTCTTCTCGTGATATCACCATGGATTTTGTTTTAGAGCTGTTTATGACCATCCCTCTCTTCTCCAGCTCTTCCTTCCAGACTTGCAGGTTGGATTGGAGATGTGCCTCTGATTTAGCAATCAGGGCAACATCATCAGCAAATGCCAGCTCTGAAATACATACCTGTCTCATCTTCCAGTACCCCACTGGATACTTTCTTGTTCTCTCCTTGCATGACATGATAACATCGTCCATGAGGAGTATGAAAAGATAAGGTGACAGGATACCACCTTGTCTTACACCAGTGGTGGTCCTGAACTCTTCTGACTTATGGTTTTCTGTCCTCGCATAATTTCTGCAAGACTTGTAGAATCTCTGTATAGCATGAATCAGAGGTGCTGGAATGGTCTTCCTTGCCAAACAGTCCCAAAGTTTGCTCCAGGGGACCCTGTCAAATGCCTTTTCCAGATCTATGAAACAATGATGGATCTCACTCTTAAACTCAAGAGCCTTTTCACTCAGCTGTCTGAGTGTGAAGATTAGGTCTTGAGTACTTCGGTTTGCTCGGAATCCACACTGGACCTCATCCAAATGTGGCTCAGCTAGGCGTCGGAGTCTCTGCTCTAGGATTCTAGAGTAGATTTTACCAGGGACACTGAGAAGGGCTCAGTAACCTGCTGTACGTTATTTTTAGGGGTGAGACAAAACTTGGCAAAGTGACTATGCTTGTGACAAATGTGACACTCTTTCCCAAATGCTGGGCAGTTCTGTCTTCCGTCTTTGTGAGGATATTTCCTTCCCCAACATTTGCATTTTGTATATGATTCTTTCTTGGAGTTAGATCTGGACGAATGAAACTTTGGTTTCTGTCTGCTATGTTTGTCACCTAGTGTGACTGAATCTTGGGTTCTAGATCTAGACTCCTGAAATTGCAGTTTGTTGACAGTGTTCTCTTCTTTCTTCTCTATGTGTGTGGCCTGTATTTCTACAATTTCTAAAGTTCTGTCAATCTGTAGTACCTCATTGTAGAGTTATCTGCGTTGTAGATGTCTTGGCCACTACTGAATGTCTGGATGCGGATGTTATGTTTTGGGTCATGCACTGATCATTACTGAAGACAGTCTTCTTCAGTTACCTCTGCATCATCGAATGAACCTGTCATGTAGACCTTGAGTGGGAGTGTCAAGTAACGCGAATGGTGTAGTAGTTCGGTGTAACAGACCACTTGATAATACCTCTCACACACTCTCATGTAATGCAATGACGACTTGAACTGCCGCTGACATTTCAATAGTTTAATGAAGGCACGCACACTGGACAGCACGGATACAGTCATGGGTACATGTTGACATAAATTCATTGGTTATTTGAATCGTAGATGATACATTCATGTAGTAGTGAAATATCATTCAACCCAAGGTAACATTCACTGTTCTGGTAACTAATCGCCGTATCCTCTACTGACTGAACGCGTCAATGAGGATCGGTAACATACAAAAGTCATTGGCCGAACCTTCATTTCATGGCTAAGTTCTTAAGCTGAAATATGTCCAATGTTTGTATAATAATCATAAACCACGATAGTGGGTTTTCACCTCATAACAAGATCTCGATACCACTGCCCGATAGTAGGATACATAATCTGTTCTCTTGACAGTGATCAAAAATATGATGACAGGAATATAACATGGCCGCCTTCCTGAGTTGTCGCTCACTCACTCGTAGGAAGGTAGATATAAGCCAAAGTTAATTTAGAAGGTGCATATAAATAATTTCATAAAGTTTTCCATACAGCTCTACAGTAATCAAGTTACTTCATGTAGACATAACTGCTGTAGGAAAGCCTGTCATCTTCGTCGATACAAAACACGACCCTAGCGATACGAAGCACAATGTTCCATCTAGGTCTAACCGACTCGAGATCATCAAAAATAGGGTCTGGCATAACTGGAGTACGAATGACACATATGAGGAGGATCTCTGACAAATAGACTCTTGCAGAGACATAAACTTCTCCTGGAAAAACATCTATGAATCACTGTTAAACCTTAAACAGTGCCAGCCCTGGGAAAAGCACTCAGCCATCTTGGCGACATTATCGGAACTCTTCACAACCCAGTAGGACTACGAAAACCTTCGCTAGATTCCGGCAGAAAGAATATAGTCCGACCTGAACATACAAAGGTATACAATATACGACTGAATCTTCTTTCACTAGACAAGTAGTACACATGAATTCAGGCCATAAACATAACAAGCAAAATTAATCTATTTTCTGGCCCGAACAAATAAGAACGGACATGAATTCAATATCCATGCGCCGAATCAATATCAAGAAAGATCACTCATATAATCAAAAGTGTAAATCAATCATGAATTATCTAGCTTTACCAGAGGAAGCATTTTCATACACAAATGAATGCAAGTATATATTTTCCATATTAAATAGCCATATCGTATTTTTGTAATATGTGCGTCAAAATATGCACGCAACACTCATCTAATGAAAGGGATTTTTCACTTTGAAGAATCCTTCTTCTTAACTTCGATGATGTGCATGTCTGTATTACATGATTTCTCGTTTCATCATCTTGATTCTGAAATTAGCAGTGTTTTACAAGTTGGCGTAACCTCGTGACGTACTGGTCTAAATTTTCTTCACCGTTTTGAATGGCCTGTCTGAACTTGAACTGTTCACACATTGTATTCTTCTTTGGGAGGAGTTGAGCTTCTGCTTCACCTTGTCGTAATCATCACTTGTCTCGGCCATAGTCTGGTAGATATCATATACATCCTCTCCGGCGTTGTCCAACATTAAACACTGTTTGCGTTTGACATTTTTGACCTCAAATGCCGCCAGACAGTTTTCGAAACGGCTTACACATTTTTCCCATTTGGTTCCTATGTTCACGTCGTGATCATACTGAAAAAGCGTAATGGGTAACTCTAACATCCTCGTCGCCATTTGTGGTATTCTATCTTAGTCCTCTAAATGAACCAATGCTAGACTCTTGTCGTTCTTAACATTTATTATACATAGAGATACAAACATGTCTAACATCTCACAACGGCCATTATTCCAAGTCCCGTAACTCTCTTCTCATATCTAAATATAGGACACTACAGTATGTAAAATAAACTAGAAAATGCCAAACAGAACAGTTTTAAAACACTTTCTAATGATAAAAAATAATTACAGACGTCGAGTAACTCTCTGCACGGTAAAAATGTAACGCTAGTGCTATATCAGGGGAGTGAAGTGTTGAAGCTTCATGACCTAGTCTCAGCTTTATGATGCCAGGTTACCGGCTCCTTTCTTCGCTGTCTTTGCCTTCCCTAACTTAAGAAGCCCTTTGCAGCTGGGCAGACTGGAGCGTGACGCTACCTGGTATTGAATTCGGAATCTTGTAACTTTGCCGAGAGATTCAAGCTCTAACCACTCTGGCAATCGGACGCTCTCAGCACAGTATCTAAATAATAGTACCGTTGCTAGAACTGTGTCTTTTACCATTGAGAGTTTTTTGTATTTAATTTGCCAACAGAAATCTTATTTTTTTTCCCTGCAGTGGACATTGTCAGACTATCAGCAATAGATGTTGACGTCTTGAGTGATAAACATAGTCAGATTGTTTAAGTATGCTCCCGTTGCCATTATCGTCGACAATTCTTTGCCTAATGGCGATTGTGGAAGTGACGTCAGCTGCGACCAGAACTTTCTATACGGTTGCCGTTTATGAGCACGCGGTGATACTACCACCGAACACGTCATTTCCGGTTAGCAGACAAACAGCACTGACGAACATGGAAAATAATCTGGCAATCTTGAAACTTCAGGTGACTGAGGCTAAAAAACAAGTAAGCAATTTAACTCTTTTAAAATCAGTTCATTTTTTTTTTTAATGTAAAATATAAATTTAAATGAGAATGTTTCCTAAGTAAGCTTGTAGTCATTGACTCTGCAATAATATTACAGCTGATGTTATTGCAGTTTTTGTCTTTCGGAATTATAACGGTGGTTTGCTGTTGCTTTCCGTCGGTTTGTGTACATTTTCATATGGTCCATATCCACAGAACAGGTGAAGATAATCACTCAGAGCCAGAAGAAATGCTGGAGAAGAGTCCTTAATGTTGCCAGGGGAGACAGAGTGAGAAATGTCGACATTACAAAAATTGTAGCAACTACATCCTGCAAAGCATGTATTGGGAGACTAGAAATAAAGTGATTCAGCCATCTCACGAGAATGGAGCCCGATCAGTAATCACTACGTGTCTACAACAGTAAAAGATCTGCTGCTATTTCAAGTACACCATGTTTTCTGACGAAGATGTTCCAGAGCTGTTTGTCCTGGGAGCATATAATGGAATTCTCCCCGACAAGTATTATTTTCAAGTATGGCAGCTTTGTACCAAAGGGCACGAGGAAGATCAAGAGATTGATGGAAAGACAAGAAAGCAGAATTGCTACAATGACATGGGCTGACATCAGCCAGTGCCACATACTTGTGTCAAGAACAAAAACATCAGCTCCCCTTGATGCGTCACAGCAGGAGTGGACAACAAAAAGTAACAATGCGGCGATAATTAAGGTTCACCTGTGGTAAGACAAAGACAAGAGTGGTGACCACCAACTCGACGACCGCGAAGTGGAGAGGAGATTACTGCATCTATGTATCTATAATGTTTTCATGGTTTTTTTGTTGTTTTTTTCCCTCAGAAAACGATGTCATTGACCATTACCTGTCGGGTTCTTAGTTGCTTAAGAATTATTAGGTGCCACATTCTAATTTCAGAGGCCATTAAACGATTTTCATTTTGGGGCTTTGATCAAAAGACTATGAATATATCATAATTACCTTTCAGCTGCGAAAGAAGCATAGGGCTTCAACAAACTTAGGCCATGTCCTCATGTCATGCCTTCTTTATCATTTATGTCTGCCGTTCTCTTTTCCGTGTGTGTCTCGGTCTACCTCTATATCTCTTACGCTGGAGATTAGAGAAAAAAGCCTGCCTATCACACATTATGTGACACAAGAAAAACATGATGGAAAGCAAAGCAAGAGAAAAACAAAAGAGACTGGATATAGATGTAATCTTAATTTTTGTTTGCATGCGCTGTGTGATCGTACTGATGGCCAAGTCATCTAGTTTCTATACTCGCTCTCGCAAGAGATGGAATTTCCTAGAAGTTCTATTTTCAACTCAGGTTTTCTTGAAACTCATGTATGATGAAGACTTTCAACCTTGGTGACACCACTTACTTTTATTATTTAATACTGGCACCACTGTTTTTCTGATATAATGCTTGCAGCACAGTTTATTTGAATTATGCTAGCAATACTGTTTTCATATATTGTGCAGGCAGTACTGTTTATCATATACAATGCAGGCAATGCGTATTTGTTAATTTGTGCCGGTTCAGAGACTGTATGAGCCTACAAATGACCCACTTACTTCTCAATCAGCTCGCTGTTAAGCGTGCGCGTGTTTAGTGACCCAATGTTGACATGTCAGAAGGTTGCCTGTCTTCGACCTTTCTGTCCGTAAAAACCACACAACACATGTATTCTCGTTCACTGAAAAACATTTAATACACTTTTTTTTTTCTCTTTGCTTTTAACATCCATTGAAGTATACATGATAAACTTCAACTTTCTAGCTACAAATTCTAACACAACCAGCATGACGACCTTACCGCCGCCTTCCACCAACCGGAAACACAACTCTGCTCTTTTTTCTTTTTCTTTCCCCGATCTTCAGCTGTTTATACCTACACCAGATTTGATGACGTCATTCCTTCCTGACTAGTGTTAATTTAACTAGCTAGTCTCTAATACAATATTCTACTTAATAGTAGCGCTATTCGCGCTTAAGTAGTAGAAGAAGACCTACCTGTCACAGCTGGCCTTTTCAGAACATTCACTTTAGATTTATCAACTTTTTATCTGAATTCGTTAGGCTGCATTACAAAACAAAACAAAAATAAACATGCAGTAATCTTTTATCGTCTGCTTATTATTTGTTTACATTTCTCTTCCGTTTAATAGTGAAAGTATTTATCTGGCAGTGAAGAGGTTTTTGTTGTTCTGTCATGTATAATGTGAAATTGAAATCCAGTTTGGATTGACAGTTTAGTTCATGGACAAGAACTATCACAATTTATGCTTATATTTAATGCGATCATAAAGTAACTGCACCCGTGTGTTACCGGGGCCCGAAAGGGGAGCAAAGAATAGTAACACTGTCCCCTACCAAGCATGTCGTAAAAAGCGACTAAGGAGGGTTGGGCATGGGGCCGGTTACACCATCCTGTAAAAAAAATTTAAACCACAAAAAACTTCAACAAATATGGACAAGTCAAATAAAGAAAATAAAACACAGCCATCCAAGACAGGGGAATGTCCTCTCGCGGGGAGGCGTATGATGCAACACAGAGAAAGCCGAAAGGAGTCTGTGTTGCTGACTAACCTTCTTTCTTCTAGGAGAACTTCAGATTTGGCACCTGGAATGTTCGGACATTAAACGAACAAGGGAAAGTGGCGCAAGTAGCAGCAGAAATGAGGGAATACAAAATCGAGGTTCTGGGAATGTGTGAAACAAAGTGGAAGGGGGTAGACAGGAAGAAACTCATCACAGGTGAATTGGTGCTGTCCTCAGGACATGAAGACGAAAGTTCACACCACAGTGAAGGGGTAGCTCTTATGTTATCTAAAGAAGCACAGAAAGCACTAATTGAATGGGAAGCTGTTGGACCCAGAATAATAACAGCTTCTTTCAAAACAGCTAAAAAGAAAATTCATGTAAATGTCATCCAATGTTATGCACCAACTAATGACAAAGAAGAGTCTGTGAAAGAAGCATTTTATACTAAACTACAGGAAATTATGGAAAAAGTAAAAAGAAGAGACATCACAATTTTGATGGGTGACATGAATGCAAAGATAGGTACAGTCAACACTGGATTTGAAGAAGTCATGGGAAAACATGGGCTAGGAGTAATGAATGAAAATGGAGAGCTATTCGCAAACTTCTGTGCTTCATATCGACTGGCTATAGGAGGAAGCATGTTTCCACATAAGAGAATACACAAGGCAACATGGATATCAACAGACCATAGAACAGAAAATCAGATTGATCATATATGCATAAACAAGAAGTTTAGATCATCATTGCAGGATGTAAAGGTATATAGAGGAGCAGATGTGGCATCAGATCACCATCTTCTGATAGCCAAAGTAAAAATGAAACTCAAGAGATATGCAACAATGCAAAATTATAGACAACAGTTTAATGTAGGACAGCTAAGAAATCAAGAAACAAGAGACACATTTGCGGTCACAGTATCCAACAAATTCCAAGTGCTCCAACAGCTGGAAGAGGTAGAGAATACAGAAGACTATTGGCAGCAGGTCAAAACAGTATGGAAGGAGACATGTGAAGAAATACTGGGGAAAAGGGAAAGACAACAAAAAGCATGGATAACAACAGAAATAATCAATAAGATAAAAGACAGAAAAAACAAGAAAGCAGAGTTAAACACAAGCAAAACCAGAAGTTCCAAAGCCAAGGCTCAAGAAGTGTACACAGAAGCAAACAAAGAAGTAAAAAGAAGTATCAAAAGAGACAAGAGGAAGTATATTGAGGAGTTGGCAAGAGAGGCAGAAGATGCTGCAGCCAAAGGAAATATGAGAGAACTGTATAGCAGCACAAAGAAGCTAACAGGGAAATACAAGCAAACAAGTTGCCTCATAAAAGACAAGAATGGGAAACTGCTCAGCAATATACAAGAGCAAATAAAGAGGTGGACAGAATATTTTGGGGACCTTCTCAATAGACCAGCTCCACAAAACCCGCCGGACATCCAGCCAGCAGAAGAAGAGCTACAAATTAACGGTGAAAGACCAACGAAGGAAGAAATAAAGAAAGCCATAAAGCTTCTAAGAGAGGGAAAAGCGTCTGGACCTGATGGCATTCCAGCAGAGGCCATCAAAGCAGATATCGACACGGCTACAGAGATGTTATATAAATTACTTGGTAAAGTCTGGGAAAAGGAAGAGATACCAGCAGAATGGAAGGAAGGATATCTGGTTAAGTTGCCTAAGAAGGGAAATTTACAAGAGTGCACAAATTATAGAGGAATAATGTTACTATCAGTGCCAGGAAAACTATTAAACAGGATTATCCTTGAGAGATTAAAAGAGTCCATAGACAAGAAACTGAGAGATGAACAAGCAGGTTTTCGACAAAACAGATCATGTACAGACCAGATAGCCACTTTGAGAATAATAGCTGAACAAAGTCTGGAATGGAATTCACCACTATACATCGGATTTGTGGACTACGAAAAGGCATTTGACAGTGTAGACAGAGAATCACTTTGGAAATTGATGAGGCATTATGGAGTTCCCCTGAAGATCATTAATTTAATAAAGAAAACATATGAAGACATGACATGCAGAGTTCTTCACGAAGGACAGCTTACAGAACCGTTTGGGATAAGAACAGGAGTGCGACAGGGATGCCTCTTGTCTCCATTTCTTTTCTTGCTGGCAATAGATTGGGTTATGAGATCATCGACAACACACAACAGAAATGGAATCCAGTGGACTCTGACTAAGCAGTTGGATGATCTGGATTTTGCTGATGACTTGGCTCTTCTGTCCCATAACCGTAATCAGATGCAGGACAAATTGAAAACACTCGATGAGAGGTCACAGCAATTGGGTCTGAAAATACACAGGGAAAAGACAAAAATAATGAGAATAAATGCAGGTAATGATAACAGGGTTGAACTTGAAGAAACACCAATTCAAAATGTAGAATCGTACACATATCTTGGCAGTAATATAGACAAAGTTGGAGGGACAGACAGTGATATCAAAATAAGAATACAAAAGGCAAGAGGAGCTTTCATTGCATTGGGAAATATATGGAGATCAAGAGAAATCGGATCCAACACGAAAATAAGAATCTTCAACTCAAATGTCAAGTAAGTCCTATTGTATGGCTCGGAGACATGGAGAACAACAAAGACAACAACCAAAAAGCTACAGACTTTCATAAATGGGTGCGTGCGTAGAATAGAGGGATTAAAATGGTATGACAAAGTTACCAACGTGGAACTGATGACAAGAACTAGACAAGTGCCAGTGGAACAAGAGATAAGAAGAAGACGATGGCGATGGATAGGACACACGCTGAGGAAACCTGTTGATAGTATTACAAGGCAGTCCTTGTTCTGGAACCCCCAGGGCAAGAGAGGCAGAGGAAGACCAAGAAGTACATGGAGAAGAGAGTTGGAAACAGAGGTGAAAATGATGAGGAGAACATGGAAAGAACTTGAGATGATGGCACGGGATAGGAGGACTTGGCATGTGTTTGTTGAAGGCCTATGCTCCTTTGGGAGTGGAGGGTTATGAATGAATGAATGAATGAAGTAACTGACTGACATCTTGATCAATCTCCAGGGCGCAGACTTGATCATTTTGCCTGAAGACGGCATCTACGGCTACATCTTCACTCGGGAGGCCATATTTCCGTATCTGGAGTTTATTCCTGACCCAGAGACCACACCATCATTACCCTGTGATGACCCACAACTGAAGCCAGGCTCAGAGGTACAGAAGGCGCTCAGTTGTATGGCCAAGAACAACGCTATCTATCTGGTTGCTGACATGGGCGACATGCAGCCTTGTGATCATGACCTTGACAAGAGCTGTCCGAGTGATGGTCACTATCAGTACAACACGGCAGTGGCGTATGGACCTGATGGAAAGTAAGCGATGGCAATAGCTGTTGTACACGTTTTGGAGGTTTCTAAAACAGATTTATTGTTCTAATATAACGTTACATACAATTGGACAGAGATCTAAGGACAAAAAACATAAGTGCACGTGGTGTGAAAAATCTGTGTTTGCTTGTATCTGCTGATTGTGTTAGAAAACTTGGGCTAGAGGATTATTTCTTATTTTCAGATGTAGTCTACAATAATCTGTGTAATATTTTAAAAGATTATAGAAGACAAAGTCTCACATAGTTCCTGCAATAATCTCTATAACATTTTAGAAGGTTATGGAACACAAAGTCTCGTGCAGTTTCTACAATAATTTATATAACATTTTAATAGATTTTGGAACCTTAAGTCAAGTGTAGTTCCTACAATAATCTCTATAACATTCTAGAAGATTATCGAACACAAAGTTTAGCATAGTTCCTACAATAATCTCTATAACATTCTAGAAGATTATGAAACACAAAGTTTAGCATAGTTCCTACAATAATCTTTATAACATTCTAGAAGATTATGAAAAAAAAGTTTAGCATAGTTCCTACAATAATCTCTATAACATTCTAGAAGATTATGGAACACAAAGTTTAGCATAGTTCCTACAATAATCTCAGTAACATTTTAGAAGATTATGGAACACAAAGTTTATCATAGTTCCTACAATAATCTCAGTAACATTTTAGAAGATTATGGAACACAAAGTTTAGTATAGTTCCTACAATAATCTCAGTAACATTTTAGAAGATTATGGAACACAAAGTTTAGCATAGTTCCTACAATAATCTCAGTAACATTTTAGAAGATTATGGAACACAAAGTTTAGCATAGTTCCTACAATAATCTCAGTAACATTCTAGACGATAATGAACACAAAGTTTAGCATAGTTCCTACAATAATCTCTGTAACATTCTAGAAGATTATGGAACACAAAGTTTAGCATAGTTCCTACAATAATCTCTTTAACATTCTGGAAGATTATGGAACACAAAGTTTAGCATAGTTCCTACAATAATCTCAGTAACATTTTAGAAGATTATGGAACACAAAGTTTATCATAGTTCCTACAATAATCTCAGTAACATTTTAGAAGATTATAGAACACAAAGTTTAGCATAGTTCCTACAATAATCTCAGTAACATTTTAGAAGATTATGGAACACAAAGTTTAGCATAGTTCCTACAATAATCTCAGTAACATTTTAGAAGATTATGGAACACAAAGTTTAGCACAGTTCCTACAATAATCTCTGTAACATTCCAGACGATTATGAACACAAAGTTTAGCATAGTTCCTACAATAATCTCTGTAACATTCTAGAAGATTATGGAACACAAAGTTTAGCATAGTTCCTACAATAATCTCTGTAACATTCTAGAAGATTATCGAACACAAAGTTTAGCATAGTTTCTACAATAATCTCAGTAACATTTTAGAAGATTATGGAACACAAAGTTTAGCATTGTTCCTACAATAATCTCTATAACATTTTAGAAGATTGTGGAACACAAAGTTTAGCATAGTTCCTACAATAATCTCAGTAGCATTTTAGAAGATTATAGATCACAAAGTGCAGTGTTGTTCCTACAACAATCTCTTTAACATTTCAGAACATTATAGAACACAAAGTTTTGCATAGTTCCTACTATAATTTCTATAACATTCTAGAAGATTATAGAACACACAGACCAGTGTTGCTCCTACAATAATCTCTATAACATTCTAGAAAATTATAGGACACACAGTCCAGTGTTATTCCTACATTAATCTCTATAACATTCTAGAAGATTATGGAACACAAAGTTTAGCATAGTTCCATCAATAGTATCAGTAACAATTTAAAAGATTACAGGACACACAGTCCAGTGTTATTCCTACACTAATCTCTATAACATTCTAGAACATTATAGAACACAAAGTTTAACATAGTTCCTACAATAATCTCTATCACATTCTAGAAGATTATAGACCTCAAAGACCAGTGTTATTCTTGCATTAAACTCTATAACATTCTAGAATATTATAGAACACAAAGTTTAGCATAGTTCCTACAATAATTTTAGTAACATTTTAGAAGATTATAGATCACAAAGTTCAGCGTTGTTCCTACAACAATCTCTATAACATTTTAGAACATTATAGAACACAAAGCTTAGCATAGTTCCATCAATAGTTTCAGTAACATTTTTGAAGATTATAGAAGTCCAGTGTTGTTCTTCAATAATCTCCATGACATTCTAGAAGATTATAGAACACAAAGTTTAGTATAGTTCCATCAATAGTTTTAGTAACATTTTAGAAGATTATAGAAGTCCAGTATTGTTCGTACAATAATCTCCATGACATTCTAGAAGATTATGGAACACAAAGTTTAGCATAGTTCCTACAATAATCTCTATAATATTCTAGAAGATTATAGAACACAAAGTTTAGCATAGTTCCTACTATAATTTCTATAACATTCTAGAAGATTATAGAACACACACACCAGTGTTGCTCCTACAATAATCTCTATAACATTCTAGAAGATTATAGAACACACAGACCAGTGTTGTTCCTACAGTAATCTCTATAGCATTCTAGAAGATTGTGGAACACAAAGTTTAGCATAGTTCCTACAATAATCTCAATAGCATTTTAGAAGATTATAGATTACAAAGTGCAGTGTTGTTCCTACAACAATCTCTTTAACATTTCAGAACATTATAGAACACAAAGTTTAGCATAGTTCCTGTTATAATTTCTATAACATTCTAGAAGATTATAGAACACAAAGACCAGTGTTGTTCTTACAATAATCTCTATAACATTCTAGAAGATTATAGAACACACAGACCAGTGTTGTTCCTACAATAATCTCTATAACATTTTAGAAGATTATAGAACACACAGACCAGTGTTGTTCCTACAATAATCTCTATAACATTTTATAAGATTATAGAACACACAAACCAGTGTTGTTCCTACAATAATCTCTATAACATTCTAGAAGATTTTAGAACACACAGACCAGCGTTGTTCCTACAATAATCTCTATAACATTCTAGCCGATTATAGAACACACAGACCAGTGTTGTTCCTATATAACCTCAGCTTGTGAAACACAGTGCTACAGTAACCGGAGCTCCATTATCACATCAATACACGTATGCAGGCTTTCTGGAGAAGTGGTGGCTCCTTGCTCCACAGGGAAGCGACAAGTGGAATGAATGAATGAATGAAACTCAAGGACAACTAATGAAGAATATTAAAACGTTGTAGTAAAATTAAAACTTTGTAATACAAAATAATATGATCCACGGCTGTGGTTTACACAAATATGTTTGAGGGAAAAAAGCAAGAATATCACAGTAATATGTAAGCTCACTCCTTTTGTTGAACATTTATTCCGGTGGAAAAATGCAAGATGAAATCAAGAATCAGATATCATGCAAGAGAATAAGACAAGTGGAAGACACAGAAGGCTGGAAGGAAGAAGATACAGAATGGACTATCTTGAAAGGATGGCTAACAATAGGAAGGATGGCTAACAATAGGAAGGATGGCTAACAATAGGAAGGATGGCTAACAATAGGAAGGATGCACCATCTTACAAAAGTCCGATGCTGAATGATTGTGAATGATGTAATGATGTGTCTGGTTGTAGTTGTTCACAATTTGGATCAAGGTGAATCTGTTTGTTTCTGAACTGGACTCCTAAAAATATTAAATCTATCTGGTATATTCATCTTTAAGTTACATCCAGTATTAGACTTTCATCTTTATCATTTATAATCTTCTTTGGGTCGCAGCATAAGTCTTTTAATCTCAGTTGGTTTGTTTTCTCTTTGGTGGAACTCTCTTGTGGATTCTCCACTGAGGTTATCTTTCTTTCTTTCTTTCTTTCTGTATTAAATAGTTTCCCAATCGTGTACAGCAATCTTGCTTGGATCATGTGACTGCTCTCATTCCAGCCAGAATGTAGATTCGTCTTCTTCTTCTTTTTTTTTTGTTGATTTTATTTATGTTTTATTGAGGTTCTTTTTCATCTCACGGCAAAAGCAGCATTAACTAGTGAATTTAACACATTAACTAGTGAATTTAACACATTAACTAGTGAATTTAACACATTAACTAGTGAATTTAACACATTAACTAGTGAATTTAACACATTAACTAGTGAATTTAAAAATAAAACATAAAAAGCGACAATTAAAATGAGAAGAATTCGGAAATGTGCGATAATTGGTATTATTCTGCGGACAGTTGTGGAGACAGTTGTGGAGACAGTTGTGGAGACAGTTGTGGAGACAAGATGGTATCAAAGTTTGAAAGTTTTAATCTTAACTGCAATAGCAATATGTCGTTGTTAATTGTTTCAAGGTAGAAGGATGACCACATAGGACAAGGACAAGCCCTCGCGCGTAGCCAATCACAGAAAACTCGAAAAGAAAATATTTCTCATCGATTTTTTTTTCTTTCTTTCTTTGTGTATTAATAGTCTTCTTCTTCTTCTTCTTCTTCTCGTTCGCTGTTGTTTAGAAATGTCTACACAAGAAGTCCGGTTTTCTGGATGTATGTTGCTGTGGTTGAAAGTTCTTCAAGACTCCCAAACAGCTTTGTGTGGATGTGCGTCTCTGTGGGCCAATGTTCAGTTCGCAATTGACTAAGCATGTGGCAGTCTTGCAGGATGTGTTCGGCTGTCTGTGCTGCCTTTCCACACGTACACAGGGGTGATGGGACCAATCTCAGTCTGTATAAGTGACTGTTCAGTCTGTTGTGTCCTGTTCTCATACGGAACAGGATCACCTGTTTTGCTCGATCAAGATATTGATAGTTGTCTCTTTGTTGATCAATTTTCCTGATGGCCTTGATAAGGGTCTTCTTTTCCTGGAGTGTATTAATAGTAATAGACGACACATATTTTATCATTCATTGTTTTATCTTCTACAAAGACTTCTGACAAAATATCACAAAGTCAGCCTATACAAGGAATACCAATTTGATTACCCGGAGCCAAGAGTGAAGTATTTCGACACACCATTTGGCAGGTTTGGCCTGCTCATCTGCTTCGACCTGCTGTTTAGTGAACCTCTCATCTCAATGGTGACCAAGCACAAGGTCACAAACATTGCTTTCCCCACAGCTTGGATGGACGCCCTGCCTCTGCTGTCTGGTATCGGCTTCCACTCGTCCATTGCCAGAGGTTTGAACTTGAATGTTATTTCTGCTAACTTACATCTTCCAGAGAACAGATTTCAAGGCAGTGGTATATTCACTCCAGATGGAATGGCGTCTTTCTATTATAATAATACGCCAGGGTCAAACCCCAGATTGCTCGTGTCTCAAGTCAAAATTATAAGTTCATCATCACAAGATGACCAAGGTGATCATGCATTGGGCGAGACTGGTGCAGAAGAACTGGCAAAATATATTAACTTTGATATTGAGAATAATACAGATATTTCAAAATTGCGGCAGACACGAGATGCGCGAAACGAAGTCCTTAACACATGGAGAAAACGTCAAAGACAAATCAGACTATTTAAACAAGTAAAACCTGTTGAACAATTTCATCCACAACGCAAAAGAAACGTGCTAACAAAAGAAGAGGTCACGTTTGCTTTTGACAATAAAAATTACACGTTTGTCCCGCTTGAGAAAAACTCTTCAACTGCGCATGTCTGCAGAAATCAAGTCTGCTGCTATTTGAAGTACACCATGTTTTCTGACGTAGATGTCCCAGAGCTGTTTGTCCTGGGAGCATATGATGGAATCTTTCACGACAAGTATTATTTTCAAGTATGGCAGCTTTGTACCAAATCTATCTATCTATCTATCTATCTATCTATCTATCTATCTATCTATCTATCTATCTATCTATCTATCTATCTATCTATCTATCTATCTATCTATCTGTCTGTCTGTCTGTCTGTCTGTCTGTCTGTCTGTCTGTCTGTCTGTCTGTCTGTCTGTCTGTCTGTCTGTCTGTCTGCCTGTCTGTCTGTCTGTCCGTCCGTCCGTCCGACTGTCTACCTACCTACCTACCTACCTACCTACCTACCTACCTACCTATCTACCTATCTATCTATCTATCTATCTATCTATCTATCTATCTATCTATCTATCTATCTATCTATCTATCTATCTATCTATCTATGACGTCCACATATGATGTCACGCAATTTTTGCTATTTGTTAACCTTATTCCCCTCTTCCCCTTGTCACATTTCGTCACTGCATACAGGCATGTCCAACAATCTCGTTCTTGGTCCCAATCCTTCTTCAAAAACTCTCACCATAATAGCTAACCGCTTCTCTGTTTTCTTGTCATTTGATTCATCAACCATTAATGAGAAGGGTGTTTCCCTGCACAGCTTTATCACTGGTTCTGTTGCAGATGGAGCCAGGCAGTTTTTAATGATAAGTGTTGTCTCGGTCCTCTTCGACTGGAACTTTCTGGCAATATCACTGTCAGGAAACATTACAGGCGCCAAGTCACAAACGCGATCAGCAACAGACGCAGTTAAGTTATGTTGGGCAATGAAATTGGCAAATAAAACTTCAGCCCTTGTAATGCCACCCTCTTCCTGCTTTGGCTGAGCAAAAAAGGTCTTAATGGATGCTCCCTTCTTCATTGCAAACATTTGTTCATGTAATTTTGATTTAAAATGTACTTTCAGATCATATAATCCTGAAGCTACTACTTTAATATCTTTGCTGCATAATCTACAAAAAGCATGGGTTGATCCTAACTTGGATGCATCTGCAATGCCAGGGAAGAGTTTAACCCATTCGACCTGAAACTTACTATGACCTGCAAGCTTGTGTTTCTTTGAATTAGGAATTAGGCTCAGCCATCATTCAGTGGATGAAATATTTCAACTAATAATCTTTGTAGACGAAGAGAATGATTAAAAAATACAACGAAGCAAAGCAAACAGCTAACAGCAAAAAAAAAAAAAATAAACCAAATTATGAACAGAATATCAAATCTAGGAAGAAAAAACGTACCACCAAAAATTTACAAAATTATAATTTAAGAGTTGGTAACCTAGACCAGTGATAACAGATTGCCACTTTATTAAAAAATAAAGCAGCGAATCTCGACGGCTGGAATAAGTAGGCCTACTCAACGCAAACAAACTTTTTTTCTACTATTGTAGGGCCTGCACAGAATTTTATGATATTAATTTATTGGAAATATTTAAATGGTCAAAATATAACTAGAAAGATTAAGAGAACGACAAAAATAAGATACAATGAAGCAAAGCAAACAGCTAACAGCAAAAAAAAAAAAAATTAACCAAAATATGAACAGAATATCAAATTTAGGACGAAAAAACGTACTACCAAAAAATTTACATAATTATTTTTTGAGAGTTGGTATCCTAGACCAGTGATGACAGATTGCCACTTTATTAAAATTTTTTTTTAAAATAAATCTCGAGCTCTGGAATAAAGTAGGCCTACTCAACGCAAATAAACTTTTTGTTTCTAGTTATGTAGGGCCTACACAGAATATTATGACAATTTATTGGAAATATATATATTGAATGGCAAGATATAACTGAAAAGATTAAGACAGCGATTATATTGCTACAAAGCAAAACAACAGCAATATTTAACCAAGTTATAAGTACTTAGCTTTTTTTAAAACAAAGTGGCGTCGAAGTGTTGTGGCAAGCATCCTTGGTCGGTAATAACAGGTAACTTTAAAAATACGTCATGTCACGCTGAAAACCGAAAGCGTTTGAGGCCAAATTCAAAGTTTTTGCCGAATTGGTGGGTATACAAGGATTTGATTGGTTGCTGGGAGAGACCTCAGTTTAAAAACAGACGCTGAGATTCCCGGAATTAAAAATAAAATAAAAAATTGGTTAAAAAAAACCTGGGCTGGAAAATATTTTCTGATTTAAAATTTAAAAACAAGGGTTGGAAAATATTTTTAGAATTAAAATAAAATAAAATTGGCGACTATTTTTTTTGGGGGGGGGGGGGGGGGGGGGGGGGACAGAGGAGAGAGGGGGGGGGAGAGAAAATGCGTACAACGAGTCTGTACGGCCGTATACTGCTAAAAGTAACAAAAATACGTACATTGTACGAAAAATTCGTACAGGTTGACAGGTATGGTATATGTATGATTCTACATCTTCTAGTGATGTTTCTTCAAGTGTGTCTATATTACAGCCAAGGTATATGTATGATTCTACATCTTGTAGTAATGTTCCTCCAACTGTGTCTATATTACAGCCAAGTTATATATATGATTCTACATCTTCTAGTGATGTTTCTTCAAGTGTGTCTATATTACAGCCAAGGTATATGTCTTCTTCTTCTTCTTCCGTCCTTAGCCACCGACCGTCAAAGCAGTCAGTGGCCATTACGCCTAGTGGCGTCTTAGGGCAACAGCAGATAGGTTTTCTTTGCCATTGTTTCCCATCACACCTATTGGCGTCTTTAGGGCAACGGCAAATCAATCCATTTGCTGTTGTTTCCGTAATCGAAGTGACTGGCAAACGGGTGATCAGCCCGTTGGTAAGGTATATGTATGATTCTACATCTTGTAGTAATGTTCCTCCAACTGTGTCTATATTACAGCCAAGGTATATGTATGATTCTACATCTTGTAGTAATGTTCCTCCAACTGTGTCTATATTACAGCCAAGTTATATGTATGATTCTACATCTTCTAGTGATGTTTCTTCAAGTGTGTCCATATTACAGCCAAAGTATATGTATGATTCTACATCTTGTAGTAATGTTCCTCCAACTGTGTCTATATTACAGCCAAGTTATATGTATGATTCTACATCTTCTAGTGATGTTTCTTCAAGTGTGTCTATATTACAGCCAAGTTATATGTATGATTCTACATCTTCTAGTGATGTTTCTTCAAGTGTGTCTATATTACAGCCAAAGTATATGTATGATTCTACATCTTGTAGTAATGTTCCTCCAACTGTGTCTATATTACAGCCAAGTTATATGTATGATTCTACATCTTCTAGTGATGTTTCTTCAAGTGTGTCTATATTACAGCCAAAGTATATGTATGATTCTACATCTTGTAGTAATGTTCCTCCAACTGTGTCTATATTACAGCCAAGTTATATGTATGATTCTACATCTTGTAGTGATGTTTCTTCAAGTGTGTCCATATTACAGCCAAAGTATATGTATGATTCTACATCTTGTAGTAATGTTCCTCCAACTGTGTCTATATTACAGCCAAGTTATATGTATGATTCTACATCTTCTAGTGATGTTTCTTCAAGTGTGTCTATATTACAGCCAAAGTATATGTATGATTCTACATCTTGTAGTAATGTTCCTCCAACTGTGTCTATATTACAGCCAAGTTATATGTATGATTCTACATCTTCTAGTGATGTTTCTTCAAGTGTGTCTATATTACAGCCAAAGTATATGTATGATTCTACATCTTGTAGTAATGTTCCTCCAACTGTGTCTATATTACAGCCAAGTTATATGTATGATTCTACATCTTCTAGTGATGTTTCTTCAAGTGTGTCTATATTACAGCCAAAGTATATGTATGATTCTACATCTTGTAGTAATGTTCCTCCAACTGTGTCTATATTACAGCCAAGTTATATGTATGATTCTACATCTTCTAGTGATGTTTCTTCAAGTGTGTCTATATTACAGCCAAAGTATATGTATGATTCTACATCTTGTAGTAATGTTCCTCCAACTGTGTCTATATTACAGCCAAGTTATATGTATGATTCTACATCTTCTAGTGATGTTTCTTCAAGTGTGTCTATATTACAGCCAAAGTATATGTATGATTCTACATCTTGTAGTAATGTTCCTCCAACTGTGTCTATATTACAGCCAAGTTATATGTATGATTCTACATCTTCTAGTGATGTTTCTTCAAGTGTGTCTATATTACAGCCAAAGTATATGTATGATTCTACATCTTGTAGTAATGTTCCTTCAAGTGTGTCTATATTACAGCCAAGTTATATGTATGATTCTACATCTTCTAGTGATGTTTCTTCAAGTGTGTCTATATTACAGCCAAAGTATATGTATGATTCTACATCTTGTAGTAATGTTCCTCCAACTGTGTCTATATTACAGCCAAGTTATATGTATGATTCTACATCTTCTAGTGATGTTTCTTCAAGTGTGTCTATATTACAGCCAAGTTATATGTATGATTCTACATCTTCTAGTGATGTTCCTTCAAGTGTGTCTATATTACAGCCAAGTTATATGTATGATTCTACATCTTGTAGTGATGTTTCTTCAAGTGTGTCTATATTACAGCCAAGTTATATGTATGATTCTACATCTTGTAGTGATGTTTCTTCAAGTGTGTCTATATTACAGCCAAGTTATATGTATGATTCTACATCTTCTAGTGATGTTCCTTCAAGTGTGTCTATATTACAGCCAAGTTATATGTATGATTCTACATCTTGTAGTGATGTTTCTTCAAGTGTGTCTATATTACAGCCAAGTTATATGTATGATTCTACATCTTGTAGTGATGTTTCTTCAAGTGTGTCTATATTACAGCCAAGTTATATGTATGATTCTACATCTTGTAGTGATGTTTCTTCAAGTGTGTCTATATTACAGCCAAGTTATATGTATGATTCTACATCTTCTAGTGATGTTTCTTCAAGTGTGTCTATATTGTTATCGTTTCCTGCACTTTTTTCATTATCTTTGTTTCTCCCAATGTATTTTCTGACCCCCTAGCTGTGACGTCACATCAAGTATTTTACATTCTGTCGTGCATCTAATTACGGTTGTGTACTGAAGAGCCAGTTCGTTGGAAAAATTGTTAACTGAGAGTTAACTAGTGCAGGCCAAATATTCTTTTATGTAAAATAGTGTTTAATTAATCAGCTTTTACAAAGAGCTTACCTTTCATTATTCTTAATCCCAGCACGAGACAGGGATCAACATTTGCAGTACTCGACTAAAAGCATTTGCGTTTTACCCCCGTCCCCCGGGGTCAAACCAAACATACACGCACGCACACACATACACACACACACACACACACACACACACACACACACACAAGCACGCAAACACACAAACGCAGTTGATTTAAGTAGCTAAACGTCTGTGTCTTTATCTCATCAGACTGTTGTTGCGATGGTGATAACGGGTTACTTTCTTCTTTTAATCAAATTTGACATAGTACAGTTTATTTAGTCTGTTTTTTTTAAAGTGTGTATTACATTTTTGAAAACAAGAAATATATAATTAAAATAATTTAAATCTTCTAAAGGTTATAACAATTATCCGATTTTTAAGCTGAGATCATAATATTAATTTAAGTCGCCTAAGAGGGAATTGTTAACTGTTGAGGATAAAAGTTAACTATTGTGATTATAATTGTTAACTGTTGAGGATAAAAGTTAACTGTTGTGATTATAATTGTTAACTGTTGAGGATAAAAGTTAACTGTTGTGATTATAATTGTTAACTGTTGAGGATAAAAGTTAACTATTGTGATTACAATTTAGCTATTGCACATAAAGCAAATAAAATAACTATTGTGGATAAAAGACAGATGTACGAAAGAAGCGTTATGTCACATTTTTTCCCAAACCCCCCTTCTCCTACCGTCAAACAATGTCACAAAATGTTAACGCCCTCCACCATCACTGCGTAACGTCATATGTAGGCAACATCTATCTATCTATCTATCTATCTATCTATCTATCTATCTATCTATCTATCTATCTATCTGTCTGTCTGTCTATCTATCTATCTATCTATCTATCTATCTATCTATCTATCTATCTATCTATCTATCTATCTATCTATCTATCTATCTATCTATCTATCTATCTATCTATCTATCTATCTATCTGTCTGTCTGTCTGTCTGTCTGTCTGTCTGTCTGTCTGTCTGTCTGTCTATCTCTCGGTCTGTCTGTCTGTCTGTCCGTCCATCCATCCATCCATCCATCCATCCATCCATCCATCCATCCATCCATCCATCTATCTATCTATCTATCTATCTATCTATCTATCTATCTATCTATCTATCTATCTATCTATCTATCTATCTATCTATCCATTTGAATTTCTGTTTTTATTGGTCATAGATTATTACTTTTTTTTATAGATCACAGTTCACGACTGTTTTCACTAGTCACAGTTCACGACTGTTTTCACTATTCACAGGTCACGACTGGTTTCACTAGACACAGTTCACGACTATTTTCACTAATCACAGTTCACGACTGTTGTCAGTAGTCACGGTTCACGACTGTTTTCACTGTTCACAGTTCACGACTGGTTTCACTAGGCACAGTTTACGACTGCTTTCACTAGTCACAGTTCACGACTGTTTTCACTAGGCACAGTTCACGATTATTTTCACTAGTCACAGTTTACGACTGTTTTCACTAGTAACAGTTCACGACTGTTTTCACTATTCACAGTTTACGACTGTTTTCACTAATAGCAGTTCACGATGGTTTTCACTAGTCACAGTTTACGACTGTTTTCACTAGGCACAGTTTACGACTGTTTTCACTAGTCACAGTTTACGACTGTTTTCACTAGTCACAGTTCACGACTGTTTTCACAAGGCACATTACACCGATGAAACTGTAAACGATTTTAATTGTTATTAAAATTGTTCAGTTGTTTCTTCCCGACTGTTCTCCATTAAACACTGACAACAAAGTGAAGCGGTGCTCCAGCTATAGTTAATGCTTGTCATCTCGGCCATCACAGTTCTCGTCCATGTTGTTTTTCATTGGGCCTCTATGTAGGGTTCCTTCTGGGGTCCATAGCAGAGCATGTCTGGTGACGGTATTGGGGTCTCTTGTGAGGACATGACTCACCAAATTCCAGAGTTTGCCTCTTATAATTATAAACAAAACACATTCTTACCATATTCTTTTAGATAATAATTTCACAGTTGGGGTTGACTGTCCGATTGGTTCAGTGGTTAGGGAGCTTTCTCCTCACAGGCACAGTTACCAGGTTCTGGGATCGAATCCTGGTAGTATAATGTTTCGGTCTACCCAGATGTAAATGGGTACCTGACTCTGCTCTTGAGTTACAGAAGGCACAGGTAGGCAGGAGGGAAACTAGTCACCCCATGTGATAAAGCTGGTATTGTGAAGTCTCTAACACTGCACTCCTCAATGGAAGTTTCTGCTGCGGGACTTCTTTTACCTTTAAACTGGTGATCTTCTTCTTCGTTAACTTTCAGTCGTCGATGTGAATACGTTCAAAGAAAGCAGTGTCAGCTTGAGGCTGTTACTATATCCCGTAGAGCTCTTCTAGGAATGGCACTAATGGCGGTCACATGTGCTTTCTATCTTCCTCGTATGTTAGGCATCACTGAAGCAGATATTCAGCAGTGATGTTATTAATGCCACAGCCGCACTCATCGGTAGTTCCTGTTGAATAGACGGTATCCCTATCCGCCACTGCCCGTGCACAGTCTGAAGACCACTATCTGTTCACCTCTGCACAGCCGGCAACATGCATCATTATTTTGATAGCCTGGATGCTCTGCTTCCTACCTGCTCCTGTATCTGCTGTTGATAAATCTCTTGGCTTCTTCATGAGTTATACTTGTGACAAGTTGAGGTAGCTTGTCCATTCCTTTGGAAGCAGTGTGGGTTGTTATTGTGTGTTCCGTGCCATGGCGAAATTCTTCTTGTGGTAACGTAGGCTGTGTTGTATTTATGCTTAGTACAACTGTCCATGATTTATTATAGTACCACTCATTTGTTGGCAATCTTATTTTGACATTTTGAACATTACATTCTCTGATTATGTCTAGAAAATTAGTTATATTCAAAGAATACACAACAATTAGAATTTATGTTTTTTTTTTCATAAGATCTGCACAGTTTTAAAGTGTCCCCGTCTGGAAAAATCTACCTGTGGGTCTTATACCTTTGAATCGTGGACTAGATTCACGAACTTAACACTTACAGGTGCTTTAAGAACTGACTACATCTACCCACAACTGGTTCTGTCCAGTAACGGTCAGCTGGAACTGGCCCAAGCTCAGCAGTGGTGGTTCAGGTAAGGTTAATATGGTTGGACTGGACAGATAGATAGATAGATAGATAGATAGATAGATAGATAGATAGATAGATAGATAGATAGATAGATAAATAGATATTTAGATAGATAGATAGATAGATAGATAGATAGATAGATAGATAGATAGATAGATAGATAGATAGATAGATAGATAGATAGATAGGTAGGTAGGTAGGTAGGTAGGTAGGTAGGTAGGTAGGTAGGTAGATATGTATATAGGTAGATAGGTAAGTACGTAGATATGTAGATCGATACGCGTAGTCTGTAGACTCTTACTTTTGCAGGATTGAAGACACAAATGAAGTTTCATAAGTTTCACATCTAATATCAATAGTTGACTTTCTTTTATCTTAATCCTCATTATGGCTTCTTCCAAGCTGACCACTCTGCTTTTAATTGACATGAGGCGTACATGACAAGTAATATATATGTTGAGAATGAAAGTGTGTGCTCATGTAAGTCAATAATGGTCTAACTATCTAGATGAAGGTGAAGTATATAACTATGAATTACTTCATTATCTTATCATAGAGGAAAATTCTTTGATTTTATTAACCATTAACTCACAGAAGTAATGAAAAAAAGCAGTCTTTTGCACGTGTAGCTATGAGGCTAAGTGCAAAAAAAAGTAATCTTTAAAAAAAAATGAAAAAGAAAAATTAATAATAATGTTTCTAAAATTTACTAACTGCCTTTTCCCTTCCCAAATTCCTTAAGAACACTATATAAGATTAAACTCCACAGGTATGAATATTATAAATTCACACAGAAATGAAATTTTGGAACATGCTAAGCTCGAGGAAAATTTCTCCACTTATGCTCCGCGATGTTGGAAAATCCGTACCGACTTCTGGTGAACTCGTCGTTATAACTTGTCGTTATGTTTCAGGTGGCCAATATGTGAGAAGTCGTAGACTGTGTTCTATGGCTCAGTCCTCTAATCCTGTAACTAATCGTCCATCTTGTCAGGCGACGTCAGCATGTTCGTGTACCATTTCAGTGCACGTCAATCGCTAAAAGTGGGTGGGCTCTCGCAATCAATTCTTCATCCGTGTTGAATGGTCGGTGGCGAGACAAACCGTGGTTTTGGATTGGTCGCCTGAAACAGAACTTATCTACTACCCTGTCACTCAGTGTGTGGCTCGAGTGAAGTCGATTCATGTCGCTTTGCTGGCGGGGGCGGCCTCCTTTAATCCTTTTCAGTGCCTCGTCATGTAGACAACATGCCGCTCTCAACGTATACTATCATTTGGTAACCTAGGGAGCCGCGCTGGTGTAGTGGTTACCAAACTGCGCCGGCAACCGGGTAACCCAGGATCAAACCCGGGCCTGGCGGGCGTGCTGTTGTGTCCCAATGTGGTGACCCTCGTTTTAATTAAACAGGGGATTAGGTATCAAACGAATTCTTTTTATTCCTCTTGTGGACGTCTCTCGTTCCAACAATAACTTGTCTACCGAGCCAGATGTATTCCACAGGTTGAGAAATATCAAAAGCGTGCTTAAAGGTGCACTTAAATAAAAGTCGTGATTAGGAAAGATTATTTTAAAAATGATTAAAGAGCACAATCGGGAGAGAAATAATATAGGAAGATGATGAAAAATGTAAGAGCGATAAAGCCTAGGAACACTTTAACACAGTGGTACAAAACCACCAGTGCAAAATACCCGTTGTAGGTTTCTGTACCCCAGAGTTGCTCCTTAAAATATCCTTATCTTGATATCACTGTCTCTCAGGCGTGTCTTACGGTGGGACTAATATGAAATTG
>JAMPIV010016072.1:265000-372500 GCA_024509875.1 Oreohelix idahoensis | reverse complement strand
TATCCGGTATTGCATATATCGTTGCATAGATCTGTGATTGTATCTATACGAAAGCTCTCCAGGGCTTCTATCAGGGAAGGTGTTGATTCATATGCCAGCTGTTTATTATTAACCAGGAAATATTTTAACGATGTTATACAAGTGAATAATAGATAATCATATCTTACTTACTTACTTAGTCGTTCCCCTTCTACCGTGAGGTGTAGAGATTTGGAAGAGAGAGCGCCAGACTATCCTATCGGCTGTCTTCCTCCTGGCCTGGTTCCATTTTAGTCCTCGATCCTTCAAAGATTGTCTAATGTTGTCCTCCCAGCGGACTCTGGGTCGTCCTCGGGGTCTGGATCCTTGGCTCTTTGTTTCCCATGCTTGTCGTGGTATCCGATCTTCTTCCATTCTGCAGACATGGCCAAACCATCTTAATTGGGACTGTTCTACTTGGGTCTGCAGGGGGTAGGATTTAAGGCCTTGACGTATCGTCTGGTTGCGTACCATGTCTCTTCTTGTTACTTCAACCACCTTCCTCAGATACCTCATTTCTGAGGTTTGGGATAATCATATCGCGGACCATTATCAGACAGACTGTACAAAGAGGTGACAAAAGCACCCGTTCCTGCTGTGTTTATGCAGACATAAACTTTAATGGCCCTGTATGGTTGGCCTTATAAACTATGTAATCATGAATCTTTAATCGTGAATGGAGTCACGTAGTCTATGTACTTGTCAATAAAATATATAAACTGTCAGCCATAGTCATCTGACATTATTTCGACCAGTTGCTGTTTGCAGTTTCCATTTGATAGATGACTTAATATTCCCCTAGAGATATAACTTGACCACCCTTCTACCAGCTTCAGACACATTCATAAATGAAAACAACAGGCGTATTTGAGACAATCGTGCTTTGACAAACATAGAGAGAGAGAGAGAGAGAGAGAGAGAGAGAGAGAGAGAGAGAGAGAGAGAGAGAGAGAGAGAGAGAGAGAGAGAGAGAGAGAGAGAGAGAGGGGGGGGAGAGAGAGAGAAAGAGAGAGAGAGAGGCAGAACGAGAGAAAGAGAGACGGAGAGAAACAGGTAGAAAAGAGAGAAATAGAGAAACGGAGAAAGACAGACAGACAGATAGACAGACAGACAGACATTGGCAAAGCTGCAGCTACCTTTGCCCGCCTCACATCGCGTGTTTGGGGAAACTCTAAACTCACAATGAAGACCAAAGCTGCGGTATATAATGCCTGCGTCACCAGCACACTCCTATATGGCAGCGAGACCTGGACGACCTATGCTAAGCAAGAAAGAAGGCTCAATACCTTCCATTTGCGGTGTCTACGCCGCATCCTCGGCATCTCGTGGAAAGATAAAGTGACAAATGTCGAGGTGTTGTCACGTGCTGGCCTTCAAAGTATGTATACGCTGCTTAGACAGCGCAGACTTCGCTGGCTTGGCCATGTTCGCCGCATGGAAGATGGTCGCATCCCAAAAGATATCTTCTACGGACAATTAGCAGATGGCAAGAGAACAGTTGGGCGACCACAGCTGAGGTTCAAAGATGTGTGCAAGAGAGATATGAGGGCACTGGACATGGATCCAGCAACATGGGAGGATGAAGCTGCCGATCGCACAAAGTGGCGATGCTATTTACGGCACCACCTCAGATTGGGCGAAGAGAGGCTCACACAAGAAGCAGAGGTGAGGAGAAAACGTCGAAAGGAGCACCAGGAAAATAAGCAGTTGAGGGCTGTCACCTCAGGGGCGCATTCCCATAGTCAGTTATGACTGAAGGGGCTATTATTATTATTATTATTATTATTAATATATATATATATATATATATATATATATATATATATATATATATATATATATATATATATATATATATATATATATATATATATATAGGTAGGTAGGTAGGTAGCTAGCAAGCTATCGATAGATAGATAGACAGACAGACAGACAATCTTTTACGACAGCGATATTTACTATAACAGTCACCCTCTTGTGTTTTCAAATACAGAAACAATACACTGACCATCAGTCAAGACATTACCACGCCCATATTGTCTGCCACACTCTTGGGAAGAATCTATAACCTTGACCCTAAATAAAACCCAGCTAGAACGCCAATGGCCATTTCGTAAATCCTGCTATGTTGGTGACGGCAGCTTCTCCTTACAATGCACCTTGTCATTGGCCCCGAATCTTAAACGGCCGATTAAAATCAACATTTTGTTGTTGGATGCTGGGACATCGGGATTAACGCAACAATGATGATAGCAAAGTGGAAAATTGATCCGTTTCTTTTATTCTAGTAGCCTACAATTTTTGATGTGCTTATACTGAAATAATAATGGCTACTAGATTTGTTCATATTTTAATATATTTGATTATTTTTGTATATTTGATTTTATTCCTGTTAAAAACAGTTCAAATAAATAAATAAAATTATGTATTGTTTTCAAACGAGGAAAAGACAAAGTGTTTTAGTGTTGCCCGTTGTTTAATCACGTGCTGGTTGATGTCCCTAGTAGTTGGTGGTCTGTTTTGTTGTGTAGCCCCAACCGTTTCTGTTGTCTTGGTTGTTACTTGTTGTGTAGCTCTAACTGTTTCTGTTGTCTTGATTGTTACTTGTTGTGTAGCCCTAACTGTTTCTGTTGTCTTGGTTGTTACTTGTTGTGTAGCTCTAACTGTTTCTGTTGTCTTGGTTGTTACTTGTTGTGTAGCTCTAACTGTTTCTGTTGTCTTGATTGTTACTTGTTGTGTCGCCTTAACCGTTTCTGTTGTCTTGGTTGTTACTTGTTGTGTAGCTCTAACTGTTTCTGTTGTCTTGATTGTTACTTGTTGTGTAGCCCTAACCGTTTCTGTTGTCTTGGTTGTTACTTGTTGTGTAGCCCTAACTGTTTCTGTTGTCTTGGTTGTTACTTGTTGTGTCGCCTTAACCGTTTCTGTTGTCTTGGTTTATACTTGTTGTGTCGCCCTAACTGTTTCTGTTGTCTTGGTGTGTAATTATTGTGTCGACCTAACCGTTTCTGTTGTCTTGATGTGTAATTATTGTGTCGCCCTAACCGTTTCTGTTGTCTTGGTGTGTAATTACTGTGTCGCCCTAACCGTTTCTGTTGTCTTGGTGTGTAATTATTGTGTCGCCCTAACCGTTTCTGTTGTCTTGGTGTGTAATTATTGTGTCGCCCTAACCGTTTCTGTTGTCTTGGTGTGTAATTATTGTGTCGCCCTAACTGTTTCTGTTGTCTTGGTGTGTAATTATTGTGTCGCCCTAACCGTTTCTGTTGTCTTGGTGTGTAATTATTGTGTCGCCCTAACCGTTTCTGTTGTCTTGGTGTGTAATTATTGTGTCGTCCTAACCGTTTCTGTTGTCTTGGTGTGTAATTATTGTGTCGCCCTAACCGTTTCTGTTGTCTTGGTGTGTAATTATTGTGTCGCCCTAACTGTTTCTGTTGTCTTGGTGTGTAATTATTGTGTCGCCCTAACTGTTTCTGTTGTCTTGGTGTGTAATTATTGTGTCGACCTAACCGTTTCTGTTGTCTTGATGTGTAATTATTGTGTCGCCCTAACCGTTTCTGTTGTCTTGGTGTGTAATTACTGTGTCGCCCTAACCGTTTCTGTTGTCTTGGGCGACTAATTCCCTTCCTCGCTGCCATTGCCTTCCCTAACTCAGCAATACAGTCAGGGACCCATTTGCAGTCTGTTTTCTTCTTCTGTTGTATTGTTCTTCCATCTTCTTCGTTGTCGTCATGCTCTTCTTTCTCTTAATCATAATTATCATCATCATCTTCTTCTGCCTTTTTTCTTCGTCGTCGTCATGTTTTCATTATTTGTCTCCATCTTTATTCTCCCCCTCTTCTTCTTCACCAGGTTTATCTAATTTTTGATGTTCTCGTGTGTCCTCATGTCATTCTTACCAGTTTGTATTTTTATTTAACAGTTGACAGTTCTGTCAGACAACATGTCAGTGACAACATGTCAGTGACAACATGTCAGTGACAACATGTCAGTGACAGCATGTCAGTGACAACATGTCAGTGACAGCATGTCAGTGACAGCATGTCAGTGACAACATGTCAGTGACAGCATGTCAGTGACAGCATGTCAGTGACAACAGCGACTTTCGATGCCGGCTTGTATTTTTTTTATTTTTTTTAAGCATTTGAATTAATTCTCACTTTCCTTTGTCTTCTGTTTTTATGTTTTTGTCGCTGTGGCGAGCTTGTCTCCCTTGCTCTACAGGAGTGGTCCAACAATGACCAGACTTAGATTATAACGATGAGGGTATTCAAATGTATTAACCTTCGCTCAAGATTACTCTTGGCAGAGCTTTAACTACACGATTGATGCTTCTATTTAAGGGAACCTCATAGGTACTTTACAGAATGGCAAGCAAAACAACTGAGATCAGCTAAGTCGTTATGAACTTGTTATCCCCACCCCACTTCTTTGAGACGTTTAAAGTGATTCAGCAAACTATTAATTTATTAACTCTGTGTATTAAAAAAAAAAACTGAGTCATACGGGTGCAAATTTAATATACAATTATTGGTTAACAAAAGCGAAATTAATAAAGTTATTTTAACAGGGACATAATATAATAATTTTGATCATTATCGGATGATTGTCACGGGTTGCCTCTGTTAAAGTACTGTCCGCCCGTTCGTTTATTCCCGTGTATTAAAAGAGTTTGTCTGCATTTGATATATGTATACCATCATTATTCCCATATGTGTCTATATGAATGTTAGAACATTGGTATACAACAAAAGTGTCACGCGAATGTTTTGTTCGTGGGTGTGCCAAAAACTGCACTGTATCGTCCCTGTATTATTTATGCAGTGTTCTCTCACAAGGGATCACGAATTAGTAATGTCTCAGATATGCCCAACAGCTCAACTATAACCAGTTAAGAAGCCAATGCTGTTCCGGTAAATTAACAACACAGTTTAATGAAAACTCATGATCCATGAGACATGATGAACCGTCCTTAGTTAATGTCATTCTGTCTATTCGTAACATAGTGTTATACTCCTTGACGGTAATACATTGTTGCTTATTAGTCCCAATACTTTTATACATCTCTATGTATTGATTATATCCGTGCCCTTCTCCCGTACCTTCTGTTCAAACTCATTTAACTTCATTAACATGAATTCCCCCAAAAGTCAGTACACATTAGCGACAGAGCAGGCAGGATCTTTAAGACTCCGATTTTTACGGTGTATAGACCTGCCAGTCTAAAAAATGCATAAGCATCACATTATACATTATTAATAGTACTCATCCTGGTATACATTCCCATTCATGGCACGAATCAATATAACCCTTTTCTATGGGTTTTCAAGCAAACCAGCACACACAAGGCTGTTCGCGTCTTGTTTATTTCTTGGGTCCATTTTTGTTCTCCACGTCATTGTTTCAACACAAAAAAACTCCTACGTCATCCTTTTTTACTGCGCGCATGAATAATGCACCTAAGTGTACTATTCACATATTATCAAATATTTTCCCCAAACTCAACTCAGCGCTATTTGATGCGCAACACCAGAAATGTTGTAAAAAACCATACGCAACAATTACCTCCTACCACCGTTAAGAAAAAAGACACGTAGTTTCTTTTTTCTTCAAAAATGTACCACTTAAGGTAATTTAAAAAAAACCATACCAACATAATACTATCCTACGTCTCAGTAAGTCTACGTCAGCTAATGTCTCATAATATAATCAGTCAGTCGTCGATGAGATGAAAAGGTGATAAACAAGTCATAATAATCTACTGCCTTATGAATAAAATCCATGTAGGAAGTAATAATATTACTAAATTAAAACAAATTACGCGGAATCAACACCGCCCTCTATTACCTCTAGTATCAATAATACTAGAACCAAAACTTATATAATAGGGTTATATCTAATAGGATTACCTACCCATCGGAAAATGATTGCAATAATGTGTACCTCCACAATACAGAGTACACTGCAAATCTCATACATATTTATTCCTGATCAAGCCCCAAAAAAAATAGCAAATACATGCATAAATTGGTCCCAAATTACCTATTTCAATGCCCCTAGGAACCTCTATAATATACACGCAAAAATTTATCGCTAAAGACTATCATTGCCGTACAGTCATATTATAGTACACTGTATGTGCACCTTACACCATACACACCAAATTGTGTTCCGGATAAAACTAATAAAAAAAATTCAATGTCCCAATTATATCACCACTACTGTTGACCATGGACTAACTGTCATTAAAAACTTGTGTACTGTCTTCCTGAGGGCACCTCGACAGTACGTCTGCAACCACATTGTCGGACCCTCGAATTGCTTGAATAGTATAATTATACGGCTGCATCAGAATCGAATAACGGGCTGCTCGGGCGCATTTATGGTTCTTCGTCTTTAAATACGCTAAAGCCTTCTGATCTGATTGTATTACGAAAGATACGCCTAACAGATACTTCTCTAATTTGGTCACTGCCCATACCACCGCGAGAAGTTCCTTTTCCAACACCGAATAATTCATTTCCGCCTTGTTTAACTTTCTCGAAATGTACGTGATCGGATGCAGATGTCCATCAAATTGTTGAAGCAACACAGCACCAACGCCCTTGGACGAAGCATCTGTTCGAAGAGTATAAAGATTATTAAGCCTGGGTAGTTTTAAAATCGGTGGGGATGAAAACAAATCTTTAATTTTTAGAAAAGCAGCATTGCATTCTGGAGTCCACCTAATTACATTAGGAGCCCCTTTCCTAAGTAGAGTGAACAGATCTGATGTAATTGAAGACAAGTTAGGAATAAATTTACCATAATATTGCACTAGTCCTAACACACTACGAACTTGTTTTTTTGTCCTAGGAATGGAAAGATTTAGAATCTTGGAAACATTCTGCTCCAAAGTTTGAAGATTCCCATGACCAATCCTATGACCTAGAAATGTAATCTCAGAGAATCCAATATACACCTTAGATGGTCTAGCAGATAACCCAGCAGATCTGAGCGTGGATAATAGAGAGTGTAAACCGTGAAAGTGTTCTTCCCAAGTGTTGCTAAACAAACAAATATCATCTATGTACGAGATTATATCTTGTCTATGCGAGAAGAGAATTCTCATCATTCTAGTGAACGTAGCAGGTGCGTTCATCAGTCCAAAACACATAAAATTGAACTGGAACAACCCTCTGGGAGTAGCAAAAGCCGTAAAATGTTTACATCTTTCCGCCAACGGGACCTGCCAATAACCTTTTGACAGATCGAACTTACTGAAATATACTGCACCTGCTAATTTTGGTAAAAGATCATCCAATAATGGTAACGGTTCGGCGTCAAAAATTGTGACCTGATTTAATTTTCTAAAATCAATGCAGAGCCGAATGTTATTGTCTTTTTTTTTAATTGCAACCATGGGAAAAGCAAAATTACTTTGAGAAGAACTGATTATACCTAATTGCAGCATGTCATCTATTTCTTTGTTTACTTTGTCTTGAAAGTGTAATGGTATCGGGTATGGACGCACTCTAATAGCCTTTTCATCATTTAAAATGATGTCATGTGTGATGACATTTGTTTTGCCTGGTATATCTGTAAGTACATCATGAAACGAATGTAATAATTCGGATACATGTGTTTTGTTCTCAAGTGTAAGATTCGGACAGATTGTCACGTCCTCCCAAGTTTCGGTAGATTGAACTGGTAGACTAGGAAACGTCATTGATACAGCTGGGAAAGAAGATTCTTCTTCCTGAATCACTGATAAAGACGCCCAGCTCGTTGGATGTGAACCTACATTATCAACCGCGTGAAAGACTGCCTGAAGATGTTCAGGTCTTGAGTGAAACTCTTTCAACATGTTAATGTGAAAAATCTTTCTTTGTCCCTTAACATCAAGGACATAATCGACATCTGAAATACGTGACAGAATCTTGAATGGACCACACCAAGTTATCAGTAGTCGATTCTGTTTGCTCGGTAAAAGCACGAACGCTTCGTCGCCTGGTACAAGAAGACGAAGACGTCTTGACGTCAGATTCTGTTGTGATTTCTGTAACATACGAGCTTTTTCTTTAGCTCTCTCCGATGCATCTGTTGCCAGCTGGCATGCATCCATGAATTTTTTCCTAAGATTTACAACATACTCATAAGACGATTGAGTTTCTTGCGATAAGGAAGAATCAATCAACAAGTCTTTGATCAAGGACAATGGACCTCTAGGCTGAGCACCAAATACAAGTTGAAATGGACTGAAACCTGTATGCTCATTCGGTATTTCACGATATGCAAAAAGTACCGCTGGTAAAACTCGGTCCCACTCTTTAGGAAAATCGATTGTAATCTTTCCTAACATCTGTTTTATTGATCGATTTAGATGCTCCACCATCCCGTTTGAAGCGGCGTGATATACGGAACTCAGTGATCTGTCTATATGAAACATTGCCATAACCTCACTCATTGCACCTGACACAAACTGAGAACCTCTGTCCGACAACAGTTTTCTCGGAAATCCGATTCTAGTAAAGATATGAAACAAAGCATCAGCTACATCCTGCGTAGTAATGTTCTTGAGTGGTATGGCCTCTGGCCAGCGCGTGCACAAATCTATACAAGTTAATACATATCTATGTCCCCTCGATGACATTATAGGAAGTGGGCCAATAATGTCCACGGCCATCTTCTCAAATGGACGCACCGGAATATCGGCTGCTTGAATTGGAGCCAAATGACGTGCCCCTCTAGACTTCACCTCCTGACAAGTAACACAAGAACGGCAAAACATCGCAATGTCTTTCGACATTCCTGGCCAGAAAAAAGATGCCAGAATTCTAGATCTAGTACGAGAGTATCCCATGTGACCTGCACAACGGGAATCGTGAGCATGACTCAATATATAGGATCTCATTACCTTAGGCACCATGATCTGAGTAGTAATATGACAAGATTTACTATCTCTGAATCTTCGCACTAATATGTCATTTACGATAGTATACCATTGTTTGTGAGAAGTATGACCATTTGTATCATCCTGTTGGACTAAACTAAAAAATTTCTTTAATGAAAGATCACTGTTTTGTAAAGTAGAAAAAACTTCCTTGTTGATGTTACTGTGTAACACATCATCATTAACTAGTGGCACAACATTATGTTGAGACTGCTCCTGTGCTCGAGTAACCACAACATTAGCCCTGTGTACGTGTTCTCGTTCCCAATCATTTATTTGCTCAAGAGTACACTCTTTAAAACCGTGAATGCGACCAAGAACTAAATCGCAAACTGGATTCGGCAACAAACATACTTTTATTTGTCCCGTAAAAAATGGCGTCGCGATATGAACCACCGCAGTTTGAAATTTCTCAATTCTACCACCAATCGTAATGCACTTAACTCATGTGCCTGTACAACAAGAAGAATCAACCAAACATTGTCGCACACCTACCGTCGTGCAACCTGAATCCTTTAATAAAGTTACTGGTATGCCATTAAGTAAGCCCTTGTGAAACTCTAAAGACCCGGTTCCTTCATGAGCTGACATAGCAGGTAACGCCGGCAATGGGTGTCCACATCTCAGTCTGGATACCTGTTAAACTCTTTGTGTAGTTGTTAACTCATACTGGCTACTGGTTGTTGAATCATGCTTTATTTGTTAAATGATGTGAATGTCCACCAGTGGATAAATGTAGATGTTGGGACTGGTGTAGTAAAGTGTAACGATTGTCAACTCATCAAACCCAGCACAGTTTTGGTCATACAGGTCATCTTGTCCTGGAACGTGATGAGGCTCCCACAAGAATGTGAGTGTAAACAATGAGTGTGTATCTGAATGTCAGTACGCGAATGGTAGAATGATTCGATAGAGTTGACAGGTTGGTAGTACATCACTCATACTCACACTGTTCGAATTCAAGAAGTACTGGAACTACGGTGGTCTTTTATAACATTTAATGGGACGCACACTTGGACAGTACGTGTATGGTTACAGGAACAAATGTCGACATAGACAGCATAATGTTGATCACAGGAATATCATCTTAAGTTAGCATTCATGCTTGGCAAATATCATAATGGAGCATTCGTAAATAAGCATTCAGCGTTCCATCATGTAAATCATCTGGCTTTACTGACTGGGCACGTCAGACCATAACCAATATATAGGAAGGCTCCTAGACCTAACCTCGTCTAGCGAATATTCCTTCACGTAAAGTTCAATATATATATATTTCATAATATAGGAATCCCAGACATGGGTTCTCACATGTAGCAGTGATCTCTTGGTTCATCGAGCGATAGTACAGGCATCCCTTTTTCTCACTCGATAAATACAAAGTATATGAATTTCAACATGGCTGTTCTCTCTCTCGTGAGCTTCACTCACTATAGAATATAGACCAAAATTAGTCATTCATTAAATGTCCTCATTTCTTCATAGCTTCTCTCATAGAGGTAATTGAATAATATCATACAATCCAGTGCTGATACATAGGAATGTCTTCTTCCTTTGAATGGATATTCTTTTTTAAAAGTACCACTGTGCATCTGCTTATCAACAACGATGGCGAAGCCCAAGTTCATAATAAATTGTGGTTTTACCTTTTTATGCGAAATATAACTTTGCCATTCCTTGGCAAAAGAGAATAAACACTGGGGTAAAGTACATACAACATGTCTAAATGATTATCACTTTTCCCCATCCATATATAGATCACTATTTCGGCAAAAAGCCTGCTACAACAAAACTCGGCATCCTCACAGGATGACAGCCATGGATCACACCCCTTTGCTAGCGATACTTCCGCTGCATAGCCTTTGACCTTTTCTAGCGACAACCAAATTAGTTCGACTTAGAAATGCAAAGATATCCATATATAAGACAGACTCGTCCTACTCATACAAACACTACGTATAAATTCAGGCCATAGATATACTGAAGCAAGAACAATCTATTCCTACCCAGCCACAGAATAAATCACAGTAGGCCTAGAGTCGTCTGCGGAGTCCGATCGAAGATGACAGAACTATTTTCAAGGGAAGCAACCCAAAAATGACTTCTCCTTAAGCACTTAAAAAAGGAAATACTTTGCTTACAAAATATTTGCGAACATAATAAGAATAAAAATGTATTATATTGCAAGATAGTAAAAATTGCCCTTTACAGTCTTACCACACCTCCCGGGAAAAAAAAAAATAAAATTTTTTTTTTAAAATACATCTAGGAGCACCGTAGAATAGGCTCACAACGCAAGAATACTGCGCAGATGAAAATATCAGGAATAACTATAATTCCCAATATGACTGGTGAGAATATATATCTCAAAATCTGAGAGAAATTGTTTCCCTACGAATAAATGTTTCCAGGAAGGTGTGATGTACGTATAATACAATTCTGTTAATTATACAATGCATACCAAAAATTCACACTACAATCTTAAATTTATGATTTATGAAGAAACAATCATCAAAGAACAGCGGTGAATTAACATCAATAAACCGCTAAGTAGCGATACCATCATTCTATTATTAAATTACAAATGTGTATCTTAGTAAAGAAACAAAAAATAACTGTTGTAAAGTTATACATATTAAAAAGATCCAATATTTAACAGTTAAGTGGCATCATGTGGGCATCTGGACAGAATGTCCGCCATCACATTTTCTGAACCACGGATAGCTCGTACCGAAAAATGAAAAGGTTGAAGAGCGATTGCGTATCGAGTTGATCTCGAGCTCTTCAAGTTCTTACTTTGGATAGCCGTAAGAGCTTTTTGGTCAGTTTCCACTACGAAATGCGCGCCCAGAAGGAATCTTTGGAGTTTGAGAATTGACCAAACCATTGCCAATAATTCGCGGTCTAAAACCGAGTAATTCCTTTCTGCAGCATTAAGTTTTCTGGATATGTACATTACAGGATGCAGAGTTCCAGAGTACTCTTGCATTAGTGCCGCTCCAATCCCAGTGGATGAAGCGTCACTACGAAGAACAAATGTCTTATCTGTTGTAGGTAACACTAAAATAGGTGGTGATGAAAACATAGTTTTGATCTTCTCTAGTGAAGATTGGCATTCATGAGACCAGTGAACCATGTTAGGCGACCCTTTCTTTAATAGTGTAGAGAGAGGTGCCATGATAGAGGACAGATTCGGAATGAAACGTCCATAAAATTGTATGAGACCTAAAAGACTTCGCACTTGCTTTTTAGTCCTAGGGATAGAGATGTTAAGTATCTTAGTGATATTATGGTCTTCTGTCTTCAAGAAACCGTGACCTACTCGATGGCCTAAGAAAGCAATTTCGCTAAAGCCAATACAAGCTTTAGATGGTTTTGCTGTCAGGTTATACTCACGCAGAGTTGATAATAATTCAACTAATCCTGAATAGTGATCTTCCCAAGTATCGCTGAAAAGACAGATGTCGTCTAGATAAGCAATGACATCTGACCGATACGATAGGATTCGACGCATCATGCGTACAAATGTAGCTGGTGCGTTCATAAGGCCGAAAGGCATAAAATTCCATTGGAAAAGGCCTCTGGGAGTAGAGAAAGCGGTAAGAGGTTTGGCGCGTTCGGATAATGGAACTTGCCAATATCCTTTAGACAAATCAAGTTTAGTGAAAAAATGCGATTTAGAAAGACGAGTAAGTAACTCTTCTAGTAAAGGCATAGGTTCAGCATCGAACTTCGTAACTTGATTCAATTTGCGATAGTCAACGCAAAGACGTATGTTATTGTCTTTTTTTCGAACAATAACCATCGGCGAAGAATATGCAGAAGTGGATGGTTCGATTATTTGTAAATCTATCATTTCATCCAACTCCTTTTCAACTGTGTTTGGAAATGTATAGGGATAGGATAAGGCCTAACCCTAATTGGAGTATGTTCAGTTAGAACAATGTCATGCTCAATGACATGAGTTTGTCCAGGGATGTCAGTGAGGACATCCTGAAATGTTTGTAACATAGACGAAACTTGTCGCCGTTCTCCTAGAGACAAATCAGGAGAAACAGTAACGTCTTTCCATGATTCACTAGAATGAAGTGGGATCATTGGAAGCGGGAGATTAACATCCGAAAAACTTGTTTCCTCATCCTGTATTACAGACAGTGATGAGTAATGACCATGTTTGACATGAGAATCGTCCGTTGCCTGGAAAATAGGCTGTAAATAGTCAGGACGTTCATGGAACTCCGTAAGCATATTGATGTGGAAGGTTTTATGCTTCCCGTTAATATCGACGATGTAGTCAACATCTGAAATTTTCGATATTATATCGTACGGACCTTTCCAACTAATAAGGAGTCTATTTTCACGACAAGGTAGCAAAACAAATGCTTTGTCACCAGGACAAAGTTGTCGTAAAGTTCTCTTCTTATTAGCAAATTGTCTTGCCTTCTGCTTAGCAAATTCAGAAGAGGACGTTGCCAATTTGCATGCTTCGATAATCTTTTGTCTCAGCGCGATGACACACGCGATCCCCACACTGGCCACCAGTTGTTAAACTCTTTGTGTAGTTGTTAACTCATACTGGCTACTAGTTGTTGAATCATGCTTTATTTGTTAAATGATGTGAATGTCCACCAGTGGATAAATGTAGATGTTGGGACTGGTGTAGTAAAGTGTAACGATTGTCAACTCATCAAACCCAGCACAGTTTTGGTCATACAGGTCATCTTGTCCTGGAACGTGATGAGGCTCCGACAAGAATGTGAGTGTAAACAATGAGTGTGTATCTGAATGTCAGTACGCGAATGGTAGAATGATTCGATAGAGTTGACAGGTTGGTAGTACATCACTCATACTCACACTGTTCGAATTCAAGAAGTACTGGAACTACGGTGGTCTTTTATAACATTTAATGGGACGCACACTTGGACAGTACGTGTATGGTTACAGGAACAAATGTCGACATAGACAGCATAATGTTGATCACAGGAATATCATCTTAAGTTAGCATTCATGCTTGGCAAATATCATAATGGAGCATTCGTAAATAAGCATTCAGCGTTCCATCATGTAAATCATCTGGCTTTACTGACTGGGCACGTCAGACCAAAACCAATATATAGAAAGGCTCCTAGACCTAACCTCGTCTAGCGAATATTCCTTCACGTAAAGTTCAATATATATATATTTCATAATATAGGAATCCCAGACATGGGTTCTCACACGTAGCAGTGATCTCTTGGTTCATCGAGCGATAGTACAGGCATCCCTTTTTCTCACTCGATAAATACAAAGTATATGAATTTCAACATGGCTGTTCTCTCTCTCGTGAGCTTCACTCACTATAGAATATAGACCAAAATTAGTCATTCATTAAATGTCCTCATTTCTTCATAGCTTCTCTCATAGAGGTAATTGAATAATATCATACAATCTAGTGCTGATACATAGGAATGTCTTCTTCCTTTGAATGGATATTCTTTTTTAAAAGTACCACTGTGCATCTGCTTATCAACAACGATGGCGAAGCCCAAGTTCACAATAAATTGTGGTTTTACCTTTTTATGCGAAATATAACTTTGCCATTCCTTGGCAAAAGAGAATAAACACTGGGGTAAAGTACATACAACATGTCTAAATGATTATCACTTTTCCCCATCCATATATAGATCACTATTTCGGCAAAAAAGCCTGCTACAACAAAACTCGGCATCCTCACAGGATGACAGCCATGGATCACACCCCTTGCTAGCGATACTTCCGCTGCATAGCCTTTGACCTTTTCTAGCGACAACCAAATTAGTTCGACTTAGAAATGCAAAGATATCCATATATAAGACAGACTCGTCCTACTCATACAAACACTACGTATAAATTCAGGCCATAGATATACTGAAGCAAGAACACTCTATTCCTACCCAGCCAAATAGATTCTTGCATAAAACATTCTTCCGCATTACAGTAGGCCTAGAGTAATATCGTCTGCGGAGTCCGATCGAAGATGACAGAACTATTTTCAATAAAAATTTCTCCGAAGCAATTTAGTTGCCCAAAAATGATCGTGATCCATCCTTCGTTTTTATTTCTCCATCTTCGGAAATCTTGTGATTTATTTCTATTTCCAACTTCAAAATGAGAAAAATTTCTTTCGTAATTATTATTTCGATCTGAACTGGCACTTCTATAACGAAACCTATCTCTGTCACCACCATTCGATCTAAATTTTCCCTGTCTGTTATTTACAGTAGCAACACCCGCTGACTGTAACGATTCATGTAGTTTAGTGTTTCTGACATTCAAGTTCGGATGAGCAACCGAAAACTGGCGCCCTAGGGTCTCAACTTCCGATAACGATTTAGGATTCCGCTCCTGTAAAAATGCCAAAAACTTATCACTTACTGAGGATAATACCTTATCCCGTAATATTAAATCTGCCAGATCTTCAAAATTCCGTTGTACTTTTTTCAAGTTCGATCCAACGATTAAAAGTTAAACGAATATCCGAAATGAATTGTGAGAACTCTTTTCCTGTTTCCGGCAACAACTCTTTAAAACGCCTTCTATAACCTTCAGCTGGAAGCTGATATTTTTTTAATAGCGTAGCTCTAGCTTCCTCATAGTTTTGATTATCGCCTTCTAACGAAGCGACTGCACTTAACGCCTCTCCTGATAAAAAATTCATTAGTTTGCTACACCACTTACTTTTATCAATTTTATATTCTGTGCATACCAATTGGAATCTTGACAAGAAGAACGTAATATCGTCGACCCCTGGTTTAAACATGGGCAAATGGATTTTAATGTCACCTTTTTGACCATCATTCTGAGTGTGTGATTGACTAGTAGCATTTCCATTTTGCAACTTCTGTCTTTCAATTTCTAACTGCAACATTCTCTCTTCATGCGCTCGTTTTTCTCCCTCAAGTGTAAATTCATATTGTCTCCTTTTCTTATTTTCTTCCATCTCCAAGTGTTTAATTCTCTCTTCGTCTTGCCTCCTTTTCTCATTTTCTTCCATTTCCAACCGTTTCATACGTTCTTGATTGGCTAATTCTCTATCTTTTAATTCCAACTGACGTTTCTCTCTTTCCTGCGCCTCTTTATATTCTGTTTGAGCAAACTCTTGTAATTTGTCTCCTGATAAACCAAGAATTTTACCCTGTTTAATGAAGTATTCCGCCGTCGACATTTCAAATTCTGAATTCTAATATTTACCTCATCAAATAAACTGTAGTCTTATAAGTAATATCTTATAATCGAAACCTTATCGATACTCATTATTGGAGAATTAAAGAAGAGATCATATCGTAAAGAACCACGGAGTCAACACAAAAATCTACAACATTTCAGCAGCCCCAAAGAAATTGGCTATAAGCCTTTGCGATTCATCGACCTGAAATCAACCTAGGAAAACACCTCAGGACACCTATGATGAAGAACAAGCATCTTACGAGTTAAAATGACAAAGAAAGGTGCTCACTAATAATAACCAGGGTACTGACACCATAATAACAATGTCTACTTATCTGCGGGAATCCCAATACTCCTCGTACATATTTCGATCCAACACAGGTTATGAAATTCATACAGCTGAATTCAAGGTTAGCAATTCTCCAAAACGAACAGTAATTTGCTCTGGTTGAAAGTATCTGTTACCGAATGACGTCACTCAATGTAACCTCCGCAGGTACACAGCAGGACTTGAAAATGGAAATCGAAAACTGTAGCATAACTCCCCCGGTACAATTATGATACTTCTCTGGAGACTTGAATATGTACATCACACGAACGTTGACCTTCTAAGTCAAGGTTACGACTTTGACATAACGATCGATTGATTGAGCCTGCAACAAGTGTCATTGTTCCAATATGCGTGGCAATTAATTGAGCTCCAAATATCTGAATTTATAGAACGGGAAGGTACATTATACTGGCCACCATGTTAAAGTACTGTCCGCCCGTTCGTTTATTCCCGTGTATTAAAAGAGTTTGTCTGCATTTGATATATGTATACCATCATTATTCCCATATGTGTCTATATGAATGTTAGAACATTGGTATACAACAAAAGTGTCACGCGAATGTTTTGTTCGTGGGTGTGCCAAAAACTGCACGGTATCGTCCCTGTATTATTTATGCAGTGTTCTCTCACAAGGGATCACGAATTAGTAATGTCTCAGATATGCCCAACAGCTCAACTATAACCAGGTAAGAAGCCAATGCTGTTCCGGTAAATTAACAACACAGTTTAATGAAAACTCATGATCCATGAGACATGATGAACCGTCCTTAGTTAATGTCATTCTGTCTATTCGTAACATAGTGTTATACTCCTTGACGGTAATACATTGTTGTTTATTAGTCCCAATACTTCTATACATCTCTATGTATTGATTATATCCGTGCCCTTCTCCCGTACCTTCTGTTCAAACTCATTTAACTTCATTAACATGAATTCCCCCAAAAGTCAGTACACATTAGCGACAGAGCAGGCAGGATCTTTAAGACTCCGATTTTTACGGTGTATAGACCTGTCAGTCTAAAAAATGCATAAGCATCACATTATACATTATTAATAGTACTCATCCTGGTATACATTCCCATTCATGGCACGAATCAATATAACCCTTTTCTATGGGTTTTCAAGCAAACCAGCACACACAAGGCTGTTCGCGTCTTGTTTATTTCTTGGGTCCATTTTTGTTCTCCACGTCATTGTTTCAACACACAAAAACTCCTACGTCATCCTTTTTTACTGCGCGCATGAATAATGCACCTAAGTGTACTATTCACATATTATCAAATATTTTCCCCAAACTCAACTCAGCGCTATTTGATGCGCAACACCAGAAATGTTGTAAAAAACCCTACGCAACAGCCTCTCCTCAACTTTGCAGTTGTGGGCCAATAGTGGCCAAAACTCAAGAGTGACTGATGTGGGTCTTCATAGATGTCTACCTTTGCTCAAGATTACTCTTGGCAGAGTTGTAGATAGAAGGATAATGATTCTTCTGCCTCCTAGGAGTCTTCAAAAGATATGCAGAATAGCGAGAAAATGCTGCATTGGCTGAGTACGTTTACTCTAGTATCTGCCGTCACCTTTAGTGAAGATGGATATAAATGATTTATGACTGGATCACTCACGTCTTTGGTCAATGTTGTAGGGCGCAGCACGTTCCCAGAAGCGCCAGGGAGTGTCTACGAAGTTAGTTCTGCGTCTCTACGACCAGTCTGATGATGGTGCCTAGCGTCGACTTCATGATACTTATACCCTCACTTGTTCCAGAGAAAACTTAACTGACCGACCCATCTGGGTTTCTACCTGTGCCTCTAATCTTAGCAAAGCTGAGAAGCTCAAAGCAAACATGACAAATTATCACTGAAAGGAGTGTAAAATTGATAAGAAAATGGATAATATCTGCTTGATAGCAGAGAAAGAAATGGGCCGACCACGGAAATTTCACGTAATCAGTACTCACAACAAATGTAACTGAGTACTGCCGGAGAGGAGAATAGATCGACCCAATATTTCCGTCACAATGATATGCATGGAAATTTTACATACACTGTGCCAATATTTTGGTACTCGACTGCCAGGTGATGACGATGATTTGTCGTTGATCTTGGGTTCAGTCACTTCCGGTTCCCAGAGGGACTTTTTCTTCTCTTCCGGAGTCAAATAATGTGGCAGTAGCACGTCCCTTGCAGCAAGGCTGCGGTAACTACTAACGTTGCAAGCGTCTCCAAAACCCACCGGATTAGACTTCTAGCGTCGTCTGCTGGTAACATGTACCACATACTGAAAGGAAACAAATGTCTCTTTTTAAGTATCGGATCTCCTGATATAAACGTGAGCGACCTCCACTTTCATCGAACATTTCATCTTACTCAGAAATGTTCCTGTTATCCATAAGTATTAAATCTAAACCCTTTGAGTCAGATGAAATCGCTTTTGAACCGTGGAAGACGACAAATGCAACACTCTATATATATACACACACACACACACACACACACACACACACACACACACATATATATATATTTATATATATATATATATATATATATATATAAGATGATAGGAAACTCTTTACAGAGCGATACAACAGGAAGCAATCTGGTCACCAAAAGAGGTCCCCCCGTCCGACAAGTGTTTCGGCCCGATATACTCATTTACACTCTAAGGGGGCGGGCCCACTTGGTACATGACTCCCAAGCGTCTCGGCCTCCTGTGGTCTTGTATCGAAAATGAACCCATTTCACTTATGGTAGCAACTTTAAAATCCACAACTCCGCCAGCCGTGGAGGCAATTGTGAAAGTAACAAAGAGAAGACAAATTATTCCGTTCGTTCCGTCGCACATCACAACTAAGGACACACACTGAGACCCCTGCGCGAAGCCGACGAGTCTAGCCACTGCGCGCTAGCCACTGAAATTCTGTGCCTGACACCCCTTATAATATACGCCGCCTGTTGCCCCTCAGTCACAGCCCTTTCACTAGTACCACCAAAAAACTCAGCGTATTGTGGACTTAGAAAAATTTTGGTGTTTTCTGAACCGCAGCGTTTATTGTCACGATTTCCATTGCCCATTGCGGTTGTTCCACAGCCAGCCTGATGCCTTTTCGGCAGTTTCACTAAGCCTCTTCAGTGCCCTTGTTCTCGACTGTCCCCTCAGCCCCAACAGTTTCAATAAAACATACACTGATGCAGCCACAAGCCCTCTTGCGCCCACTTCAACAGCCATGACCCTTGCAGTGAACCCATCGTGTCTCAGATCCGCGGCCAGATAACTATACTTGGCCGCTTTGAACTGAACGAATGTTGCTCGTCTAATCTGGATTCAAATGGCACGGTCAGTTCAATCAGTGTGACCTGAAGCGTTGCTGAAGAATGAAGCACTATATCCGGCCGTCTCCGCGATTTTCTGATAATCTCTGGATATGCCCCTCGTCCAGATAGGTCTACGGCCATCTCCCAGTCGTTTGCACAGTCAAGAAGAGATGGTAAACTGCTACCAGGTTTACTCGGTTTGGGGTGTGCTGACTTTCCTGCCTTCAGAAAGTATGTATTTGCGGTGCTCGGCCTGGGTTTGCTATTCGCCTTCATCCTTGCCAGATCTATTGTCGCAGCAAGCTCATTTAGCACTTTGCTATGGCGCCAAGTGTATCGCCATTGCCCTAATGACACCTTACACGCTGAGAGCACATGTTTAAGTGTCTGCCTCCCCTGGCACAGGGGGCACTGCTCATCATCCGACTTTCCCCATTTCACAAGGTTGGTGGCCGACGGCAGCAGGTCATTCATTGATTTAACAACGAAGCTGAGCCTAAGAGGTGCCATATGCCATATATCATTCCATGTCAAGGACCTCTGCAGGGCTCCTTCCCATGTAGTCCATTGACCTTGTTGGACCTGCTGCATTGCTATTTGCAACCTCTTATCATTCTCAGCTCCTCGTATCTCCTGAACTACCATGTCTCTGCGCTCCCGGCTTGATGCCTTGGACCACCAGCGGATGTCTCCATGACCAAATCCCCGTCTATTCGTTTGTGTGTATCCGATTACCTCCCTCAGTTTGAGTGACTCTTGGGCAGCATCAACAGCTTCTTCCACTCTCCACTTCCTTCCCGTTTTCAGTGTGGGCTGAATGGACTTAACCACGTCATCAGCTGACTCGCGTAGCATCATTGCAAGCCTTGCCTTTCCAACTTTGTACTCTTCAACAACTGACTTGAAATGAAGCAGAAGTTTAGACTTTTTGCAGTACAGTGCTACATCTGACAGACCTGGTGGTACCCCTAGCCACTTTCTCATGAACTTGTTGACCTTCTGCTCTATAGCTTCCACTGTATGTATGTATGTATATATATATATATATATATACAGTAGAACTCCATTTATCCGAACCCCAATTATCCGAACATCCAATTATCCGAACACTTTTTCGAGGAAAAAAAAAATCAGGTGCCACCAGTCATGTTAGACTATATTTTTGAATCTTTTGATGCTGCAAGCTTCAAATGTGTGCGAACAATTTGTAGAGGATGGAATGGGCTAATGGACTCGCTTACGTACAGGAAGTCAGTTAGATCATAAAGTCAGTTAATATCTGGTTTACCAATCTAGTGTACGTGTGCGTTCTAGGCAGTACACTGGCTAAACAGACAGTTCAACTTAAAATAATTGTGTCTGCTACTAAAGCAGAATAATTTTGGTGTGCAAGTATTTCTCTGTGCGATATGGCATCTTCCAGAAGGCCTAAAACATATAAAAGGAACCGCAATGTTTTGTCAATTGAAACGAAAACAGAAATTATCAAGAGACTAGGAAAAGGTGAAACTGTGTCTTCACTTGCGAGGATTTTCAATGTTGGGAAAGCTACCGTCTCTGACATCAAAAGTAACAAGGATAAAATTATGAGTTTTGCATCGAAATTGGATAGTGAAAATGGGTCGAAGAAACGTAAACCATGAGAAATGCGACAGATTTGAAATTGGAAGAGGCTTTGTATATATGGTTTGTGCAAAGAAGAAGCAAAGGGGAAACTATCTCTGGCTTTCTATTGTGTGAAAAGGCACTTTAGTTCAACAATCAACTTGACTGTCCTCCTGACTTTAAGGCTAGCCAGGGATGATGGTTAAGAAACTTTAAATCTCGTCATGGCATACGAGAATTGGAGATTCAAGGGGAATCTTTATCTAGCGATGCAACTGCCGCTGAAAATTTTAAAGAAACATTCTTGTCTTTTTTGGAAGAAGAAGGTTATTCACTCGATGATGTGTATAATGCCGATGAGACTGGCTTATACTGGAAATCATTGCCTCAAAAATCACTTGCATCTCAGCGCGAAGCAGCTTCCCCTGTGTTTAAAAAGTGCAAAGAGAGAGTAACAATTGTGGTAGCCGCGAATGCCAGTGGAAGTCATCGTTTACCGGTGCTAATGATCGGTAAAGCCAAAAAACCACGTTGTTTAAAAAATGTGACATGTCTCCCATTGTGCTACAAAGTACAGAAGAGTGCTTGGATGAATAGTGAAATATTTCTTGATTGGTATACAAATCACTTCATCCCAAATGTGAAGAGGTTGAGAGAACAAGAAAAGAAAACTGGAAAAGTAATTCTTCTACTGGACAATGCACCATCTCATCCAAAGACGGATACATTGAATGCAGTTGATGCAAATTTTAAAGTAATTTTTCTGCCTCCCAATGTAACAGCACTGATTCAACCAATGGATCAGGGTGTTATAGCAAAGCTTAAAAAGATGTACAAGAAGGAAGTCATGCGTCGTGTATTGTTGGCTGAAGATGAAGAAAGTGTGGTGGCGTTTTCCAAAAAGTTTAATCTCAAAGACTGCTGATATACATGTTAGCTGATGCTTGGACCACCCTGTCACAAGATAATCTCAACAAGGCTTGGAATAGATTGCTTGGGAAAAAAGGAGGAAATGAAACTACTGTAGTGGACACAAATGATGATTGTATAAATGAAGTTGTGGAACTGTCTCAAGCAATGCCCGGATTTTCGGCCTGTGACAAAGATGATGCACACATGTGGCTAGAAGATGATAATGATTCTGGTTTTCAGTTTTTGAATGACGAAGAAATTTTGTCTTTTGTGCAAGAAGAAAACCAAATACATGTAGTGACCGATGATGAAGACACCTCAGAAGTACATGATGTACTTGTAGATTATGAAGAAAACCCAAAACGTCGACCAAGTCCTGAAGAGGCCTTTATAACACTAGAAACAGCGATGGCTTGGTACGAGCGAAAAGATGACAGCTGTGCTACACAGCTTCTGCTGTTGAAGAGAATGCGGGACTTAGCAGCCAAAAGGAGACTATCCAGTTTGGTGCAAAAGAGGATTCCTCATTATTTTAAATAGTGGGTTACATCTGTACAAGTACATGTATACGTAAGTTGCGCCTGGTTTTGAATCATTTGTAATGTTATTTTGAAAACATTTCTCTTTCTTAAAAAAAATAATTAATACAAGTAGTACATGCACTGCAGTGTAATGAAAGATTTTGGTGATACAGTAATCTAATACAGTGTGGGTATTATTATTACAGTACAAGTAAATATGTTTTATAGTGTAATTTCCTTGTGATGGTTAATTATTTTTAGAAATATGTGTACATGTAACTCGATACATTATTTAATCCAATTATCCGAACATTTGATATATATATATATATATATATATATATAAATATATATATAAATATATATATATATATATATATATATATATATATATATACATATATATATATATATATATATATATATATATATATATATATATATATATATATATATATATATATATATATACATATATACACACACACATATATACATATATACATACATATATATACATATATATATATATACATATATATATATATATATATATATATATATATATATATATATATATATATATATATATGTATATATATATATATATATATATATATATATATATATATATATATATATATATATATATATATAAAACTTACAACAATATTGGTATTATAAATATATGCACCATGATAGCATCAACCAATCCCTGGTACCCGTGGAGCCTGGGTCCACCTCTACCGTTGGCTCCTTGTGAGAAGACCCTCTGGAAGCAGTCACCAGCTCTAGCAGTAGGTGGTTTATGAGGAAACTTATTTTATATGGTGAGGTTGCCAACCCCACATACAACTGTACATCCACAAGCCATATATATATATATATATATATATATATATATATATATATATATATATATATATATATATATATATATATATATATATATATATATATATATATATATATATATATATATATACAAAAATAGAAGTCAGTGCGTAGATCTTTGCTGTAGGTTATAAGGGACATTTTTTATTTTTGCTTCCTGCTTCCATCGCACATGTATCTTCGTTGAGTAAAGATTCAATCAGAAGAAGTTCAGTTTGACATTCTAATACCAAACCAACAGCCAGTAAGCGTGTGATTGTGGTAGATGTTTCCCCCACTTTCACGTAGAACCTTACAACGGGACAACACAAGACATTCCCCTCACATCTTATTTTCAAACTCGTCTGCATACTTCCTGACCATATAAGGTCTGCTGCTTCCGTATGGCCCATCATGTTTATCAAATTTTACATCAAAGATATTTCACTGATAGTCTCTTCCAAGATGTTACTTTCTCATAGCTGTTTATTACAATAAAGTCATCTGCCGGAAATGTAATATCATTTCTCGTACTCCGCTCCTCTCCATCTGGCCATGTCTGCAAGTTAACACAGTATCTTCAATTACCATCTGTTATCCATATTGGAAAACATGGTTTTTGTTAATTATTTTCCCGCCATGTTCACTGATCAATCGTTCTTTATCTTCATTCTCCGACACACATGTGGATTTGCGCCATACTTCAGCCGGAGCAACGGAGATATGTTTCACAAATACGTCTAGTGTTGACGATTAATCAAACAAGCGCGCTGGCGTGTCTGCAGAGCTGATCAAGTGACCAGGTAACCCAGGATGGTTGATAAGATAGGACAAGATAACTTAGACCGCTGAAAGTGTAAACAACAATACTAGAAGAATGAACACGTAGAAGGAATAGTCGAGTAACTCTGCCGGAGTGGATTGAAGACATGAAAAAGAGGACGAACGAATTTCATCTCAGTCTCTGATGAAGCCCTTGTGGTCTTAATGTACCGTTTCTCTTTGGATTTCATTTTCTTATCAGCTTGTATTTTTATTTTACAGTTGACGGTTCTATCAGACAGTTTACAGTTCTGTCGGACATATGACAGTTCTGTCAGATAGTTGACAGTTCTGTCAGACAGTTGACAGTTCTGTCAGGCAGTTGACAGTTCTGTCAGACAATAGAAAGTTCTGTCAGACAAGTTAACAGATTTATCAGACAGCTGACATCTCTATCTATCACACAGTTGAAAGATCAATCAGACACATGGCAAATCTATCATACAGTTTACAGTTCTGACATACAGTTTAGAGATCTATTATACAGTTGACAGATTTAGCAAACAATTGACAGATCTATCAGACAATGAACAGACCATTGAAATAACTAGCAGATATATCAGACAGAAGACATACCATTGAAATAATTAACAGATCTATTATACAGATGACAGATTTAGCAAACAATTGACAGATCTATCAGACAATGAACAGACCATTGAAATAACTAGCAGATATATCAGACAGAAGACATATCATTGAAATAATTAACAGATCTATTATACAGATGACAGACCACTGACATAATTAACAGAAATATCAGACACTAATGTGTGGAAAACACAAATTTCAATTTTAGTCATAGCATAAAGATACATGTATCATAACGGTAATATAACGATACATGTATCATTACGGTAGCATAAAGATACATGTATCATTACGTTAGCATAAAGATACATGTATCATTACGGTAGCATAAAGATACATGTATCATTACGGTAGTATAAAGATACATGTATCATTACGGTAGCATAAAGATACATGTATCATTACGGTAGCATAAATATACATGTATCATTACGACACCATAAAGAAACATGTATCATTACGGTAGCATAAAGATACATGTATCATTACGGTAGCATAAAGAAACATGTATCATTACGGTAGCATAAAGATACATGTATCATTACGGTAGCATAAAGATACATGTATCATTACGGTAGCATAAATATACATGTATCATTACGGTAGCATAAAGAAACATGTATCATTACGGTAGCATAAAGATATATGTATCATTACGGTAGCATAAAGATGCATGTATCATTACGGTAGCATAAATATACGTGTATCATTACGGTAGCATAAATATACATGTATCATTACAGTAGCATAAAAATACATTTATCATTACGGCAGCATAAATATACATGTATCATTACGGTAGCATAAATATACATGTATCATTACGGTAGCATAAAGATACATGTATCATTACAGTAGCATAAATATACATGTATCATTACGGTAGCATAAATATACATGTATCATTACGGTAGCATAAATATACATGTATCATTACGGTAGCATAAAGATACATGTATCATTACGGTAGCATAAATATACATGTATCATTACAGTAGCATAAATATACATGTATCATTACGGTAGCATAAATATACATGTATCATTACGGTAGCATAAATATACATGTATCATTTCGGTAGCATAAAGATACATGTATCATTACGGTAGCATAAATATACATGTATCATTACGGTAGCATAAAGATACATGTATCATTACGGTAGCATAAATATACATGTATCATTACGGTAGCATAAATATACATGTATCATTACGGTAGCATAAATATACATGTATCATTACGGTAGCATAAAGATACATGTATCATTACGGTAGCATAAAGATACATGTATCATTACGGTAGCATAAAGATACACGAATCATTACGAATATAAAATGAGCATTAAGAGCTGGTGAAGGAAAAGCAATATACGTAATCACAAAAAGAGAGGGGAAGTAAATAAAAGAGAAAATTGATGGAACCGGCGAATATTTGCCGTTGATAATTAGAATGGGATGTTTAAAAAAATAATAATAATAATAATAAAATGAAGGAACAATGATTCATGATTATATTTTCCTTCGTGTGAACTCTGGGCTGAAATTTGTTATCGGACCTACTTGCCGCTTCACTAGAGGTCACTGAATGGGATTTCTAAGTCTGCAGACAGTATGTATTGACTTAAGATGCAAGCATTCCAAAAGTACTCCACAACGAAGACCCAATAAGTTATTTTGTTACAATATTATGTAAGGATGACACAAAACTACAGTAATGAAAAAGCAGCGTTTAGCCCAGCCACTGTCGTGTCTGTAAATCTGACATACATTTTCAAACTGCATCTGTAAAAAGAAGGACGTTGTCACCTAAACAAATAATTTAGAAAATGTAATTTGTTCCGGCTCACCTCTTCATTCAGTATTTGTAATACATGCTGGCTGGCTCTGAAGTTTTTGTGTTTGTTTGCTCTTATAAACACAAGATTACATATTTGTTAGCGGCTCTTATAAACACAAGATTACATATTTGTTAGCGGCTCTTATAAACATGAGATTACGTAGTCGTTTTGTATTTTTTTATTTTATTTATTCGCCTGTTAAACAGTATGCTCATGAATTTAGTTGGTATTGTAATTTAAAACATAAAATGCCTTAAGGTTGGGGAGGGGAGACCTGAAATACTGAGATTCTAAAGATGCGCATTCCACCCGATTAGTCACACACATTTTCCTCTCCCACTCCAATAAAAAATTTTGTAATACGCCACTGCTCGAATTTATGACTATTTTGCATATTCTTATCTTTATTTCTGTTGGTTTTAGGGCAATAACTTTCTGATTGTTTACTTACATTCCTACGTGTCTGTCTGACTGTCTCTCCTCCTGTCTGTGTGTTTGTTTATTTGACAAGATAAAACGATCCCGTCTCTTTATTTTGCAAATGCAACCGTTCTTCCTTCAGCGATTTTTTAATGATCATATATGAATGACAACTTCCACAATTTTTTACAAACCAACGGTTCTTAAAGTTTGTGTTCCTGAGACCCCTAACTGCAGACTTCAATTGGCCATCGACTGTGTACGATCCCGTAGTAGCACTACCAAAGTCGCCAGATGCGAGGGTGGGAACAACAACCTTTATTAAAACATGGCCACGGGAACGAACGATGGAACTGTCAGTCATTTTACATTTCTGCTTTAAATTACACAAAATTCAACTGTACAGAAATCACGTGTATATTGCTAATGATAAGGTATAGAAATCACGTGTACAATGCCAATGATTGTTTAAGTTACAGAAATCACGTGTACAATGCTAATGATTGTTTAAGGTACAGAAATCACGTGTACAATACTAATAATTGTTTAAGGTACCGAAATCACGTGTACAATACTAATGATTGTTTAAGGTACAGAAATCACGTGTACAATACTAATAATTGTTTAAGGTACAGAAATCACGTGTACAATACTAATAATTGTTTAAGGTACAGAAATCACGTGTACAATACTAATAATTGTTTAAGGTACCGAAATCTCGTGTACAATACTAATGATTGTTTAAGGTACAGAAATCACGTGTACATAACTAATAATTGTTTAAGGTACAGAAATCACGTGTACAATACTAATAATTGTTTAAGGTACAGAAATCACGTGTACAATACTAATAATTGTTTAAGGTACAGAAATCACGTGTACAATACTAATGATTGTTTAAGGTACCGAAATCACGTGTACAATACTAATGATTGTTTAAGGTGATGCATGAATAAATGAACGAAACAACTTTGATATAAAGAAACCTGCAAGAAATGTTTTAATTGTTATTATATTAATAAATTGTAAGTATTCAAAGTAATAGATGGCGCTGGATATGACGAAACGTTTAGAAAACTATGTGACAGTATTACAAGGTAGTTGTGGCCTGGCGTGACAAGTGTAAGAGAAATAGATAAAAATTTACACTCGGAGAAGAGAATTGGAGACTGACGTGACAAGGATAACAATAATACGGAAAAACCTTGAACGGATGGCACACGACAGAAAGGCTTGGCGGAAATTTGTTGAGGGCCTATGCTCTAATGGGAGCATGGATGAAAGGGAATACTAGATGGAATATTTGTAAAGTGGTTTTGTGTACTAGGATATGCCATAGGAGGACATCATCAAACACACAATCAATGACGCAATGATTTAACAAACGACTAGTTTTCACTTTTGAAAGCGGTTAACTTTCTGAGACTGAATAGATGTTAATACTTTGTTAGACTTATCTAATACAGGTTAATAAGCTGGATAACATTTAACATTATTATCTGATACAGGTTAATAAGCTGGATAAATTAAACATTATTATCTGATACAGGTGTTACCATTTTATTTTCTTTAACACATTTTTTGCAGCAGATTAAGACTGGCCAATACTTCGGCTTCTAAGTCAAGTTTATAGTGGTGGAAAGAAGGCAATGCTAATATATATATATATATATATATATATATATATATATATATATATATATATATATATATATATATATATATATATATATATATATATATATATATATATATATATATATATATATATATATATATATATATATATATATATATATATATATATATATATATATATATATATATATATATACGCTGATAATGACGATCAGCTTAGGTCGGGCTTACGGATGGCCGACCGGTGTGTGAGTGAGTTACTGTCAACATACGCGAATGCAAAGGGTTCTGGCATATCAACACAGACTGGAACCACACACCACAGTAAACGCAAGAGTCAGGAAATGTTGAAACGACTGGTAACGTTATACACGGTTTATTACCGACACAGTGACGTAGACATCATGGTATAAATAGTTCACAGCATAAACATACAGCATCGGGTGAATAAATCCAAATATCCGTTAACCGGGACCGCCATGCATCACGGTTAATAATAACATAACTTGGGCTGACCTACTCCAAGGTTTTGAATAATCAGTACTATACATAAACAAGCCAGCATAGTAAATCCAAGGCTTTGAACACAAATGCAGAACAACAATAAGCCATCATAATCCAACGCTTGAGTAATAAATGCAGTACATCAATAATCCAAGCTTTGAACAACAAAATGCAGTATAACAATAAGTCCGTGCAATCCAAGGCTTTGTATGACAAATACACCGGGAGAAAAAGATTCCCGTAAATCTCTCTATCTTCACTTCGATAATATATATATATATTACAAAAAGAACCCACTGGAACACACTAGCGAGATGGATAGTCACCATCCCGAAGCCCTGCCAGGAACGTACTGTCACGAGATTACAGCATCTCAGAACAGCTCAGTAAAAATTACTCATGCGCGGACAAACCGCGTGAGACTATCGCTCAGCTCAACCGTCTCTCCCCAAACTAACACTAAGAATATTCGACAACTTGCTTTATCATATTTATTTAAAAAAAAAAAACAACTAGCAACCACACAGTTGAGCTGTGTTCAAAAATTATCGAGCAATAAGCCCCTAACTCAAAAAATCATCTCATCACTAAAGCGTGCTAACTAACGTGTGTACAAAAATCCGACCCACACATATAAATCTTTAACACCTAACTCCCATTAATAAAACATGACTTAACACAGGTTAATATGCTGGATAACTTTAACATTATTATCTGATACAGGTTAATACGCTGGATAACTTTAACATTATTATCTGATACAGGTTAATAAGCTGGATAACCTTAACATTATTATCTGGTACAGGTTAATAAGCTGGACAACTTTAACATTATTATCTGATACAGGTTAATAAGATGGATAACTTTAACATTATTATCTTATACAGGTTAATAAGCTGGATAACCTTAACATTATTATCTGATACAGGCTAATAAGCTGGATAACCTTAACTTTATTATCTGATACAGGTTAATAAGCTGGATAACTTTAACATTATTATCTGATACAGGTAATAAGCTGGATAACTTTAACATCATTATCTGATACAGGTAATGTAGTGAGGTCTGGATCAGATCTCGGCGATCATTCAAAAAATTATCACCGCGCAACCCCCGTGGAAATAACTGAACAATGAAACGCCAGCTTGGTACACTTAGTGTCGGAGGATACGCTAGGCTATTAAACATGGAGATAACGAAAGTGTAGATGTTGGTAATATTTCAGAAGGCAGTGTGCAAAAATACATGGAGTACCTTGTTCATGAAGGACCCGATTCGATAATAGGTATCATTAGCCTTAGGCAGATAGCAATAGTTTCCCTGGATGTAGTGTAGAGCCGAAGTTATTGTGTATAAAAGACAGTGGAGCAGGAACCTTGTTGTGTTTTTCCCTGTTTCGGCTGCTCCCGTGAAAAGTTGGATAAGCTATAGAACAAGTTGGATATCTATAGTGATAGAACTCATTCATATGAGTAAAAGAAGTCTAAGATGGAGAAAATCGGTGCAGAAATTAGAACTCCAGACTTATTTTAGATTTGTCATCTAAGCACACTTTGCCCTACCTACACGATTTTGGCTGAATGCAAAAATACTTTGGCCTAGTTGTTATCTCGTATATCCAGAAGTCCACTATATAGGAGGAAGGAAAGGACGCAAACACTCTCGCCTCTAAAAATTCAAACTACAGACACGGAAAACAGCATCTGCATCAACTCATAAGTAGAACGAACGGATTGAGCTAGTTGTTTGTGGAAAGCGTTTTAAAGATATTATGCTTGCTGGAAAGTACTATACTAACTGGAAGAAGGAATGATTTTAACAGATTGATTTTCTGTATTGTTTGATATTTGACACAATGATTACCATAAGGCCTTTATGATTTTAAAGAAGCAAATCATGGACAGAGCTGTAACAAGTGAGTTACTGAAATATTGTGCTGGAACCTGAGCGAATTGTGTTACTCATGACTTACTATATCTCTTATGATTAACCACAGCTTTTCTGAACTGTCTCATTATACCTCCTGACTGGGTAGAGAGACAATGAGCGATAATACTACGTAGGTTGTGTATTATATTTCAGGTTATATCATGTCGTGAGGTCGTACTAAATCTTTTGTGACCAAGTCAGTTAATAGATGTCCATGTTATTCAGAGCGTTTGCTAGTATCAACTGTGTAATCTTGACGATTGGAAGACACGCAGTTGTGGAGTTCTCTCTGATCATACTACTGAACGAGGCCTAAGATGGAACTTTTACAGATAAGTAGCTCTTGGTTGGGGTACTTCAACTTACAAATAGTACACACCTACGAACAAACTGTGTTATGATGATATCAAAGCCTGTGGTTTATTTAGAAGACAATTGACAGTCATATCAGTCTTTATGACTTTATCATAAATTAACATTGATATTCTATTCAGGAAAGCAAAAAAGAAAGAAAGATTTTATCAAGGATCAAGAAAACAGTTGAAATGAACTTTATTAGTTACAGTAAATTAACTGTAAATGTGATATATATATATATATATATATATATATATATATATATATATATATATATATATATATATATATATATATATATATATATATATATATATATATATATATATATATATATATATATATATATATATATATATATATATATATATATATATATATATATATATATATATATATATATATATATATATATATATATATATATATATATATATATATATATATATATATATATATATATATATATATATATATATATATATATATATATATATATATATATATATATATATATATACGAGGGGCGTTCAGAAAGTAATGTACCACATCGTTTTTCTCAGCTTATAATGAAGGTAGAATCATTAAATTTTGCACACTTCAAAAATGGCATGTGCCAATTGTGTGCACTAAATTGCACCGCAACCGGCCAAATAATACGGCTGCCCTAAACCGTTGAAATGGAGCGTGTTAGCAACTTGCGTTATAAACAGCGAATTGTGATGGAATTTCTCGTTGCAGAAAACTAAACTGTTGTGAATATTCACAAGCGTCTATGTGATGTGTATGGAAGTTTTGCAGTCGACAGGAGTACAGTCAGTCGCTGGGTTCAGAGAATCAAAGAATCAGGAAGTGGAGATACGGAGCTGCTTGATCGGCCGCGCTGTGGACGTCCTGCCACAGCCACCAACGCAGAAATGTTGAAATGCGCTGAGGGCATTATTCTTACTGATAGGCGAATCACTACTCAACAATTGGCCTTACAGCTGTCAGTCAGCATTGGTAGCGCAAATGCAGTTTGGGACAAGGTTTGAAGATGACGAAGGAGTGATTCATGCAGCGAAGAAATGGCTACATGATCAAGACAAAATTTGTTACGGGCTAGGAATACATGCACTTGTTTCGCGCTGGCATAAAGCCGTACAAGTTGATGGGGATTATGTTGAATAATACCGATGTTTACATGACATATCCATGTATATTGTGTATAAATTTCATGCTTTTTGAATAAACAGCTCCTGAGAAAAACGATGTGGTGCATTACTTTCTGAACGCCCCTCGTATATATATATATATATATATAATGAAAGTGAAATAGATTTTATTTTGAAATTAACTTGATTTTATTCGAAATTTAACAGAAGAACAAAGAAAAAAGATCTTGTAAATAAATAAATTATAAATTGTACCCACAGTCTTCAGTGAATTATTTAAGTTGGGTTCAAAGTTCATGTTGGTTAATTAGCTGGATAACTTTAACATTATTATCTGATACAAGTTCATAAGCTGGACAACTTTAACATTATTATCTGATACAAGTTAATAAGCTGGACAACTTTAACATTATTATCTGATACAAGTTAATAAGCTGGACAGCTTTAACATTATTATCTTTAACTTGAGTTCCCCAAACGAGCACGAGTCTCCAACACATACCTCTTGTTCTGTGCCGTCCACTCAAGGCCTTACATGTCTTCTTCATCCCTTTAATTGATGTGTCCAGTTCCCTTCTCTGTGTCTTGCGTGTTATCCTTCAACCTCATTTCCCCGGAGGATTCCAGAATAAGGATTGCCTTGTAATGTTATCAGTAGATTTCCTGACTATCTGTAGCATTTATCCCTAACGTCTTCTTCTCACCTCTTATTTGACTGGCACTTGTCAGGTTCTTGTCATCAGTTCCAGATTGGCCATCTTGTTATATCACTTCTATTCTACGTCAGCACCCCTTTATGAATATCTGTCACTACTTTGTTGTTGTTGACCAATAAGCTTATTGACATGAAACATACTGAATCGTCCTTTTATGATTACATCTGTTGAAATGCTTTTATTAATCAACTAATATAAGTCAAAACAATAATTACTAACGGCGTAAGCAACACTGATACCATTTTAGAATGTTAATCAGCTGAATTACTTAGCTCGCATAGGTTCAGAGGCTACGCTTTGAGAGCCCTTGTTCTAAAAGGAAAATATATCTCAAAAGTTGTGTGTCTAAAAATCACGAATCAAACACACAAATACAACGTTCGACCATGTATAACATTTTGAATTTAGGAGATTACAAAAATTATTGTATTGTTTATTATTATACTTTTTTTTTAGCAATAAGATAGACCTTTCTTCTTGTCGTGGCATTTTTATTGCGTTCGCAATTTAAATTTTAAAACAGCATAATCCTTGTCACGTTGTCCATCGTTCGCGAGAAGCGGATCTAGAACGCGTGACGTGTTCGATATTTAGAAATTTTTGTATTTACGACTTTGGCAAAACATTGTCGACCAGTTTCAGATGTGACCTACATCTGATAAGAATTAAGAACGCTTTACACTTTAGTACTTAGTAGGGTTCAGTTTCGAGTCCGCGTTTTTTTTTTCAAACTTCATACGCATGTTTGATAAGTCTCGTTTTTTCTCGTGTTAAATACCGGTTTACGCGGGCTATTTTAATAGGTCACATGATTTCATGCACCATGGAGACAATATCGTCTGAGTACCACTGTTTTTTGTTCTCACTAGAATGTGTGCTGTGTGCCAACAACAAATCCTATTGGTCTTCTTCTACGTTCAGTTTATTAGTCATGTTACATCTGCAGGTCTGTCGCCAGGACAAAGTTCATAGTCTTTTCAAGGTCCATGCGGCAACCCCATACCTTCTGCCTCAGCTAAGTACTCATTGGCTAGATCTAGCGTCGTAGGTCATCGTTGGTTGGACAGTTTTGGTAAATGTGTTCAGGTTCCACATGGAAATTCATTCATATAGGATACCCAGGGGCGATAGGTGGGGCCTGGTAATCTGCAGTGACCAGTTCTCTGGCAGAACATAATGGTCCTCTGGTATCCACGAACCCACGGGGAAGGAGAACCTCGGTAAAAAAACCACCCTGCTGCCTTGCAGGCATCATGGATAAATGGAAGGCTATGTGAGGCAACCCAGAACAAACAAACAAACAAAAAATTAAATACAATAACCCGGCCTATCGTAGCAATATTTTTTTCATGATGCGATGGCCAGCCTTATGAACAACCCCACCTTTGTCGTCTCTTATCGTATACTGTTAGGTCATATTTTAATTAAGGGGAGTTAAGTGTTAAAGACTAGAATGTACGGGTCGGATTTTTTGTACACGCTAATAAACACGCTCTGCGTGATGAGAGAATTTCTTAGTTGAGGGGTGGAAGGCGGAGTAATGTTTAAACTGTTACCTGACTAGTTGTTACTTTGTTTAAAGATAGGATAAAGAAACTGGTCGAACGTTCTATGAATTAGTTTTGGGGGGAAAGGCGGATGAATTCAGCTCACATCTCAAGCTGCGAATTTGCGCTTGAATGAATTTTTACTGAGCTGTTTTGAGCAGCTGTTATTTCGTGACAGTACGTTTTCTGGCAGAGCTGGGAAATGGACGTGATCCATTTTGCTAGTGTGTTCCAGTATATTTCTTTTGTGAAAGGGGAATTTAATAGAGATTGTAGACCATTATATATATTCATATTTCCGAAGAAGGATTTTTGACGTTCGATAGATTATATAAGGGAATGTTCTTTCTCCCAGGAAATATATTATTCAGGCCTTGGAGTATGTTGACCCAGGCTATATTATCGTAAACTGTGAGGTATACAGTCCCTTTCTTGTATGGATATTTTGCCATGATGTTTATGATTATGAGCTGCTGTGCTCCGCAGCCTTTGTGCTTGGAATTTTTGTACCAGTAACTGTGTCGTATGAATTTTCTTACTGATGTCTGATGATCTGTAATGAACTGTCATCGATGATTATATACCTTTGGATTATGCACTCAATTACGTATGTAAATTTTTGCTTACCTGATGTGTCATGATTTGCCGTGAACTGTAACCTGTGAAGTGTGCTATTACCATGATGTCTACGTGACTGTGTAGTGAATAAACAGTGTATAACGTTAGCAGCTTGTTATAACGTTCCTGACTCCAATGTTGCTATGGGTGAGTGTGTGTGTGCTATGGATGCTTAATCTATGAACCTACTTATGACATTCGCGTATCTTAATGTATACATATTTAGTGTATGTCGGCCACCCGTAAGCCCGACCATACTGACTTGTCTTTGTCAGTGACCCAACACACACCCACCATCACAAACATTCTACTGAAGGTGTTACCGCAAACCATATGGTAACATGTACCTTATGAGAGCAGCGGCGATGTTGCTTGGGGGTTGGATTGGCTAAGAGGAATGGCGTCCGCCTCTGTTTCTAAATGTACTGGGTTCGCTCCCACTACAAGGATTATAATTGATGGCATTTTTCGTTCTCCAAAACCAGTGGTTCCTAATGATGGCATACTCCCCCCCTTCCCCCCCCCCTCCCCTGATCTCCTGGGCAGTGAGGTCGGGGATGCCTGGCCATTTCGGATAAGATCGGAAAAATAGGAAGTCCCATGTGCAAGTTACTGACGTTAAAAATCCCTCGGAAGTTGGACATCGAATATAGAGGAGGCTGCTGTGGACATCGAATATAGAGGAGGCTGCTGTGGACATCGAATACTGTATAGAGGAGGCTGCTGTGGACATCGAATATAGAGGAGGCTGCTGTGGACATCGAATATAGAGGAGGCTGCTGTGGACATCGAATACTGTATAGAGGAGGCTGCTGTGGACATCGAATATAGAGGAGGCTGCTGTGGACATCGAATATAGAGGAGGCTGCTGTGGACAAATTAAAAATCAAGAAACCAACTCAGCACAACAATATTTATAGAATTTATGATTCCTGTACACACGCATTGGGGTCATCGGTGTTGCTACGGAGTTCGTGCACTGTGCTGGGATCCTATTGGTGTGATCTAAGGGAGAAGATTGGAGCACTGATGGAGTTGTCTGTGTGCACTGTGCTGAGATCCTATTGGTGTGATCTAAGGGAGAAGATTGGAGCACTGATGGAGTTGTCTGTGTGCACTGTGCTGAGATCCTATTGATGTGATCTAAGGGAGAAGATTGGAGCACTGATGGAGTTGTCTGTGTGCACTGTGCTGAGATCCTATTTGTGTTCTCTAAGGGAGACGACTGGAGCACTGATAGAGTTGTCCGTGTGCAATGTGCTGAGATCCTATTGGTGTGATCTAAGGGAGAAGACTGGAGCACTGATGGAGTTGTCTGTGTGCACTGTGCTGAGATCCTATTTGTGTTCTCTAAGGGAGACGACTGGAGCACTGATAGAGTTGTCCGTGTGCACTGTGCTGAGATCCTATTGGTGTGATCTAAGGGAGAAGACTGGAGCACTGATGGAGTTGTCTGTGTGCACTGTGCTGAGATCCTATTGGTGTGATCTAAGGGAGAAGACTGGAGCACTGATGGAGTTGTATGTGTGGACTGTGCTGAGATCCTATTGTGTGATGAAGGGAGAAGACTCCTGATGGAGTTGTATGTGTGGACTGTGCTGAGATCCTATTGGTGTGATCTAAGGGAGAAGACTGGAGCACTGATGGAGTTGTATGTGTGGACTGTGCTGATGTGTGATCTAAGGGAGAAGACTGGAGCACTGATGGAGTTGTATGTGTGGACTGTGCTGAGATCCTATTGGTGTGATCTAAGGGAGAAGACTGGAGCACTGATGGAGTTGTGTGTGTGGACTGTGCTGAGATCCTATTGGTGTGATCTAAGGGAGAAGATTGGAGCACTGATGGAGTTGTCTGTGTGCATTGTGCTGAGATCCTATTGGTGTGATCTAAGGGAGAAGACTGGAGCACTGATGGAGTTGTATGTGTGCACTGTGCTGAGATCCTATTGGTGTGATCTAAGGGAGAAGACTGGAGCACCGATGGAGTTGTCTGTGTGCAGTTAAGGTGGTCCTTAAAACCAAAACTAAATCAAAACCAAACCCTCGAAGAACCATGGCAACCATTAGTGTCATTGTATTTCTATATTTGGAACCAAATCAAATAATGCGCCACGTTATTCCATTGGCGACACCACATGTCTGACAAGTGATTAAATTTATATCACATGACCAACCGCCCTGTCACATGATTAAACACGCGTATTTTAAAATGACCAAAGAAGACTGTAGCTGACATAACGTTGTAAAACAGCCGCGAACTTTACAGTTATGTATTTGCTCTGCTTCGAGAAAGGCTTTTTGTTGTTTTGTAAATCCAATAGTCAAATTTTCTGTTACAGATTACAACTTTATGTTAAAGAAAATCCACTTCAATGGCCCTTGCAACCACGGTGCCACTCACACCCAGGTGACAGCCATCTGATCCTGTTCATTGGACGCCAACAATCTGTTCCGGCTGGAAAAACGCCTCATGTCTTATGGGATGCCTCAAACCTAATGGTTTGAACACCCAGCATTCTTTTGCCTGAGGCGTCGTTTTCTATCTAGCCCCAGTTCTATTATGACTGCGATTACTCTTGACTTAACATTTTTTTAATTATTTTTTTTTAATTTAATTTTTTTAATTTAATTTTTTTTCCTCAATGTGTATTACTTTTTCCCCCACTCGGTTTTCCAGTCCTTGCTTTCATTATTTTTAATTTATAGTTTCAATGTACTATTCACTTCCGCTTTCCGGTTCCGTAGCGGCCATTTTCGCTCCAACATGTGACACTATCAGGGAGTATTTGTCTCTTATTCCTATAGTTTCATGTTCTCCACTTAATTCTCTCTTTCTTTCCCTTCTGTCTTTTGTTTGTCTGTCCTTGACGAAGACCTTGTGGCTGCAACGTAAGTTTCCTTGTCCTTTCTCTTAGTAAGACGTATTACTTTTTGTGTTTTTGTTAATTTTTTTCTACGTTAATGAAAAATCTTTTCATAAAATAAATCATCTATTGCTGAACTTCCCTTCCCCCCTTGCCCCCCCCCCCCCCACCTCCTTTTTGTTGTTGTTGTTGTTGCCCTGCTTAGTTCGTGGCTGTATCTGAGAAGACAATCAACGAATATCACGACTACTTGTTCATGCATGTTATTAAAAGCGATTATGTAAAGTTGTGCCAGGGGCTGGAAACCTCATCGGCTAAAATAAATTGCTCCAGAAACTACTGCTGGAAGAGTATCATCATCTCATCTCAACCCATAACCCGTCATGGGTCGTAGGGGTGCCATGGTGGAAGCATCAGCAGACATGGTCCTCCACTGCTCTCTATTCTCAGCAATGCGTACAAGTGTGGAAAAACCGAGTCCTGCCCATTCTTTGATGTTATCAGCCCAGGATTTTCTTTGCCTTCCTCTTCTCCGTTTACCTTCGACTGTTCCCTGGAGGATCGTTTTCGAAAGGGAGTCATGACGAGTTACATGCCCAAACCAAGCAAGCTTTCGACGTTTCACTATTGACAAAAGTGGTTCTTGGTGGCCTTTACATGGTCAAACCAGTGACAATCGGGAAAAGACCGATTGACTTCTGGAAAGACAGATGACACTGGGAAAGACTAGAAACCGGCTGACCGGGTTAGCACCCCGTAAGCTGTATTCAATTGCTATAGAACCCCAAAACGATAGATGCCCCCAGGATTCACCGAAAGGGGGGGAGAATGATGAATCCACAGGCGCCTCATTGGAATCGACCAGACCCGTTACACGGACTTCGAGCTCTGAACAACGGCTGGAGTTTCCATGTGCCTGTGGTAGGGAATTCTCTACTCAGAGAGGAATGAAAATCCACAGAACGAAAAAGGGGTGTGGGAGGTCATCAGGGGGAGATCAACAGCGCTCTGTCTCGACGGATAAGACGTTAGAAGAACGCAGCCAGGAGTCAATCCACAGTGCTGAGTACATTCAAGTTGATCTGCCTGATGATGATCTCACACACTTCTTGGACGGGAAGAGAGATGCAATCAAGTTTCCACCCGCCAGTGCAAAAGGGCTTTGGGAACAGCTGGACGAAGCCTTGGCAAAAGAGTTGGATAACAACCTGAAGCAGATAACTTTGGAGAAGAAGCTGGAAATCTTCGGCGACATAATATATCTGCACTGTCGCAAAGTGTTCGGAGTGAGGGAGGCAAGGGAAGGTAACCCACCACAAAAAAGCAGAAGACAAATTAAAATAGAAGAAATCAGAAAACAGAAGAAGCATGCCCGAAAACTGTTCAAAAACGCAGTTGCCGCAGAGAAGGAAGGGTTACGACAGGTTTGGGAGCACCTGAAAGGCCAACATAATGCCCTTTGTAGAGCAGAAAGGTTGTGCAGGAAGAAAAGGAAGACTCGAATGGATAGGGAAAGATTCTTCAGGGAGCCCTTCAAGTTTGCCAAAGAACTGTTTGAGCAGCCACGGTCGGGTACGCTAAACATCAGGAAAGAAGACCTGGAAGAACACCTTGGAATGACATATTCAGATGGTCGCAAAGATGAGCCGCTCAGCAGCATGGCAGGCCTTAAATGGCCGAGTAAGCCAGGAGCTGAATTTAACACCAAGCCCCCAACGGTGCAAGAGGTAGAAAGCATTGTCCAGAAAGCTCGATGCAAGTCAGCTCCAGGTCCTAATGGTGTTCCATATGTGGTGTATAAGAGATGCCCTGAGGTGCTCAAACGACTGCTTCGTTTACTGAAGAGTGCGTGGAAAACCCAGCTTGTAAGCAAGGAATGGAGAAAGGCGAACGGAGTCTACATCCCGAAGGAGCAAAATTCCACAGACATCAGTCAGTTCAGGCCAATCTCACTACTCAATGTGGAAGGGAAGATATTCTTCTCAGTGATGGCGAAAAGACTCACTACATACCTCCTGGCAAATGGGTACATTGACACTACCATTCAGAAAGGAGGTATCCCAGGTACACCAGGATGTCTAGAGCATGCCACAATGATATGGGAAGCAATCCAAAAGGCAAAGTCTGACAGAACAAACCTCCATGTAATCTGGTTGGATTTAGCGAATGCTTATGGATCCGTTCCACACCAGATGTTGTGGCAGGCCCTAGAAATGTATCATGTTCCACAAGAGATTGCAGCAATGCTGAAGCTGTATTTCGCAGGGTTTGCTGTCAGATTTTCAACCAGAGAGTACACAACGAAGTGGATTGGCCTTGAAGTTGGAATTGCGATGGGATGTACCATCTCTCCGATACTATTCGTGATGGCTATGCAGGTAATCCTCAATGCGGCTGAAGGAATGGCTATAGGTCCAAAGCTCGGTGGAATGTGTCTCATGCCACCGCTCAAAGCATTCATGGATGACACAACAATTCTGACATCAGATGAACATCAGGCCCGGAGGATGTTAGCACGCCTGGATGAACTAGTCAGCTGGTGCAGAATGAGCTTCAAACCCAAGAAGTCGAGAAGCCTATCAGTCAGGAAAGGGAAGATAGCAGAGGTCATATTCACGGTTTCCAACCAAAGAATCCCTACTGTCATTGAGGAACCTGTTAAAAGTCTTGGCAGGGTGTACGATGCCTCATTAAAAGACTCAAAGGCAGTGCAACAGACAATAGAAATGGCAGACAGAGGGCTACAGATCATAGACCAAAGCAGACTCCTGGGGAAGTTCAAACTGTGGTGCCTCCAGTTCATGTTGATACCAAAGTTGCTGTGGCCACTGCTTATATATGAAATAAGCACAAGTACAGTGGAAGCCATAGAGAAGAAGGTCAACAAGTTCATGAGAAAATGGCTAGGAGTACCACCAGGTCTGTCAGATGTAGCACTGTACTGCAAAAAGTCAAAACTTCTGCTTCCTTTCAAGTCAGTTGTTGAAGAGTACAAAGTTGGAAAGGCAAGGCTTGCAATGATGCTACGCGAGTCAGCTGATGACGTGGTTAAGTCCATTCAGCCCACACTGAAAACGGGAAGGAAGTGGAAAGTGGAAGAAGCTGTTGATGCTGCCCAAGAGTCACTCAAACTGAGGGAGGTAATCGGATACACACAAACGAATAGACGGGGATTTGGTCATGGAGACATCCGCTGGTGGTCCAAGGCATCAAGCAGGGAGCGCAGAGACATGGTAGTTCAGGAGATACGAGAAGCTGAGAATGATAAGAGGTTGCAAAAAGCAGTGCAGCAGGTCCAACAAGGCCAATGGACTACATGGGAAGGAGCCCTGCAGAGGTCCTTGACATGGAATGATATATGGCATATGGCACCTCTTAGGCTCAGCTTCGTTGTCAGATCACTGTATGACCTGCTGCCGTCGGCCACCAACCTTGTGAAATGGGGAAAGTCGGATGATGAGCAGTGCCCCCTGTGCCAGGGGAGGCAGACACTTGAACACGTGCTCTCAGCGTGTAAGGTGTCATTAGGGCAAGGGCGATACACTTGGCGCCATAACAAAGTGCTAAATGAGCTTGCTGCGACAATAGATCTGGCAAGAATGAAGGCGAATAGCAAAGTCCGGCCAGACACCGCAAACACATACTTTCTGAGGGCAGGAAAGTCAGCACACCCCAAACCGAATAAACCTGGTAGCAGTTTACCATCTCTTCTTGATTGTGCAAATGATTGGGAGATGGCGGTAGACCTACCTGGACGAGGGGCATATCCAGAGAGTATCAGAAAATCGCGGAGACGGCCAGATATAGTGCTTCATTCTGCAGCAACGCTTCAGGTCATACTGATTGAACTGACAGTGCCATTTGAATCCAGATTAGATGAGCAACATTCATTCAAAGCGGCCAAGTATAGTGATCTGGCCGCGGATCTGAGACACGATGGGTTCACTGCAAGGGTCATGGCTGTTGAAGTGGGCGCAAGAGGGCTTGTGGCTGCATCAGTGTATGATCTATTGAAACTGTTGGGGCTGAGGGGACAGTCGAGAACAAGGGCCCTGAAGAGGCTTAGTGAAACTGCCGAAAAGGCATCAGGCTGGCTGTGGAACAACCGCAATGGGGAATGGAGATAGTAACAATAAACGCTGCGGTACAGAAAACACCAGGAATTTTTCTAAGTCCACAATACGCTGAGGTTTGTGGTGGACTAGTGAACGGGCTGCGACTCAGGGGCGACAAGCGGTGTATACTATAAGGGGTGTCAGTATCAAAAGTCCAGTGGGGAACGCGCAGTGGCGACTCGTTGACTTCGCGCTGGTGTCTCAGTGTTTGCGACGGAACGAACGGAATAATTTGTCTTCTCCTTGTTACTTTCACAATTGCCTCCACGGCTGGCGGAGTTGTGGAATTTAAAGTTGCTACCATAAGTGAAATGGGTTCATTTTCGATGCAAGACAACAGGAAGCTGAGACGCTTGGGAGTCATGACCCAAGTGGGCCCGCCCCCCTTAGAGTGTAAAGGAGTATATAGGGCCGAAACACTTGTCGGACGGGGGGACTTCTTCTGATGATCAGATTGCTTCCTGTTGTATCGCTCTGTAAAGAGTTTCCTATCATCATATGCTCGAAAGCCTGAATCCTTCGGTCCGTATCTGCAGTGAGTGTCCAGCCCTCACACCCATACAAGAGAATAGATAATACAAGTGATTTGTATAATTTGATCTTCACAGGAAAACTGATGTTACTTTTCCAGATCACATTCAACCTTGTCATGGCAGCTGAGGCCATCTCAAGTCTTGTCTTGATTTCTTTACTTGATCTTTCATCACTACATATAGTGGACCCGAGATATTTAAAGGTGTTAACTTCTTCTAACGTTTGCCCATTTAACGTAATATTGGTCGGAACATGTTTCTTATGGCTATTCACCAATATCTTGCTTTTTTCTATATTAATTTCCATCCCATAAGTTCTTGTTACTTTCTCCAGTCTAGAGGTAAGGTCTTGAAGTTCTGATTCTGTTCCAGCTATCAGATCAATATCATCAGCAAAACGTAGATTACACAGAGGGCGGCCTCCAATCGATATGGTTGATTTATAATCGTAGAGAGCCTCCTGCATAATATGTTCTAGATATATATTAAAGAGCACTGGTGACAGGATGCATCCCTGGCGAACTCCTACAGTTGTTTTGAAAAATTCTCCATTGTCGTTGCTTGCAAAAACAGCACTGCTTGCGTCCTTGTATAGTGCTTCAATGAAAGAGTATATGCTTTGATAAAGGAGGTCATCTACAGTGATAGCTTTATGCTCCATAAAGAGCGACACAATAGATAATGATGGAGATCTTTGGTAGTTTATATTTACATTTATCGCAGCATTTCTCAACCTGTTTGTTTTGGAGGAACCTTGAAAACATTATCAGGTCTCAGGGAATCCTTGCATGAAAGTTATTATATCTAAAGCTCATGGTACCTTAGCGTGACCAGTAGTTGGAAATACAATAATCCAAATCAAATTGTCAATGCTGTTTCGAGTGGGGAATGATTGTTTCATGTGAACTGTTTATTTTGGCTAACTTAGCCTACTCTTTTTGTGTGGTTTCCCTTCCTCACAAAAGATATCAACTCAAACGCAAGTCAGTAGCACGTCAGTAGCACGTCAGTAGTGTACGTAGAAAAGACTTCGGTTTTTCCTATTTTTAATTCCCTACTTGATTTTCTTTTTAACCTTTTCCAAGAGGGTCAAAACATCTTATAACAAGTGTCTACACTAAAAGATGTACGAAATATGGTGTGTGCACGTGTGAACACGATGTAGTTACGCACTACAATACGGGCCAGCTCGGTCACTGCCCACCACTGAGAGTGCTAACACAGCTCGGTCACTGCCCACCACTGAGAGTGCTAACACAGCTCGGCGAGCAAAATTAAAACAACGACTTTTTTTCATGCTCTATCGCAGAACCCTAGGGTGCCGTGGAACCCCGGCTGAGAAATCCTGATTTAGGTTATTCAAATTTTTACAGCTTCATTTAAAAAAAAGAAAAGAAAACGAAGACAGTCGTTTATTAAAGAAAAAACAACCCGAATGTTTATTGTTGAAGGTTTTACTGTTTGATACAAATCTCTGCACATGATACTGTCAACAAACATGATACTACTGTCAACAAACATGATACTACTGTCAATGTGTGATCATTTTGACTAATATAAAGCGAATCTTAATGTATCCAATTTTTTTTAAACCAAATAATACAAATCTCCGTATGTTCCACGTTTACCTAACATGATTTAGGTTTCTGTATGTCCCACTTTTTCCTAAGTGGATACAATTATCAGTATGTTCCACTTTTACCTAAGTGTATACAAGTATCGGTATGCCCCAGTCTTGACGTATGGATGCGAGTCATGGACAGTGACTACAACCCACAAAAGACAGATCCAAACCTCAGAAATGAGGTATCTGAGAAAGGTGGTTGAAGTAAGAAGAAGAGACATGGTCCGCAACCAGACGATACGTCAAGGCCTATAAACCCAACCCCTGCAGACCCAAGTAGAACAGTCCCAACTAAGATGATTTGACCATGCCTGCAGAATGGGAGAAGATCGGCTACCACGGCAAGCATGGGAAACTAAGAGCCAGGAATCCAGACGTCCAGGACGACCCAAAGTCCGTTGGGAGGACAAATTAGACAATCTTTGAAGGACCGAGGACTAGAATGGAACCAAGCCAGGAGGAAGACAGCCGATAGAATAATATGCCGCTCTCTCATACAAACCTCTACACCTCACGATAGAAGAGGAACGACTAAGTAAGTAAGTATACAAGTATCGGTATGTCCTACTTTTACCTAAGTGAATACAGGTATCAATATGTCCAACTTTTACATAACAAGCTACCAAAATCATTAGTCCCACTTTAATAACAGTATACACGATCCATGTGCTCAGGTCTTAGCATTTACCTCTTGTAACTAACGTAAAAGAAGTATTACTTTGTCCCACTTTCAACTAACATTAAACAAGTTTGTGTTTGTCCCACTTTTAATTTATACGTGCAAAGTCCCAGTATGCCTGACGTTCATTTAACGTGATACAAAACTCATTAAGTCCCACCTTTCAGTAATAGGATAGAAGACTCTTATATGCAGATCTCAGTGCATAATACTGTTAACACAACACAAGTCTCTGTATATCCAAATGTGAACTAATATGATACAAGTCTCAGTATATCCAAATGTGAACTAATATGATACAAGTCTCAGTATATCCAAATGTGAACTTATATGATTCAAATTTCAGAATATCCGAATGTGAACTAATATGATACAAGTTTCAGTATATCCAAATGTGAACTAATATGATACAAGTTTATATCCAACTTTTAACTAACATGATACAAGTCTCAATATATCCAACTTAAAAAAAAAATTAATGATACAAATATGAATATGAGGCACTTTGAACTAACCTGATTCAATAAAATAATAGTATGATACACCATGAATGATTGCTACAATTTTCAGTGTATCACACACTCACACGCTGACTCTAGAAAAAAAATATCTCCAGTGTTTGTACGTAAATATCTGTCAGCGCTCATGTTTGTACGTAAATATCTGTCAGCGCTCATGTTTGTACGTAAATATCTGTCAGCGCTCATGTTTGTACGTAAATATCTGTCAGCGCTCATGTTTGTACGTAAATATCTGTCAGCGCTCATGTTTGTACGTAAATATCTGTCAGCGCTCATGTTTGTACGTAAATATCTGTCAGCGCTCATGTTTGTACGTAAATATCTGTCAGCTCTCATGTTTGTACGTAAATATCTGTCAGCGCTCATGTTTGTACGTAAATATCTGTCAGTGCTCATGTTTGTACGTAAATATCTGTCACTGCTCATGTTTGTACGTAAATATCTGTCAGTGCTCACTCTTATGAATATACGTACATTTGATGAACCAAACTATAAAAAAATGGTTCAATATTTACATACATGTATTATGTACACACTCAAAAAACGCATAGCGACTGATTAAAAAAAAAAAAAAGTTTGGTAGATAATGAATATAAATGACACGTTACGTTATCCAAAGAAAGGTGATCAGATTACGGTAGACAAGTCTACAAATATAGTTCATGTTAAGTTGTCTGTATTATTTGCCATGTACTACAAATACAAGAAAACATTCAATACATAGAGATGTTTATTTATTGGAATATTCTAAAAAATCTGCTGGATCGAACAAGAAACACTCAAGAAATCTTTGAAAGGATTGTATGAAGGAGATTAGTCATGAAAAAGCTTGTGTAGACAAAAAGAGCATTGAAAAGATAGTGCGTGGGACATTGTTTGAAAACGATAGTGCTGTGAAAACAAAGTGTTAACAAGGGCTGAAAGCAAAGAAAAAAACAAGAAATCACATCCATACACAAACTGCACAAGGCCTTGTGAGAAACAAGAAAGAAATGTAAGGACGCAAGGAATGAAGGAGATCTTGACAAGAATCGTGTAGAAGAGAGTTGTGAAAAAGATTGTGTGTGGGAAAATAATTGTGCTAGGAAAGAAATGTTAGCGAGAGCTGAAGTCTAAACAAACAAACAAACAATCACGGACACAAAAATGCTGAAGGACTTGTAAGAAGCAGTGACGTAATTTTTGAAATGACTGTCTGAAGTTTGATCTTGGAAAAGTTTCTGTGTGGGCCATTGTTTTTTGTTCTTTCTTTTAATGACAGTTGCTGGAAAAAAGGGATGACAATGACTGGATGTAAAAACGAAACGTTCGGAAGGACTGCAGACAAACAATACAGACAAACAATACAGACAAACAATACAGACAAACAATACAGACAAACAATAAAGAATTATTCAAAAAGATTAAGTGAAGAAGACTGGTGTTGAAAATGAGTGTTTATTTAAAAAAGAAAGCCTTAGAGAAGATAGTGTGTGGGAAAATATAACAATGATTGGTGCTGGGAAAGAAGTGTTAACAAGCGATGAGTAACAACAACAACAAACGAGAAAAGAAAACTCAGCTGCAGAAGGACTATAACAAGGTTAACACGGCAGATACCGAAGATCTGATCAAAGATAATCACGAAGATCTACTCTCAACTTATCGAGGATTATAGAGAAAAAGGAGGCATGATTAAACAATGTAACATAAGGAAACGCACCAAAATGTTAACAATTCTCAGTTCACAAGAGACGAGGGTTTTTCAGAATATAAAATCCCCCCCCCCCCCCCGCCCCCCCCCCCCCTTCTTTCCTGAAAATTATAATTTTAATGATGATGACAATGATATCGCAGTTAAATCAACTATATTCACCAACGATGGCATAAAGAAATTTTTCTCAAAGAGTAATTCCCCCCCTCCTTTAATGTCTACGCCGTTTTGTACCCCTTGTGATGATATTAATAATGGTGGCAATGATATCACAGTTAGATAACACATTTATCCATTAATGTCAGGACGGAATTTTTTCCCATCATAAATAATGAAAGATCGTGTGCTTGTAGAAGTACACACTTACTTGAACTGTATGATTTAATTATTTTTTTGTAGAAGTACACACTTACTTCACCTGTATGATTTCATTATTTTCTTGTAGAAATACACACTTACTTCACCTGTATGATTTCATTATTTTTGGTCTTGACAAGGAGCGTGAAAGAGAGAGCCTTGAAAAAAAAAGATTGTGTGTGGGAAAATTTGTGAAAAAAATTGTGCTAGGAAAGAAGTGATAGCCAGGGCTGAAGGCAAAACAAACAGGATCGGGTATTGTAATGACGATGTTAATAATGGTGGCAATGATATCACAGTTAGATAACCTATTTCACTCTTAATGTCAGGACGGAATTTTTTTCAACATAAATAGTCAAATATCGTGCGGTTGTAGAAACACTCAATTACTTCACGTGCATGATTTAATTATTATTAATATTAGTATTACAATTATTACTCCTTGTTCTTGACCATTTTTACACTTTCTTGCTTTTATTTAACTTCTTCGTGTTTCCATTTTTAAAATTCTACTTCTTCATTATACCCAGCCCATGGTTGTCTTTGCTGATATGACAAATACAGAATGACCCTCTACTGAGTCTGTCAACCTGTGTTGTGCTCGTTTTTAAATACAAAAGTAATAATAGTTTTACTACGCTGATCACTCAGACAGTTCTCATAAATTTTCAAACATGGTGTTCATGATCTCATAAGTATAAAATCTTGTTTTTTCTCGAACAGCACCATTTAACAGAAATATAAATCTCACCGTTAGCGAGATCTCTCCAAGGCAAACGTTTCAGATAAGCTTGCACTTTCAAGTATGCCCGCTACTGACAGATTTAGGATCGGAATGTCCACAGTCAGGTTTTCCAAACATGATTTACATTGAAGGACCTCGAGGTGCCAAGGAATTTCGCATTTATGATTTTGTACCAAATATAGAACCAATAATATGTGCCTTGTCGCGAACTTGCAGTTATTTGGTAAAATAGGTCAATACTGAAAGAAAGCTTAGAACTTACTGCTCTAATGTGTTATTAACGACAAGACATTATATAATTCTTTTCAGAATCACGATTTTTGTGTTTGTGTGTGTGTGCGATATTAGCAAGTTGTAAATGGGTCTTTCAGATTCAAAATGTCAAAGAAATTGCTATAAAAACCATCCTTGTAAGACAGCACGTGACAATTAGGTGATGTCTGTCTCTGTTGTAGTGGGTTTGATGGTACTGTATGGTTGATGGTACCTAGTGTGATGCATGAGGTCAGCTGTGAAGGCTCCTGAGATAAATGTAGCTGTGAATTTACAGAAGGCCCTTCTTGCTACCACTTACGACCTCACACATATCTTTTTTACTAATGAATGTGGCTACGTTAAAAATCTAGGGTACTGATATGTAATGTGTTGTGGTAGATTACATACACACACACACAGATATTTAATAAGTCTAATAATATTAATAAAATTTATAACACACTGAACTAACTCAAGCTGTTTAAATTTTTGATATTAAATTTTCTTTAAGTTTATTTGTTCTGAACCAAGGTTTTATTTTGGTCAGAACATATGAAAGGTTTTGAAATTATGAATGAAATGCATGAATATATGTCATAATAAAATAGAAAATGTGTACATATGTATTTCAAATGACTGATTAATAGTAATTATCTTAAGATAGTCCCAGGAGAACTTATTTCTAAATATGCTGTTGGGGTGATATCATCACTCCCTGTCTATGACTACCAAACATTGTCCCTTCACTGATGGGAGTAATACAAATTTTATTTCCCAAAATTTTTGTGGGTTCTAGTGATGGTAATATAGTTGGTGTGTTAGTTAGTAAATAAGTTGGTGAAGGTCCAGCAGGTTAGACGCTCACGTATCTTGACTGAGTAGTTCTGGTGCTGAAATCTGGTGGCCCCACCTCTCCGTGCTTGGGGGCAATATAAGGCTGCTCTGACAAAACACTAGACTTCACTGGTCCACACTTGTATTTATCAACACAGCATTTGACACCGCTTTGGTGCCAAACAGAAACTCACACTTCTGCAACAAAAGTATTGGGTCATGTGTCAGAACTCTACCTCCTGAGCCACTTCTGCACACAACACTACACAACAACACCACATAGACGGGGTCAGATCTCTCTGACCATACAGCACATCTTACCAAATTGGTTTCACATAGTACTAGTTCCCCAAGACTACATATTCTGAAATATGTTCATTAGCTTCCTGCTATTGAATAAGATAGGTGATATGTTCCACTGATCTCAACACTTGATCCGCCCTTCATAATCCTTGCTGGCGTTTATGTATTTTGTTTGTCTCTAGACCCTGAACTTGGGCTGGGGATCTAGAGCGAATCCTTACTTGTTGTAAGGGATAGATTTTGATATGGCAGTATCAAATCACTCGAAACATTAAACAATATTAAAATATACAAAGAAATGCTTTCAGTCTTACCAGAATTATGAATAGAGAGCACAGTTATATTCTAGCAAAACTCAGCTGAGCTGCTGGCTCTAGTATGGCGTCCCTCTAAATATGGCAATTAGCTTCTGGGAACTACACCACTGAAGAATTACTGTGTCTACTAATGGACAATTTATGTTGAATGGCAAAAATGCGCGTCTGGGCGCCGATAATATGATTATCGGTGGCCAATCACCGACTTCCCCCTTTCAAATTTCAAACCTCCGACCAAAAGTCAATTCAGTCATACCTCAGTCAAGTATGTATTATTGTCTGTTGGTCCGTCTGTCTCTACTTGCTTTTTCATAAAAAAACACGCTTGGTTCTACATGCCTTTTTACACGAATCGGTCTCTAAAGTTATTTTTAGCCACAATTTTCCACTATTCCCCCCTCTCTTTCATTCCAACTAGATTTTAGCACTTGAGTCTCAAGGCCGCAATTTTTGAAAATTAGTGACATTTTTTTAACAGTGCAGTCGCTCGTCTGTTATGAACAACACAGTCTTTTGTCAATATCTTCATTATTATCTATCCGTCTGTATAAATGAAAGCATATTATTTCTCTACTCAAAATGGGCTATCAGACTAGCTAGGTTTTATATTCCTAACATTATTATTAAGAAAAAGTTAGGTACTTGTGCGTTTATTCACCGGTATTAGAAGATGACCAAAAAAATGATGTACATATTTATTGGCGCGGGGCCCTAAAAGAAAGGGGCTCGTAGCATATGCTACTTTTGCTACTACGTTAATCCGGCTCTGATTAGGTAAATATTTGACAAGGATCAGTGTATAGTGAGGGAGGGGACCAACTCCCCACCCAGCCCTCCACACCCAGCGGTGAAAACAAATAAAGGCTTTCTTGCCAGGGTACAGTTTTGTTGGTTTTGGGGGCCCTAAACAGGACCGTGGTCCAGTTTTGTGGGCCCTGTAAAAAAACCGTGGTGGGTAAATTTTTGTGGGTTTTGTGGGCCCTGAATAGGACCGTGGTAGGCGCAGTTTTGTGGGCCCTGAAAAGGACCGTGAGGGGAACAGATTACCAAAGATCGCTGAAGCTTGGCACATATCAGGACATACACATGTTCGTTCGTAGCTGCATAATTTACAGAGGAGGCCTAAATTCTGCAATGTCAAGCAGTATACTGTCAAACGGGTCTGACTGACGAACTTTATTCCGATGTCGCCACAAAAATTCACACATGTAGGAATCTAACATGTGTCTGTGCCAGGTGCCAGAACGAATAGGTATATCCTGTGTACATATGTGACATCTCTAACGATCTTGGCGAACTGACAAGGACAAACTCATCTGATGATTGTTAGCACACAGTCGGACGGTGTGTAGAATGCCCCGATTCTGCAAAAACTTCACACAGTTCTCTTTGTTACGTGTAAAATCTGTCACCTCCAGTAAATTCATCTTCCACGTCTCTGGACCGCTATCAAATGACAAATGGCACGATAAGATTTGCAAGAAAAAAAAAAAAATTCTACACTACAAATGGGGGAGAGCTCACAATGTGAAATGTCACGTTTTCAGTCAAGAAAGAGTACGGTGATCGGTTTGGGTAATAAATTTCCAAAATAATTATTACCCGGTGAATTAACGCACAAGTACCAAAAGTTACTTTTTCAAGGTTAGTTCTTTTTTTGAAATATGTTCGAGCATCTTCTGTAATGCGTTTGCCGCTGAATTCAAATAAAAGGACTAAGTATCGCAAAAGCGTCCAAGAAATGACTGTTGCGTATAATAGCTAAGGTCCCTTTTGTCCATTTCTTTACATTGTGTCAACTTGGGGACGTGAATTTTTTTCCTTTCCCCACCAATTGCGTCTTTTTAGCCTTGTTAGTTTCAAGCACGTGTTCAGTCATATTTTTTTCTTTTTGATCTCCGTTCCCTCCCGTCTCCAAGGGTAAACGTTTTGTCTTTGCGTCTAACAAGTTAGTTTCCATGGCGGATAGTGAACCGCGGCATGGGCGATCATGTCTTCTAGTAGCTTACGCGTTATTTTTATCCCTACATTTTATCTTTGGAGATATTTTAACGTTGTATCACGGTTAAATTTATCACATCTGCAGAGTTGTGTTTGTAATGGTCCCAAGCTCCTGTGGGAACGGATAAGGAGAAAGAAGAAAAAGACGTTAACGTCAGAGGCGGTTATTTTTCTGGAGGCTCTTGGGGGAGGGGTGGAAGGGTGGAGACCCAGAGATACATGGAGGGGGAAGCTGGAACTCAGGGACACACGGTGAGGAGATCTGGAGACTCGGGAAAACATGGTAGGGAGATCTGGAGACTCGGGAACACATGGTAGGGAGATCTGGAGACTGGAGAACACATGGTAGGGAGAGCTGGAGACTGGAGAACACATGGTAGGGAGAGCTGGAGACTGAGGAACACATGGTAGGGAGATCGGGAGACTCGGAAACACATGGTAGGGAGATCTGGAGACTCGGGAACACATGGTAGGGAGATCTGGAGACTCGGGAACACATGGTAGGGAGAGCTGGAGACTGGGGAACACACGGTAGGGAGATCTGGAGACTGGGGAACACATGGTAGGGAGATCTGGAGACTGGTGAACACATGGTAGGGAGATCTGGAGACTCATGGACACCTAGTAGGGAGAGCTGGAGACTCATGGACACACGGTGAGGAGAGCTGGAGACTGGTGAACACATGGTAGGGAGATCTGGAGACTCGGGAACACATGGTAGGGAGATCTGGAGACTCGGGAACACATGATAGATATATCTGGAGATTGGGGAACACATGGTATGGAGATCTGGAGACTGGTGAACACATGGTAGGGAGATCTGGAGACTCATGGACACCTAGTAGGGAGAGCTAGAGACTCATGGACACACGGTGAGGAGAGCTGGAGACTGGTGAACACATGGTAGGGAGATCTGGAGACTGGTGAACACATGGTAGGGAGATCTTGAGACTCATGGACACCTAGTAGGGAGAGCTGGAGACTCATGGACACCTGGTAGGGAGAGCTCGAGACTCATGGACACCTAGTAGGGAGAGCTGGAGACTTGGGAACACATGGTAGGGAGAGCTGGAGACTCGGGATCACATGGTAGGGAGAGCTGGAGACTCGGGAACACATAGTAGGGAGAGCTGGAGACTTGGAAACACATGGTAGGGAGAGCTGGAGACTCGGGAACACATGGTACGGAGAGCTGGAGAATCATGGAAACCTAGTGGGGAGAGCTGGAGACTCATTGACACCTAGTGGGGAGAGCGGGAGACTCATTGACACCTAGTGGGGAGAGCTGGAGACTCATGGACACCTAGTGAAGAGAGCTGGAGACTTGGGAACACATGGTAGGGAGAGCTGGAGTCTCGGGAACACATGGTAGGGAGAGCTGGAGACTCGGGAACACATGGTAGGGAGAGCTGGAGACTCGGGAACACTTGGTAGGGAGAGCTGGAGACTCGGGAACACATGGTAGCGAGAGCTGGAGACTTGGAAACACATGGTAGTGAGAGCTGGAGACTCGAGAACACATGTTACGGAGAGCTGGAGAATCATGGAAACCTAATGGGGAGAGCTGGAGACTCATTGACACCTAGTGGGGAGAGCTGGAGACTCGGGAACACATGGTAGGGAGAGCTGGAGACTCGGGAACACATGGTACGGAGAGCTGGAGAATCATGGAAACCTAGTGGGGAGAGCTGGAGACTCATTGACACCTAGTGGGGAGAGCTGGAGACTCATTGACACCTAGTGGGGAGAGCTGGAGACTCGGGAACACATGGTAGGGAGAGCTGGAGACTCGGGAACACATGGTACGGAGAGCTGGAGACTCACGGGCACGTGGTAGGGAGAGCTGTAGACTCAGGGACCCATGGTGAAGAGAGCTGGAGACTCAGGGACACATGGTGAAGAGAGCTGGAGACTCAGGGACACATGGTGAAGAGAGCTGGAGACTCAGGGACACATGGTATTTTATAAAAGATTATGCTGCACACAGAAATTAAAGAAGAATAAGAACACCATTGAGGATAAAACAGAAGTCGCAATTATTATTTAACATCGTCTGCTGGTCGAGACATAACATGATCAAGGGCGCCTTAAGTTACCTGCACAAAGCTCCAACAAACGAAATCTAATAACACTAAAATTAGGGACAGCCTGTCTTAGAGTAAACAATTTTAGTGCCTTAGAGCAGTGCCCCCTTACCTAATAGCTGCCTAGCACCCATTTTTAGCCTGACATCCATTTACAAAATATTAAGATACCTGGTACCTATTTAAATAATCTTAAGAAGCCTCGCGTTCGATTAGCTCACAAACCGCTCCAGAAATGCGATAACATGAAGATAAAACTGTGTCTTGAGAAAATGTTATTTATACAATGTGTCGGTATTTAAATCACGATGTCAATGTTATATTGTGTACATATACATTTGAGTGATGCGTATTATGTAGTGTTGTCTGAACACTATATATCACAATTATAACCCATATGCGGATACAACCGGTGCATGGTGTCAAAAATCAAACCAAAAACAATTATGTAGTGTTTAAAATGGTTCGACTTCTAAAATATCTGGCATATCTAGCACTCACAATAAGATGAGTCTTGCACACCTGGGGCATGCATGCATCCTTAGTTAAGACACATTGTCTTAGACTAAACCGTTTTAAAGTGCTAACCCTCCGTGCTGTGGTACAGTAAAATATTCGTGCTATTTGTGAGACCATTTTAAATGTCAGACCAGGTCTAAGATTATACAAGAGGTATTTAACGTTCGTGTCAAGCAGTCATTTGAAAGGTTGCCAGGCATGTGTGGGCTATAAAACAACTGAGATTCAAACAGCGACCTTTTTGTGCAGACTGCATCGTCTGACACAATGGTAGACGAGAACTAGATAGTACAATTCATGGTGGGCTATGAAATAACTCCAGTCAAGCACATGGAGGTTGAACAGGATATTTGTCTTCATCAATTAAAAACAATATCTTAAACGCCCATCATAGAGGCCAATAATCTATTTTATTCGCATCTCACAGAACTCTTCGCATGCAACCCGTCAACAAATGACAGAGAAGTTTCATAATTTAGTTTCATAATACAAGAGCCACCACAATACCTTTTTTTTAACTTTAAAATTCTATTAAAACTAAAGACTGAGTTTTTTTAAAGATACAAAAATCATCACAGGCAGTAATTAAGGTGGAAACGTTTTCATTCCGCTCATCAATTTAGAGCCAAGAGATAACAAACTTCCTGTCATCTTGAGACGTCGCCAGTTTACTGTTGCCATGACAATCAACAAAACTCAGGGGTAATCATTTGATCAGTTAAGTGTTTACCTGTCAGTAGCTGTTTTCGGTCATGGCCAACTTTCTGTAACACTAACGCGAGGAAGGTACCCGGACAATCTTAAAGTATATATTCAGGACATAGGCTATCAAGACAAACATTTCAAATACTCGTATAACCCTACATTTTAAAAAAAAACATGTGGATAAAGAGCTGTTAGTAATTAGTCAAATAACATTGTTTTCACATACTCCCACTTCCCAATCTTCTAAATGTGCTGTAGATGCTGAAAGTTTATGATGTTGGATTAATTTCTTCCATTGTCAATTTTGTGACGAGTATACTTTTTCCTGTCTTGATGTTCTTTTTCTACTTAATTCCTTTTTGTCACAGACCCCATCTGTCATTTTGCGCGTAAGTATGTGTGTATGATTTTTTTTTTTCTTGTTACGTACTTTCAACATTTTCCTTCACTGTCGTTTGAATACGAGGAAGCTGTTCATTAATAATGTGCCTGTTAAGGCAACAATGAAACCACAATGTCAACCAAAGCAGCATTTCCAACATCATCCAAAATTATTGTTTTTCACTTCTGCCAAATATTTCATTGACAGAAAGTTCTTTCTCTCTATCCAGCTGCACGCTATGCCGAACATATCTGAAACAAAGTAATAGTTACAATAAAATAACTGAAGTCACAACAAAATAATAATAACAAATAGTATCACAGAAATCACACCAAACTTAGAGTTAAAGATAGAATAGTTGACGGCAGAACGAAGTACTGCATTGAAAGTCATTAAGAGATGAAATGATGGTAACGAATGATGAAATGATGGTAACGAATTTGGAAATGATGGTAACGAATTTGGAAATGATGGTAACTAATTTGGAAATGATGGTAACGAATTTGGAAATGATGGTAACGAATTTGGAAATGATGGTAACGAATGATGAAATGATGGTAACGAATTTGGAAATGATGGTAACGAATTTGGAAATGATGGTAACGAATTTGGAAAGACTGAGGGACATCAAGAAAGATGACAACAACAACATTAAGAAGCACCAAAAATAGCGGAAAAGCGTTGAGCAGAGTTAAAATGACACAAATAGCGAACCAAAAGACGACGAGATGAAAGGAAAGATCAAGAAAGTTGAGTTGTGAAGATGAGAAATACGAGATAAATAACTCGTGTAAATAAATTGAAGAAATAAAAGAAAAAACTGAAAATGGTCTAATATTTATGAGCAGACATTAGATGAACACTGAACAACAAGAAGAATTAAATATTTAAAAAGCAACATAGATGATGATTGCGACAAAATGAAAAAAAAAAAGACAAATAGAAAAAGCATTTCATCTTCTTCGTATACTTTCCGATGTCGACGTCAATGAGTTTAAAGAAAGCTGTAGTCAGTTTGAGGTTGTTGGAATCTGCATAGAGTTTGTCCAGGTATGGTACTGGTGATGCCCATGTGTACTTTCTCTTTTCTTCATATGTTGGGCACTTTTGCAGGAGATGCCCAACTGCCATTTTATGGGTGTCACAGCTACATTCATCAAAGTTCATATCTTGAGCTTGTTGAATAGATTATATCTCAGTCTGTTGTGACCTGTGCAGAATCTCCTTCTTCTTCCTACACTCTCAGACGTCCACTCTCAGACGTCCACTCTCAGACGTCCACTCTCAGACGTCCACTCTCTGACGTCCACTTGAATGTTTTCAAAGAAAGCAGTAGTCAGTTTGAGGCTATTTGAATCTCCGTAGAGCTTTTCCACAGTGCAGAGTCTGAAGATTATCACTTGTTCACTTCTTTTGAGCTGGTATGGATACTTTTTCTGATGGCGTAGATGCTCAGCTTCCCACATGTAACTGTATGTGCTCCTGATAAAACTCCTGGCGGCTTCATTAGCTATGCTTGTATCAGGATGCCGTAACTTTCCACCTTCCTTCGCCAATCTGTCAGCCGCCTCTTAATTGTCTTTCTAATGTGACAAAAATGTAAAAGATAATCTTCATATTTAAATAAGGAGAGAAAAATATATCAACCAAATAAAGATATTAACGCATAATATTGATTTAATTAATTCGTTTATCACATCACTGCTCCTTCTGAAGCATTGGTCTCCAACATTTTCACGCCAACCCTTCCTATACTGCGTCAGCCCTTCCTATACTGCGTCAACCCTTCCTATACTGCGTCAACCCTTCCTATACTGCGTCAACCCTTCCTATACTGCGTCGACCTTCAAAGCTTTTCACTTTTATTTATCCTTTTTTTAGGTTTGTGAACACGTTTCCATGTGTTATCTTATTCTTCTTTGATCTTTGCCACCAACTGTCAAAGCAGTTAGTGACCATCACGCCTGGTGGCGTCTTGTAGGGCAACAACAAACTGTCTCTACTTTGTTCGGTCGGCGGCCATCCTTCGTGCAGTACCCCAGCTCTGGTTCATTCTTTGCATCTCGGCCTCCTCAGTTCTCAGCCAAGTTATTTTCGGTCGGCTTCTCTTTCCCTTTCCTTCAGGGGTCCATAGCATGGCTGTTCTTGTGATGGCATCGGTATCTCTTCTGAGGACGTGGCCTACCCAGCTCCAGCAATTACCAGCTATTATGGTGTACATGTCCTCATGGTTGCTCCAAGTAAGCAGTTCTTGGTTGGTGATAGTATTCGGCCAAAAGATTAGGAGAATTTTACTCAGGCAGATTGTGTGGAAAGAGGACAATTTTGACATTTCTTTCTCTGTTACTCTCCAGCATTCTGCACAATAGAGTAGCACAGAAAGTACACAGCTCTCACATAATCTTAATTTTGTGTTTGTGCTGTAGTGAGAGAACTTCCAGATGCTGTTTAGACTATCAAAGGCTGTTCTCACTGTATTCATTCTGATGTATTTGCTTGTTCCGCCGTCTGGTGTTACTATGCACCGCGTGTTATGATTTCCCTCAATATTTATTACACTGGAGATGGCAGAATATGGATGTCTTGGGGGTCCATGAAGAGATTGTAGGGGGTATTTGAACAAAACATAAAAATTTTACCCATTTTTAATTTTACATTTAAAACGTAACATTTTTTTATATTGTACCAAGTACATTTCTGTTCAAAGAAGGGGTCCATATCTTTCATAGGGTAATCAAAGGGTTCCATAGGATAATCAAAGGGGTCCTTAGACTTCATCTGTCAATCAAAAGGGCCCTTGTACAAGCAAGAAACCCTGACTTAAATGATGAAAGGGAAACTACATGTACTCATACGATATTCATAATGTGAAGGTTACCTTACCTGGCATTCATGGCCTGGGCATAGGACTGGTCGAAGCCAGGTAATTTATGCATGGTTCGCAGCGACCCATCTGGATTGTAATGTTCTGGATCCCAGGTCTTAGGTCGGTTTTCCACAGGAACCTCAGGTCTGCTGTTTCGGCGTGGCCCCCTGGAGATCTGGTAGTAAAACATTCAGAAGAGTCAGGGTAATCAAAGTGGTAGAAGGGGTATTTCAAGGTAAGGGGAAGATAAATGAACGGAAGCAGCAGCGGATCCAGAAGGGAGGCTATGGGAAAGGGTGGATGTAAAAATGGGAGAAACTGATAACGTGAACGAGAAGGTAAAGGACGATGTAAGCTGCGACCATTCAATCTGGTTCCTCATTTAGGAGATGACAATAAATTTAGATTTCTTTTTTCTTTAAGTGCAAAAATATTCATGTTTTGTGTGTGGGAGGTTTCACCTCTGAAATCTATTTCATTACTATTGATTTTACAAGCTTTCCAATTTTTTTTTTTAGTGCTGGCGGCATGAATCGGTAAAGAAAACAATTACGTGGTCATAAACCAGAAATCTTGTGATATCATTTGCATATTTAAAAAAAACTAAAAGCAGAGCCGCTCTTTGTGCCAAGATTCAGACTTCGTTTTTGAAGATTGGATATTGATTTGAGGAAAGACAGGGATGAGGAAGGGGGTGAAAAAAAAGTAGCGTGCGTTTGACTAGGACAAAGACAAGGCCAGCATTAGGACAACTAGAGCTTCGTCAGGTACGCCTAAGATGTCCTGCTAGTTTTGTCATTGTACAATGAGAGAATTATCTCGGACTAATGTTGTTCAGCTTTTGGATCTTAGGAAACAAAGAAAGAATATGATTACTGCTCTATCATGCATGTCGTAAAAGGCAACTAATATAATGTTGTGGATGATGCAGAATACATCATTTTAAAGGAGATATGTACTGACATTAATTAAGAGCAGCTTGTAGCACTTAGTTTTAGTAACCCCCAGGAAGCTGACAATAAAGTAGAGTAAAGTGTTAAGTAAGTAAGTTATACGCTGATTGGCTGATACCCGTCATTGCGGTAATTTACACTTTATTTCAGCCAGGAACATTTTATTGTACCTCACAGTTCATATGTGCTAGAAATATTATTCTGGTGGATTCGCTTGACTAAATACCGCAAAGATGTTTACATTTATAAATAACTTTGTCTTAGGTGCAAAACACTCACATTTGAAACATTTCAATTTTTAGGCCTAAAAAAACCCAGCGTAAATGATGCCTATCACCAGCTGTCTAGGCGGAACCAGGTCTTCAGTTTCCGCTTACGCACTGGACACAACAGGTTGAAGCATCTATACCACAAGTACAGGATTGGTACAACAGATCTCTGCACCTGTGGCAAATGTCGCATGACAACTAAACGTCTGCTGCAGTCCTACCCAACATGCAGCAGTGAACGGAGTAGCATATAGCAACAACCCACTTCTCTCCATGAAAAACTGTTTGGAGATGTCAGGAACCTTGAGCTGACTGCTGCCTTTATTAGCGTCATTAATGTGGAAGTCCGAGGGCGAAGAAAAGAAACATTATTTCAAAATACTTCTGGGCTGAAAAACACACTTTGGAATACCGAATTTTTTATAATATTTGTTAATATCAAACTTTAATATCAATATTGAAAAAAAGAATACATTAAAATTAATTTTAAAAGAGATAAAAACCGGAATGAAAGCTTGACTTAACCGATGTGTATCTAATCAAATCAGATTACACCGCGAAACAGCTTAACTTTTTTAAAAGCGTACGTTTATAAATTGAAGTGTATGATTGGCTACGCATGGCCTGGCCCAAGCATGATTAAAATGCGACCAAGGTGAGTTGTACACGAAACAAAAAAACGAATTGATACAGAAAGAAACCATCACAAGAGCATATGGACAGTTTTAACGGCTCATTCATTCATCATTATCTTGTGAACTCTTTACGCAACATGGAACCACCACCGTAACTGGTCCCTTTATAGGAAGTCTGCAGCATGCAGTCACATGATCTTGTAGTGGTGGTTTATGTTGTAATTTGTTATACATGATGATGTTGCCAACCTCATACACAACCTCATATTAATCGCTATGTACTACTACAACTTTGACGCATGCTTACTGAAATTGCGAGGTACTTTTCCCCCCAGTTATCTCTGGGGAAGTCAATTTTTTAAATTTTTTTCTTATTTAATGATGACAAATATTCCGTTCAACCTCTGATGGGTTATAATTAAGATATATATTCTTTTCAATTGCAAATAATATGAGCAACTGTCGATATGGGAAAGTGGCATCACACCAGAACTTCCAATGCTTATATCCCTTTGTTAGGAACTCTAGTTCTCGTGTCCAGGGGCAGATCTGGCGTGAAAACACTTTAGGCGTGTTATAGATTATAAAATATTATTGTTTTATTCATAACGCATTGTATCATGGGTAAAGAAATAACTGTTTGTGATATTTCGACGTTAATTGTGTAAACACCGCCCGTCCAATTATGCATTGGTGGGTATCTGAGGAGACACTACTAGAATACGTCTGCTGTTCTCTCGGGGCATGCCGTAAAAGGCGTTTGGGATGGTGCACATTTCTTTGATAAATGGCAATTGATAGCCACATTAAGAAAATCACTGTACACGCAGTGTACCATGTGCATAAGAGAGACAACAGACGAGTTATTTCCCTCCTGAGAAACGACTTTGAATAACACTGGGTAATAACCGCTATAAAATACATTTACTGTAGTACCATATCAGACAGTGTTGTATGAGAGTGACGTGTTAGAGACTGCACTTTTACCAGGTCTCAGATATATGAGGTAGGGTTGACCAGTGCCCATCATTGCTGCCTTTGCCTTCTCCAACTCAGAACAAGATCAGGTGGCTGTATATATAGTCATCATCATCAGTTGCCATCTCCACAACGAAGGTTGGCTGTAATGGATCTCCAACGTCTTCTGTCTCTTGTCTTGATGGTGCACATATATATAGTATACTAAACTAAATCAAACTTATTTCTTTCTATAGAGTGATCGTGATTAAGCTATCTCAATTTACGCGAATCCGCCATAACGCGAAAGTAATAAGGATTGCTACTGCAGAGATAACTTCTACCATAGAAGCAGTTTTTGTTTGGCTTTTTCTATAGTACGTATACATGTTCTATTAATCAAACGTCATAATTTCTTGTTTTTAATGTTTTTCTTTATGGTCGTTTTTCCATGCTTTATGAAAACTAATATAAATGCTTACTTTAATCTAGTTGCAGAAGAATCTCCCTAATTCTAATTTACTGAAAGTTTGTAGAGAGAATGATCTCAATGTACCCGAATGTCAAATTACGCGCTCACACCCGCATAAATCGATGAATTGTATCACGGTCTTTTTGCCATTTTCTTTGTAGGTTAAAGCAAAATTCTGTTCATGTTCTGGCATGCTACTTTGCTATGGACTGTTATTCTCTTTACCTTACAACATTACACACATATCATATTGAATATTTTAACGGGTATCGTAATAGATCTATGTTCTAAGCCGTTAGTGACACGTGGTGGTTTTCTCTATTCACAAATTTTACACCTGTATGTAAGCAAAACCTGCACTTCCTTATGTGTAATTATCCATGTTTTATGACTCCTATATCATGCTCGGATCAAAACTTTCAATCGTCCAGTCCAGCACAATAGACCACCTCGAAGTTGTCAAATATTATCCCTAATACCTTCAGTTTAATTTAACACCACGATTCTATAAGGCTGTAAACTTTTCCCCTTTCAATAAATCAATATCTTTGAATTTTAGGTCGCTCTGCTCTAGTAGCTAACTAAAAAAACACAAATTATGTTTAATAAAATAAAAAATTGAACATATAAAACACCGGTGGGGACTGTAGAATAAGTAACTAGAATTTTTGAAAATCGTTTCATGGCTTTCCATACATTTAACTTGGCAGTAACATAGACAGAGTTGGAGGAACAGACAGTGATATCAAACTGAGAATTCAAAAGACCAGGGCGTATTTTCCACTGCATTTAGAAATATATGGAGATCAAGAAAAATCATGTTCAACACAAAAGTCAGTCTTCAACTCAAACGTCTAAAACGTCTAATCACATTTATTGTATGGCTGTGAAACACGGAGAACAACAAAAACAACAACCAAGAAGGTACAGACTTTTATAAATGGGTGCTTGTGTAGAATAGAAGGACTGAAATGGTATAACAAGATCACTGATGTGGAACTGATGACAAGATCACTGATGTGGAACTGTTGACATGATCACTGATGTGGAACTGTTGACAAGATCACTGATGTGGAACTGATTGTCGTAAATTTATTTAGAGAGAAAGAGTCTTAGAAATAGTGGTCCAGTTTAGAGTGGAGAATGATGATGAAAGCTCAGTGATAGAAATTGTAGAGAGTAAATAGTTACTTCACAGTGTGCTGGGGAGAGAAAAGACAGACTTATTTACGACAAATCGTTTTTCTCAATCTACTCTTCATCCCTTCTGGTCAAACAATTATTTGCCAGTTTCCAGACACACACCTGCGCTCACACCGATTTGGTGCTTCAAACACACAGACGCACGTGGATACAACTATATTAAACAGATAGGGGAAATTTTGGGCTTTGGGTATTTCCAACACAGTGCTAACTAGGTTTATGATGTTTATTAACCTAAAAAAAATCAAATCACAAACAAATATCAAGAGTTACATAAAATTATCATAAGTACAGAAAATGCAAATAACAAGGTGGGGAGGGGGTGAAGAAGATTGGTATCGACTACGCCCTTCCCGCTTATTAGACAAAGATGAACCCAGTCCAAAGATAGATAGTTATCAGGAACATAGGTAATGTAACCTAACGGTGAAGTTAATTACTCTGAAAGAGGGGTTACGATATTAGGTATGGGTGGTAGAAAAAATCCTGTTATCCCAAATTGTTCTTCCCTTTACTAAGCAATTGAAGGGGAGGGGGTTAAACAGAGTTAACAAAATATCCCACTTAAAGGAACAATGCGGGGTATACAGAAAATGTATTGCCCGGTAGGCAAGTTAACAAATGGTTTGCAAAAAACAATTAGATTTCCTGTCATTCATGCACGCGCGTGAGGATCCACACTCATATACACACACACATACACTTACCGATTGCAGCATCAGACAATCCATAGAATTATATAAACAACAATTACTCTTAACACGTGAAAATGTCTAGTACTTCGATGTCCCGCCCCAGATGTAGCGAGGTTTGCTGATAGCGAATATTCCCACTAATCGCCGGACTTGAAGACTCAGAGTTCTTATGTTTTATTATATGAAAAGGAGTCTATGGGATGGCACTGACACAATTCAATACAGGGGTGAAAATGAGGTCTCTTTAATTTCGCTGCTGGAGGTAAAATTCCTTCAAGGCGTGATGATAGCAACTGACCGGTATGGTTTAAATCCAGTGAGGAAAAATTAGGCTCAGTCACAGTCAGGTAAATATGTATTCTCTCACAGTAGAGCAGTAAATAAATTATCGCTACTGGCACTGTTCATCTTCCAGTTTATATTACAGATTGTAATTAAATTTGATGATTTATTTAAAAAAGTTCTTGGGGGTGCTTTCTTTCATGTAATTGATAGCTAGGTCGCATCGGACCGCCACAAGAATTATATTTAAAAAATGTTCCATCAATATATCTGGAAGTTAAGAACCGAGTCTGAAAAGGACTCTGTATGATTTCTCTATTGCTTTCTTTATGCTGGGATCGCAAAGGTTACGATCACTCTGTATGAAAGAAAAAGACATGTAATATACTGAAAAATCAAATAACATTCTAAAGCGCAATGAATTTCCCGTTAAGACTATATATACCCTCGCGTATAGTTCCAAAGGTTGTTATTGCCGGGAGTTGTAGTGAGGATAAGCTCTCACTGCAGATAAAATACTTCTATGGCACGCGCCTCAAACAGCCTCTGACAACCAAGTCCAGCTCCCGGCCTTCACGTGTGGCTCAATTTGAGCCCGGCGGAACTGTTTCCACTGACGGGAGAAGGGGCAAAGGCGAGTGACTGGCGCCTTAAAACCAGCAGCTTCGGGCAGATAGGGCTCGTGATCCTTGGTTGGTAGCTTATCTAAGAGAAGGAACTCTGAATTCAAACCACCGCTGCCTTGCGGGAATATCCATTTGTGGAATTCGCTTCGGGAGTAAACCCTGAGGATAAATCCGGAGTCGGAGTCCCTAAGGCAGTCTAATGTCGATTCGACATTATTCTGGCAACTCCTGCGACATGGCTGGTACCAAACTGTATCGGCTACTGCCGTTCCTTTGGATCTACCGGCTGTGTGGAGAGGGGAACATGCTGCATGGGTAACAGCTTGATCTCCATATAACTGTGCCCAAGCTCGCGCCCTGGAGAGGACACTCCAGCTTCACCCTATAGGTGTCGGCAAAACACGGGAAGTAGCAGTTACTGGTTATAAGCATTTTGCCCAATTGGCGTAGGGCATGGCGCCAGGGGCTACTTCCGACAGTGGGAGAGGTTCTAGGATCTCACTGGACAGCTACCGCCCGCTTCAAGCTGGGCAGCCTCAGTCAAAAAGGTGTTGTCCCGCCACTGTCTGCTTTCCCCATTGGGTGCATGGGGATTAGGGTCAAACCCGAACTGTGGACAGAAAATTTTGCACCAAGCATTTATCGGAAAAATAGAAATAAGCAAACTCTCAGATTGGGATGCTGGAACGTCCGGACTATGTTGACTGGACTATCCGAAAACCTACAGAATGTAAACGATGTAAGGAAGACAGCCATAATTAATGATGAGCTTAAACGACTTCAGGTGGATATAGCTGCACTTCAGGAAACGCGCCTGGTGGGCTCTGGAACGGTGAGCGAGAAGGACTACACATTTTATTGGCAAGGGAAAGATCTTGATAAAGCTAGAGAACACGGAGTAGGTTTTGTGGTCAAAAAATCGCTAACTAACATGGTTGAACCAGGCGAGAATGGATCAGGACGCCTGTTAACGCTCCGCCTGCAAACTAGCACAGGTCCCATCACCCTTGTCAGTGTGTATGCTCCTACTCTGTACTCTGCCTCAGAAGCTAAAGATGAGTTCTACGAGAATCTAGCAGCAGTAATCAAAAGCATACCTAGGCAAGAACAGCTTGTTCTCCTTGGTGACTTTAACGCTAGAGTGGGTGCCGATAATGTTTCATGGCCTTCATGTCTGGGCAGGTTTGGTATTGGCAAGATGAATGAAAATGGACAACGGCTCTTAGAGTTGTGCGTCCACCATGACCTCTGCGTGACCAACACCTACTTTCAGACAAAACCCCAGCATAAGGTGTCATGGAGACACCCACGATCCAAGCACTGGCACCAACTTGACCTGATTCTCGTCAGAAGGCCACTCCTCAGGTCTGTGCTCTCCACGCGCTCGTACCATAGTGCAGACTGTGACACAGATCACTCCTTGGTTTGCTGCAAAATCAGAGCACAACTAAGAAAACTCTATCGTGTCAGACGTGAAGGGAAACCACGCATTGATACCAGCAAGATGTCAGACCCTTTCATGATCGCTCAATTCACTGCAACCTTCAAGAAAGTGCTCAGTAGCCCTCAGCATGGTGATACTATTACAGAGAACTGGGAGCATCTACGGAACACCATTCAAAGTACTACACTTGCCACCTTTGGTAAGAAAACAGCAAAGTCAAATGACTGGTTTGACGCTTCATCAGATGTGATGGCACCTGTTATTGAAGCTAAGCGCAGTGCTATGAATGAATACAAACGTTCACCGAGTGCCAGAACCCTACAGATCCTGAGGGCTACGAGAAGCAAAGTTCAACAAACTGCTCGACGCTGTGCAAATGACTATTGGCTCCAGCTCAGTGAGAGCATCCAGATCGCAGCGCAAACAGGCAACATTAGACAAATGTATGACGGTATAAAGAAAGCACTTGGCCCCCATAAAAGTAAGACGGCACCGCTAAAAACCATCAGCGGAGAGAAGCTAACCGATAAGGGTAAGCAGATGGAGAGGTGGGTCGAGCACTACTCTGAGCTTTACGCTAGAGACAATACCGTTACGCCTGCAGCCCTTGATGCTGTCAATAGTCTGCCAACTATGGAGGAGCTGGATGCCGAACCAACATTAGAGGAACTCAGTAAGGCCATTGATAGCTTGGCCTCTGGCAAAGCACCAGGCAGTGATGGGATTCCTCCTGATTTAATCAAATGCTGTAAGAGCACGCTATTACATCCCCTGCATAGGATGCTGTGCCAGTGCTGGGAAGAGACTAACTATTCCTCAAGACATGCGAGATGCCAAGATTGTAACACTGTATAAAAATAAAGGAGACAGAAGTGATTGCAATAACTACAGAGGCATCTCTCTTCTTAGTATTGTTGGTAAGGTTTTTGCCAAAGTCATCTTAATGCGACTACACAAGTTAGCTGAGCGCATATATCCAGAGGCACAGTGTGGATTCCGAGCTGGCAGATCAACAACAGACATGATCTTCTCTCAATGCTGGAAATGGGATAAAGTCATTCCATGACGACATGAAGGGAACAGTCCAATATGCTGGAAGCACGTCACAGCCCTTTGATATACGAAGTGGCGTTAAACAAGGCTGTGTTCTGGCTCCGACCCTCTGCGGAATCTTCTTTGCCTTACTCTTGAAACATGCATTCAGAGATGCAACTGAAGGAATATGCCTTCACACTAGGTCAGATGGCCGTCTGTTTAATCTTTCAAGGCTGAAGGCAAAAACAAAAATCAGAAGGGGCCACTATAAGAATAACTTTGTTGTTCGCTGATGATGCAGCAGTCGTCACACTCATTGAAGCCAACAGAGAGCTTCAGAACTTTAATAAAACTTCGCTTCACTAAAGCAAGCAAAAGGAACTATATTGGCCTCACAATTAATTCTAAATAAAACTAATGTGCAGAGGTCAGGTATAGTGGGGTGGTGGGTGCTATAGCACCAGTTTTTAAGAGTGGCACTATAGCGGTGGCGAAGAGTCTGATTGAAGAGGTACGAGTGGGGGGCAAGTGTTTGGATTCACTCGACGTCTATATCACTGGATGGGGGATCCGGGTAGGTAGTCGTTGGGTATAAATTTACTTTACCATCAAATGATGGACAAGACTCAACCAGGGTGCGAGGCGCTTGCAAAGTAGCTGCAGCTTCTATAGGTACTGTCAAGACTCGCGTGGCTGCGAGCGATCGAGGATCAATACGCTTGCCTAGACATGCAACGTTGTCCCTAGCGCGTTCGCTTCGGGAGGGGCGCGTCGTGATATGGGTGGAAAGCTGCGTACACACCTCACTGCCCATGTAAATACCTTGACCCAAGCGACAGTGCAGTGTCTACTATGCGAGCAGCACTGCCTGCGTCCCACAACACTCCTATATGGCTCGCGAGACCTGCCGACGCAAGATTCTTGAACGTATCACGCTAACGCAAGAGACAGCACAATGACTTCATATAAGCTTTCATCTCTTTACGGTGACTTCGGAGCGGCCGCACTTCCGCGTGACACGCTGGCGCGAGGGAAAGTCGATCGTAGTGAAGCAGAAAGTCTCAGCGATGTGTGCAACGAACTGGGACTTGCAAGCAGGCTGATCGCTCAGGGCGTCCTGACATGCAGCGCAGGAGCGGGAGGGATCGTCATCGTGTGCATGGGCCTTATAGCGCAGGCGTTAACTCACATGCCGTCAGCGGGTGAGACTTGGGTAAGCTCACACAGACGTGCGCGTAGAAAGTCTGCTGGCCGTTCAGTCCTACGGACCGATTCAAACTGCAGACTGGCCCAAGCTGACGCAATATCTGGATGGGCGACAACAGGCTGGAGTGTATCTCAGAGAGATCGATGGGATGAGCGCATGACAGTAGATGTAGTCAGAGACAAGGATTCTCGCGGTGTCGTACATGCCAGGAATATGATGGGGGGAGTGGTGAGGGAGGGGTAGTGTACAAGTCGTATTGTGCTAGGAGTGAACGGATAGTGTAAGGCGGTGATCAATATGTCTGATATCTATTAGGGGGGGGGATAAAAATAAGATAGAGGGGTGCGATATGGACTGAGGAATAGAGAGACACAGGTGATCTTCAGGTGAGGGGAGTCTTTTATCAAAAGATATAATTATTTGTTGTAGGAGGGGGGGACATAGACTGAAGTACAATGATGTTTGGAGACTGGTGTAAAGAGTGGTAGAGGACATTAGGGTGGGGTGATTGGTGGGATTGGGGGGTGAAGATATGGTGGGATATGGTTGGATGGAAGGTTGGGGGTGTTGGGGTTTTAAAATTTCCGTTGGAAGTATTAATGATTGTTAAATGTTTGGCTTGAGTTGGGGAGGACTCTTAAAACATGGTTGAGGAAGTGCTGAAGCTGTAAATGCAGGTCTGGGGAGCCTTCCTTGAGGGCTATTAGTACATAGTAGTGTCGTTGGTGAATGTCTCATCCAGAAGTATGGAGCGGTATATAATACTCACAGGTAGCACTTATAGATACACTAGGGATGTCTTATAGTGGACGAGACCAGTGGGGTGTTGGAGGTTGCGGGAACGCCAGACATGTAATCTGTATAGCTGGTGGATGGCCAATACTGGTTTGTAGAACTAGAAGTGGTATAAGTAAGTCATAGAGGATTTGAGAGAGTAGGAGTGTGGGATGGCAGGAGCGAGCACAGCGAGTAAGATAGAGAGAGTGGGAAGCAGGGTTGCTTAAGATTTTGCATGAAATATGAGCCTGCAAGTATGTAGGAACTAAAGAGACTACCAAGAGAAAATTGAGAATGGCTCAATTAGGCAAGAGAACCTAGCTTGCTAGAGGCCTGCAGAGGGGGGAGAATTGGTGAGGAGGGGGTTAGGAAGAGAGTTGATTTTTGTCAGCAAACTGCTATAGCAGTAGATATGCCGCTGACTTAGTGTAAGTGACACTCAGCGCTAAAAAGCGATAGGTAATCTTGCTTGCAGTAGCTTTGTTTTGAGATAAAATAGGATGATGGAGGAAGTAAATTGGGTGTTTTGTTAGGTGTTATGTGAAGAAGGAAAATGTATGAGGTAGAGGGTGAGAGCACAGAAGTGAGGAGGGGGAAGAGGGTGGAGTGGAGTTTGACGAGTTGTGTTGTTGAGTTATGATTTTATTTTATTAGAGTTCTGGTATATTTTATATTTTATTTGGTTATTATGGTATAGATTTAATTGGGCGTTGTTTGTAATTATGTTTGGAGTATTTTTTTATATGAGGTATGCAAGTGATGTGGCGGATGTCATGGGAGGAAAGTTTAGGATGTATATAGTAGGGATGTGGGGTCAGTGTGCATAATATGAGTGTATTGATGGGTGTTGGTGAAAGGTTAATGATTTGGTTGTTGAAAGGTATGTAACGGGGAGATCGTGAGACGACTTGGTGAGGGGTGGGGAGGGAATTGTAGAGAAGTGGGGTGGTTTGGGGATTTACGGTAAGTTACAGTTTTTTTATAAGATTTTTGTATGGGGATTGTATTGAGGATGGGAAAAGTTGTAGGTTTAGTGGTGGATGTAGGGATAGAGATGAGTCGATTGGGAGAGTGATTTTAGGGTATGTTGGGGGTATAATTAAGTTATAGAGAAATAGATTTTGTGGGGAGGAAGTTTTGGAGTGTGGGTGTTATATGATGGAATTATAATTTTTAAAGAGAAGAATGTAGTAGTTTTGGGTTAGTAAGAGGAAATTGGTATGTGGGGGTGGGTTATATGGATGAGTGATATGGGAAGTTGATTTATGTATAATCAGCAAACGTGTTGACCATCTGCGTGGAAAGGTTGCATAGCTAATGAGTCCAGGTGAAAAAAAATCCCGTTTGACGAAAAGTTACAATATATTCGGGTGCACTGATGCTATACGAAGGGGTCGTTACAAAGGGTCGTACTATATCATCCAACGCTTTAGGGTCAATCAGGGTCAGCTGAGTTCGTCTGTCACAGTCGTCCCCTCTTTTGAGACATGAAAACCTCTTTTCATGTTTGATTTATGACAATGAAGCTGACCTGATCGGTAGCTTTTGGATGATTGGTATCTTCAACTTCCTCCTCTTCCTCTGTAGTCCAGTTTCTACTCAGGAAATCCGCTCCGACATTCTGTCTTCCCGGAATGTATTCCACTTTGAAAGAATAAACGCTTAAAAGAAGGGCCCATCGCATGATCCTTGCGTTAAATTCTTTATTGGCACCAAGAAAGGCTAACGGAGCGTGGTCTGTTTGCACCGTGAAAGATGTCCCATAGAGAAACTCATGATGGTGTCTGATACCGTCAATCAGAGCGAGGCATTCTCTTTCGACTACGCTGTAGTTCCGTTCAGCTTTATTTAATTTCCGACTGCCATAGGCAACTGGAAATAGCATGTTTGGGTCACTGTCATCGGCTTGAAGCAGTGTTGACCCGATGCCCTGACCTGACGCGTCGACCCGCAGTACAAAAGGTTTCTTGAGGTCAGGCAACCTCAAAATGGGGTATGCAGACAACTGTCCTTTCAAAGTGCTGTACGCGTGTTCGCACTTTTGATCCCATATGACCTTATCAGTACAACCTTTCTTTGTGAGGTCAGTCAGAGGTGCCGTCAGTCCGTTGAAGTTCTGGATGTACTTCTGATAGTATGCACATAGTGATATGAAGGAACGTACGTCTTTCTTCGTTCGGGGTCTTTTTGCTGCCACTATTTTCTCCACGTTCTTCTTAATAGGCCAACTACAGCCGTGAGAAATAGTATGCCCCAGGAAGTCTTACTGTTCAAACCCGATGAGACATTTGCTAGGTCTGGCTGTGAGACCAGTTTCCTGTAGTCTCCTGAGGAGCATAGCAACCGTAGCAATATGTTCTTCGTAGGTTTCCGATGCAATTAATATGTCATCTATGAAATTATGGATATAGGGACTTTGCAAAGGTTCTAGAAGGTTCCTCATCATCCTGGTGAACACTCCTGGTGCGTTATGCAATCCGAACGGCATCACGTTAAATGTGTAATGTCCTTCACTAGTGCTGAAAGCTAACAAAGGTTTAATTTCCTCCTTGACTGGTATTTGATAATAACCTTTACTGAGGTCAATCTTGGAGAAAATCGTTGCTTTGCTGAGCTTGGTGAACAACTCAGAAACAGTTTGGAGAGGTTCGGGCTGGAATTTCGTTACAGCGTTTAGCAGGCGGTAATCTATACACAGCCGAACTTCCTTATTGGGCTTCTGCAACAGCACTACACTGGAACTGTAAGGAGATGTAGACTCACTGATAATTTCTGCCTGACGCAGCTTGTCTATTTCTCCGCGAAGTGCATCAGCTTTAGCGTACGGGATGGGGTAATCTCTGGTTCGAACAGGGGTCTCGTTTGTTAATTTCATATCAAATTCGATGAGATTTGTTCGACCAGGTACATCCGTTAAGACTGCACTGTACTGTTTTAGTAGAGCCCTGGTTTCTGTTTGTTGTTCTGGTGAGAGATTGTCGCCGAACTTGACATCTTTAAAGGATTCTGTGGGTTGCAATGGGTACTCCATGCAACCATCATCATCTTTCTCGTCTTCCGTTGCTATGGCGACAGCCAGGAGATGCTAGGAGGATGGCACCGGTCTTTCCAAATATTTCTTAAGCAGATTTATGTGGAAGACCTTCTCCTTTCCTTTAATGGAGATCTTGTAATTAGTACGTGAGATCTTTTTAAGGACGGTAAACGGCCCTTGCCATCCGATGCAAAGTTTATTGCTTCCGGTTGGAAGTAGCAACAAAACTTTCTCCCCTGGTTGTAGTTCTCTCTCTTTTGCAGCTTTGTTGTATCTTTTAGCATGTTTAGCGCGGGCTTTCGTAAGGTTGGTAGTAGCTAGATCCCATCCTAGCTTTAACCTTTCCTTGAGCTCAGATACATATTTGCTTGCAGAGACGACTGTCTCGTCAGCCTTTTGGTCTGTCAGGGACCGAAGTAAGGCTTCTAGTGGCCCCTTAATAGGTCTGCCAAATAAAAGTGTAGCAGGCGGGAATCCCGTAGACGCTTGTGGTACCTCTCAGTAGGCGAATAAGGCAGCCGATATATATAGGTCCCAGTCTTCCGGTTTCTCCTGACCCAGCTTAGGTAACATGGTGGTGAGGCTGCCATTAAACCGTTCCACGAGCCCATTTCCGGCCGGATGGTAGGGACTTGTGTGGATATGTTTGGCCCTCAAGATCTTAAAGACCTCCTCCATTAACAGACTACGGAATTGGGATCCATTGTCCGTCAAAACTTGTTAAGGGAATCCCAACCGTGTAAAAATTTGCACGAGGGCTTCTGCGACATGCTTGGAATCTATGCATGGTAGCGGTACAGCTTCGGCCCACATAGTGCAAGTGTCGACTAAGGTCAGGATGAACCTGTTCCTTCTTTTGGTCTTTTCCAGGGGACCAATAATGTCGACAGCAACCCGTTCAAATGGAGTCCCTACTATTGGCATTTGCTCCATAGGTACTGGGGGTGTCAAGTGCTTGGGTGCTACCTGTTGGCACTGGGCGCAGGATTTCACATACCCGATAATGTAAGAGTTCATTCCTGGCCACCAATAGTGGGTTTTTATTCGCTGAATAGTGGCGTTTTGTCCCATATGTCCGCTAAAGGGAAGAGAGTGCCCCATTTCTAAGATCTGGCTTCTGTACTGCGTCGGTACTAGGAGCTGGTTATTCCCCGTGTCCGGGTTGCCCGTTCTACGATACAATACGCCATCCTTAGAAAAGATGTCTCCGTTGTGTCTTGGGTCCTTAGCCATGGGCAGTTTTCTAAAGCAGAGCTCCAGAGTAGGGTCCTTTTGTTGCGCCTCCTTCAGTTCATTCGGCAACAAATTTGGCGCAGGCTCCCTCTCCTTCTTGGCTTGCCCTCTTGTGGTTACCGCTGCCACAATCGGCTCCTTAGGTCTCCCAATGAACACATATCTACATCCCAGGATAACTGGGTAGATCGGATCATCCATTATGGCCGCTTTAATAACACCTCTGACAAAATCAGAGTGTATCTCTACCAGTGCGATAGGAAGCGTCCTGGGTGCATCACTCCTGAAAACTCCACTAAGTTTGACGGTTTCCTCTGTCTCCTGACCTGGTTTGACTAGGTGCCTAGCGACAATACAGCTAAAGCTTAGTCCAGTGTCAAAGAGACAAGTAGTTGAGGTACCATTCAAAATTACAGTTCCTCGCGTTGAGGGTCTATCCCCTCCAGGTTGAGAATCACTGACATTGACTCTACCTTTCGAGGCTGTATGCAAACATCCGATGCGGTTGGGCCCGGTCTGTTTGCCCTGATCAGACGTTCCTGGTGTAGGGGTCTTCCCTTTTCCTTGACCTTGGTGGCCGCGCTGCCACGTAGGCTTGGTGGGTTGATCAGAATTATTATTTTGGGGAAATCGGGTTTTGTAGAATTTCGATTTTTCATGGGGAGGTCTTTGGGTATTATTATCTCGTTGGCTATACTGTTGAGAAGGATTGGAAGAATAGGATGACTGCTCTAGATTTTGTTTTCGAGATGGCTCATCTGTGGGTTTACGTTTAGTGCTGGGAAGTTCGGCCATTGCATTGGTATAGCGTTCTGCCTTATTGAGGATGTCCTCAAGCCTGACTGCGCCCTGTTCAGCCAAAAATCTACGGGTTTCGTTTGACAAAGTTGACTTTATCTGTTCCACAAGAACAAGTTCAAGTAGTCCCTCATATGTAAGAGGTAGGTCAGATAATTCAATGCACTTTGTCAAATAGCCCGTGAGACGTGAAGAGAACTGCGGAAAAGTTTCCGTGCTCTCTTTCCGGCTGTTTCTGAACATTTGCAGAAATTTTCGGGCGGTCATCTCAAACCGTTCTAGCAAGGCCTTCTTCAGCATGTCGTAATAATGTTGGTTGGTTCCCAGCTTTGTGTACACGTCATAAGCAGTACTTTTCAGTGACGTTGAGAGTTTAAGTGCCCAACGGAAACTCTCTAACCCATACAGATTTGCGAGCCTCTCGAATTTTTCTAGGTAGCTGTCAATTTTTTCATTGGGGCTAGGAAATGGCTCTAAAGCAAAAGACATCGCCGTTAATTGGGCAGATTGAGTGCTGGAGAGATCCATTGACTGAGACTGGGGCGAAGACGGTTCTCCGTTATTCGAAGGAAAGGCGTCCCGACTCTCTAAAGCCCTAAGCGCCAATTCATGCTGTCTTTCCTTGTCTCTCTCTTCGCGTTGTCTCTCCTTCTCTCTTTCCCTGCGAGCTTCTATCTCTGCCTCAATTTTCTTCTGTTCCAATAGGCGTTCTTCCGCTTCTTTCCTATCTGCCCTCTCCTGTGATTATCTCCTATCTGCTCTCGCTTTCTCTTCCTTCCTCTCAGCTTCTGCTCTCCGTTGCTCCGCGTCATATATTTCCAGTTCTTGGTTGACAAACGCGTTTGCAGCTTCTGCGTCTAATCCTGCCTCTTTCGCTTCCAGCCTCAGGATGGACCTCATCTTTATCCTCTCTGCCATTGTCAAAGAATAAGATGTAGTATGACTAGAGAACTAGTAAGAAGAAACGAGAAGGGGAAGAAACTCGGAACCGCTACGAGAAAAACCAAAGTAAAAATTTACTTGAGTTACCTCCTACCTTAAATGTGTTAACTTATCGCTGCTGTTTTCTGGCAATTAAGGCTCTAAACGCAAGCGACTAATGCCACTAAAATGGTAAGTTACACTGGAAAAATTTACTTTTACTAAAAGTAGAGAAAAATTTATATTAAAACAATTTAAAGGAAACAAATTTTTTTCCTGAAATTTTAATTCTCCACTACAAAAACTCCGCCCCTGAAGTCAGTTTATGAGAAGAGACGATGTTAACTAGACTTAAAAGTCAGAACAAGGCGTCTTTAGCTTAAGCTCAACTCTAGTAACTTCAAAAACCTTTAGTGACTGTAAAAACAATCACGCAATCCCAGCAAATCTTATAAAGAAAAATGTAATGTTTCTCTGCCAGAGAATAATTTAAATAACAAATATTTTTGTTTATCCGTACTTTCTACTGCTGTGGAAAGAAAACAACCTGTAAATATGGTGTGTGGGTGACCCAAATACTAAAAGGCGTTGTCTAGGGGTGTAATTAATTATTTTTATTTCCCTACTTCACAAAGACAGATCATTCACACTCTATCTAGTTAGACCCAGACTTAATCAGACTCAAAATATCTTTATCCCGGCTATGCGATTGCCTCAAATGTAGCTCAAGATCCGGGACGAGCCCCCAAATATTGTCGTAAATTTATTTTGAGAGAAAGAGTCTTAGAAATAGTGGTCCGGTTTAGAGTGGAGAATGATGATGAAAGCTCAGTGATAGAAAGGTTACAGAGTAACTAGTTGCTTCACAGTGTGCTGGGGAGAGAAAAGACAGACTTATTTACGACAAATCGTTTTTCTCAATCTACTCTTCATCCCTCCTGGTCAAACAATTATTTGCCAGTTTCCAGACATACACCTGTGCTCACACCGATTTGGTGCTTCAAACACACAGACGCACGTGGATACAACTATATTAAACAGATAGGGGAAACGTTGGGCTTTGGGTATTTCCAACACAGTGCTAACTAGGTTTATGATGTTTATTAACCTAAAAAAATCAAATCACAAACAAATATCAAGTGTTACTTAAAATTATCATAAGTACAGAAAATGCAAATAACAAGGTGGGGAGGGGGTGAAGAAGATTGGTATCGACTACGCCCTTCCCGCTTATTAGACAAAGATGAACCCAATCCAAAGATAGATAGTTATCAGGAACATAGGTAATGTAACTTAACAGTGAAGTTAATTACTCTGAAAGAGGGGTTACGATATTAGGTATGGGTGGTAGAAAAAATCCTGTTATCCCAAATTGTTCTTCCCTTTACTAAGCAATTGAAGGGGAGGGGGTTAAACAGAGTTAACAAAATATCCCACTTAAAGGAACAATGCGGGGTATACAGAAAATGTATTGCCCGGTAGGCAAGTTAACAAATGGTTTGCAAAAAACAATTAGATTTCCTGTCATTCATGCACGCGCGTGAGGATCCACACTCATATATACACACACACAACTACCGATTGCAGCATCAGACAATCCATAGAATTATATAAACAACAATTACTCTTGACCGTGAAAATGTCTAGTACTTCGATGTCCCGCCCCAGATGTAGCGAGGTTTGCTGATAGCGAATATTCCCACTAATCGCCGGACTTGAAGACTCAGAGTTCTTATGTTTTATTATATGAAAAGGAGCCTATGGGATGGCACTGACACAATTCAATACAGGAGTGAAAATGAGGTCTCTTTAATTTCGCTGCTGGAGGTAAAATTCCTTCAAGGCGTGATGATAGCAACTGACCGGTATGGTTTAAATCCAGTGAGGAAAAATTAGGCTCAGTCACAGTCAGGTAAATATGTATTCTCTCACAGTAGAGCAGTAAATAAATTATCGCTACTGGCACTGTTCATCTTCCAGTTTATATTACAGATTGTAATTAAATTTGATGATTTATTTAAAAAAGTTCTTGGGGGTGCTTTCTTTCATGTAATTGATAGCTAGGTCACATCGGACCGCCACAAGAATTATATTTAAAAAATGTTCCATCAATATATCTGGAAGTTAAGAACCGAGTCTGAAAAGGACGCTGTATGATTTCTCTATTGCTTTCTTTATGCTGGGATCGCAAAGGTTACGATCACTCTGTATGAAAGAAAAAGACATGTAATATACTGAAAAATCAAATAACATTCTAAAGCGCGATGAATTTCCCGTTAAGACTATATATACCCTCGCGTATTTATTTATGTATTTAATAAACACTGCGCGAGTTCTAATGGTTAAAACCTACATCTATATATATATAGGACTTAACTAAATTTATTAATTATAAATTCCTTCGCGACTTTAGAAGTTACTTTAACATTTAAGCCTCTATTATTTTTGGAAATAACATAATAGGTATAACATTACATTTACAACTGGGAACTATTGAGATGGTTTTATTTAATAAATTTAAATTAACACAATATCCAGTGAAATAGAATGAATGAACTAGACCACTGATCACTAGACACAGTTATATTTTAACGTTTTGCACAGAATAGAATTCACTGCAAATATATATGAAAATCCAGGGGAAAATCTATAACAAGATTTCAATATCGCTAGTGCTTCTGTCAAGTTCTGGCTAACGAGTGATAACATGCATTTCTTCATGGTCTGTATATCTACAACTGGAATGCAAGATTGGGGGGGGGGGGGACATGAGAAATTTGACACCTTTTTTTTATCTCAGAAGACATTTGGGGATCTGACTGCTAGACTAAAGAGAGAAGCCGCCCCTGGTCTCTCGTATCTTCGCTCGCTGCTTGCGCCGGATTTCCCGTTCGCTCCTACTGCTATCGGTTTCGTGTTTAACACCGAGATGCAAAATACCGGCAAGAAACTTGCGTCGCTCGTTTCAGGGACCACTACTGCTTTTGATAGCATGCCGCCAGTCCTTCCTGAGATCTCCCCTAGTGTCTTTGATCGTGGTCACTACTATCGTTTGATGCTGGCAACGCCCTCCACTGGCCAAGTTAATGAAAATACCTGCATATGATTGCTCAAGAGATATCCGCGGGCGTGATTTAATCTCTCCTTAAATCAATGCGATGACCAGAATGAACGGTAGATAAACTGTGCACATATTAATCAGCAAACGTGTTGACCATCTGCGTGGAAAGGTTGCATAGCTAATGAGTCCAGGTCTGATGTGGAACTGTTGACATGATCACTGATGTAGAACTGATGACAAGATCACTGATGTAGAACTGATGACATGATCACTGATGTGGAACTGATGACAAGATCACTGATGTGGAACTGTTGACAAGATCACTAATGTAGAACTGATGACAAGATCACTGATGTGGAACTGATGACAAGATCACTGATGTGGAACTGTTGACATGATCACTGATGTGGAACTGCTGACAAGATCACTGATGTGGAACTGTTGACAAGATAACTGATGTGGAACTGATGACAAGATCACTGATGTGGAACTGTTGACAAGATCACTGATGTGGAACTGTTGACAAGATCACTGATGTGCAACTGGTGACAAGATCACTGATGTGGAAACTGATGACAAGGTCACTGGTGTGGAACTGATGCCATGATCACTGATGTGGAACTGTTGACAAGGTCACTGATGTGGAACTGATGACAAGATCACTGATGTGGAACTGATGACAAGATCACTCATGTGGAACTGATGACAAGGTCACTGATGTGGAACTGATGACAAGATCACTAATGTGGAACTGATGACAAGGTCACTGATATGGAACTGATGACAAGATCACTGATGTGAAACTGATGACAAGGTCACTGATGTGGAACTGATGACAAGATTAATAATGTGGAACTGATGACAAGATGACTAATGTGGAACTGATGACAAGATCACTAATGTGAAACTGATGACAAGATGACTAATGTGGAACTGACGACAAGATTACTAATGTGGAACTGACGACAAGATGACTAATGTGGAACTGATGACAAGATGACTAATGTAGAACTGATGACAAGATGACTAATGTGGAACTGATGAAAAGATGATTAATGTGGAACTGATGACAAGATGACTAATGTGGAACTGACGACAAGATGACTAATGTGGAACTGATGACAAGATGACTAATGTGGAACTGATGACAAGATGACTAATGTGGAACTGATGACAAGATGACTAATGTGGAACTGATGACAAGATCACTCATGTGGAACTAATGACAAGATCACTCATGTGGAACTAATGACGAGAACTAGACAAGTGACAGTGGAACAAGAAATGAGAAGACGCTAGAAATGAATAAGCCACACACTAAGTAAAAACCTGATGATAGTGTTTCAATGCAGTCCTTGTTCTGGAATCCCCGTGGTAAAAGAGATAGAAGGAAAGAAAAGAACGCACGGAGAAGAGAACAGGAGACAGATATACAGGAATGAGGAAGCCATGGAATGAAACTGAGCAGATGGCACGGTACAGTGAAACTTGCTACAGGCACTTGCTTCTTAGGTAGCTATATAGTGATGGCTTTCCTACAAGCTAAATAAATTTAATCATGAAAATTTTCTTATGAAATTCTACATGTAATAATCGGTAAGGCGCATATTACATTTCTGAGTTTTATGAGGTCATACCAGCTGCCGTACCACCAGGTATAGTCGATCATGCCCTTCCACATATCTCGGTTTTTGTATACTCCCATCTTTTCTATTTGTAAATCTGTTAGCATGTCTCAGTCTCATGTTATCTATTAACTTTTCTCTCTGTCGTCCTCTACTTCCCTTCTATTGTGTATGTGGCCATGACTTTTCGAGAGCACCTATTCTCATTATGCATCTAATGAAGGTTAATTGTCGTCTTTTTTTTATTTCTTTATTCTTAAGCTCTCCTCAAACATTCTTCATGAGTTATCTTAGCTGTCTAAGCGATTCTTGACAAACTTCTGAAAAACCCCATCTCTGTTTTCTCCAAAGATATTTACATGCCCCTGTGGCGAGATGTTGGATAGAAAATTAGACAGTAGTTCCCAGAAATAGGAGCAGAAAGCTGGTGAATCAGAGGTAGGGAGGGTACAAGACAAGTTAAGTAGTTAACTGTACAGTTCTCGATGAAATCTGTAGATGAGAACTGGTAGGTAAGTCACCTGCTCGCTAGACCTATGCTCCAGGGGTGTTATATAAATATGTGAGTGCAGTTCGTACTTATTCCCTACCAATTTTAAATTATTAAAATTTCTTTGACCACAAATCAATGCACTTTATTGATTAATGAGCTATAGTAAAACATAAGCACCTTGGTACATAAATATCTTACAACATTTCGCACAATTTGAAAAAAAAAGTATATTGTCACTGTTTAGTCGTTTTCATCTTGATATTGGCTTGGGTGTCGTGGTTTGTGTTTTCACGACACGTTGTAGTAGCTGACTTCCCTCGGTCGTTAAAACATCTGGACATTGAAGACGCTGTCCTAATGCCAGGAACAGTGTTTATCCACTGTTAAACAGTTCATTATTTCCAAAATTGTGTCACGTTTTTCACCATTAGTTGAACCTACAAAATGTGACCAGGTTATGATATCTGTGGTTTATAACCAAGACACCCCTCTGATCCATACTGTCCATTGTTGATCAGACGACATTTCGAGAACACTGTATTATAGCTGTAGTTACGTCAGTCAACAGCGTGTACGTCGTACAACCATACAACACATTGAAGAATTTAGACATCAATTAAAGATATTTGCCAAACCCGGTCATGATTACTCCCCTTTTGTTTAGCGTTATGCCAAAGTTAGCAAAATTGTTTCCCTTACTATACATCGACAAAATGTGACGAAATAAAAGACAAGAATGAAAAAAAGAGAAGACGAACTCTTTGAGCCCAGCACCCAAAAGGAAAGCCCTAAAACGGACTGTAAGCTTTTATTGCTAGCGTTGGTCAGTCCTAACAAGGACTTCTAGCTGAGCCAATGCTGTCCAAGATTAAGGTTATATAGTGGTGGAAGCCATCTTCCTTCGTGCACAAGGCAAGATATAGACATGAGGATTGATGCTAAGCATAACATTAATTTTATATATTTATCAATTTTAAATGTGCATTATTTCACTAAGATATTTTGTAAGCTTATAGACATTACTCAGAAACAGCGGTACGTCGAAGTCTGCGGCTGTTTGAAGCTTCCATCTACAAATCGTTCACAATAGCGGTCAGTTGTGGCTTCTTCTCAGTTATCTTGTTGTGTTGTGGGTTAAAACTTCTAACAATATGAGTCAGCCCTCTGGATATCTCCTCAGCTCTGTCAGATCTCGAAATGATTTCAGGAAGTGAGGAACTGTATCTGAGACGAGGCTTATATACCTAATCTCAGGTTCAACTCTTGTTTTCTCAGAGGTCTGCGCCTTTCACTTTCCGCTTGTAAGCTTTCGTGGGATTTCAATGCTGTTGTTCGAATTTACCGACAAAATCAAATGTTTTATCGCCGAATACCAAAGATAAATGATATCCCACTGCTATAATTACATGTATTTGTAGTTAAAGTTCAAATCTCATAAGAAATATCCTATCGAGGCATTAACCATAAAGTTAAAGCAGAATTTCTGTTCTGCAATTCATCATTTATCATAAATACACCAGCTTTCGCGGCAATTCCAGATTGTCTTGCCCGTGTTATGACAGCCTCTAACCCTCCCTTCCTCCCCCCCCCCACCCCACCCCAAACCCTTGTAATATTGTGGTTTAACTGAAGAAAATTAACAATATCACAGACAGTAATTAAAACAGTAATGATGATATCATGAAAGAAGCCTGGAGGCAAAGAAAGCTTATTACTCTAACTAGAGGGAAGCAATCCACTATTCTGGGCATGTTATGAGAAGAAATATGTCGTGATGGAATATATCGTTACAACCGGAAAGACTGAAGGAAAAGGAAAGAGACAAAATGTCAACAGTAATATTGATGAATAGTCTTGGAGACAGCAAGTTGTTGAAACATGGTGACCTATGCCCCCAGGCACACTAATAGAACATAGAGGAAAAAGACACACGTTCAAACAGACATAGTCGTTCGATTTAGAACTTCAGACTCTGCTTTCTTCCGTTGCATGGCAAGAATTTAAGCTCAGGATATTTCTCATATTAAGAAATGCTCCTATGTATTAGAATATTCTTTTCTTGATGCATTTTTTCATATGATGTAATCATTATGCCCAAGTATTTGGAACCACTGATCCACTTATCATTATGGTAGTAGAAGCCCCCTTCAGTCATGACTTACTATGAGAATGCGTCCCTCAAGTGATGATATACCACAGCTGCTTTTTCCCCCTGGTCTTCCTTGCGGCGTGTTCTTTTCTCTGTGACGAAATAACCTCGATCGTTACATTTTCCTGTGCCATCCTTTAATTTCTTCTGCGCTCTTTCCTTTCCTTTTTCTCACCTCATACACTATTTACTATTGTCGATGCGTTATTTATACTTTCTTCCTTCTTATCATGTAATGTATTGGCCTAATTGACCATCTCTTGTGAGATTAGACACTACAGGGGCAATATTGGCCGATGGTCAATTTCGTGTAGTGATAGCAGGTGTTAATGGGAAGATAATGACAGTAAATAGGAGCGCACGGATCAAAACGTAAAAGCGGAGATGCCACAGTGAGTTTGTCTTAACGCTAATACGGCTATTGTTACCTCCGAGTTTCTGTCTCAGAAGATACATAACGAACCTTGAGTTGAAGACATGGTCAGCCCAATTATTGACACAACGCAGGTTGTTGCCTGATAAGTTGTTAAAGTTTGCAAATGCCGTGCCCAAAAACTCACGGTAAATGTCAATCTGGCGACAGATTATGACACGGGCAGGAAAATAACGAATGGGATTTTTGGAGCACGAAAGCCATGTAATTGTTTCCAGCCATATTTGTTGTAATGGATAATTACATGAAAATGAAATCTTCATTATCCGTAATGAAGATTATCCTTAACAGTCAATGAAGAAGTGAGTCTGTAAACGTGATAAAAATCAACGGAAGAGGAAAAACTTTATTTGGTCTTGTAAATCAGACATGAATTCGTAGACGACATGCAGAGAATATTAGTTTATTTTGCCTTGAAGAAGATTCTAGATTAACAAGGATAGTGGCGATAGACCCCTACCAAAATCAGCAAGTTATTCGCTATTGGTTAGGTATTTGAGATGTTAAAATACAAAAACTCTGATTGGACTTCACCTCCACGTAGCAACGTGGATGCGAGGGCAAAGTGTAGCTTAAGATGTACACCATTTTAAGATTATTTTACTGCTAATTTGACTGGTCAAGAAGACAGTTCAGACAAGCCAGGATAAAGAATAAAATCAGGATTCTAATTTTAATTTAAAGGACCAGAAAACGTATTGGAGCATCATCTGAACTTAGACAATTAGAAAATTGCTAGTGGATGTCCAAGTTCATACGGGGCTGGTAACCTCAGCATATAGAATGATGGTTTAATGAACCACCACTGCAAGAGCTGGTGACTGCTTCATGCGGGTTTTTCATACATAACAAAAAGCAGAGATAGTCCCAAGTTCCATGTGGAGCAGGGAGTGAATGATGACAGAAATAATTTACATAATTATCATGTTAACCTTTTAACCAGTGCATATGTATATGTAAACAAATTTTATGTGAATGCAATTGGTGTTTTCTGCTCAATGGGATTAACATTAATGCTCAGAGAGGCTAAAGTTCTGAGGCAGATGAGATGGTGGAATGAAAGGGAGGAACACCTGATTTTCGTGCAAGTAGACCTAATACTCAGGAGGGATATTAGTTTCTCTCTCATTTTATGATACTAGTAGGTGGTACCAATTGGTGGTACTAATCTGTGGACCACGTTTGTAGTAAAAGTGACCATCAGTCAAAGCTAGACACCAACATCAGACGGGTCTTAAAGACGCAAGCCATCTTCGTAATTACACCAAGCTACTACATGGAACGTGTTACCGCCCCCTGACTTAACCAGTGACAAGAAGAACCAATCTACAACCTGCAAGGATCCAACATCGGCTGGAGCAGAAGCCAACCGACACCTTACTGGCCGCTAAGTGCCCATTCAGAGCTGCCAAATGAACTATTTAAAAAAAATCGATCATCACTTGTGATGAACCCTTAATGGCTAAACATTTTTGTCATCAACACCTTTATTTATTTTAACCCTGTTAAATATAATGTATTATTTAATTTATTATCTGTATATATATACAAATGTACAGTTGATTTAATCACATTTTTTAGTGAACTGCACCAGTATGTCTCAGTCATTTTAAATTCATATAAACAGATTTATTAGTCATATTTTACTGAATTAAATTAGAAGGTCTGGAGGATACTAAGTTCATAACGGCCTGATAATATCAGCCGTGGTGCTTGATTTCTTAAATTCCCATGAGGCTCCCTAGAATTGAAGCATCATTTTTCAATTCACATCTCTGCGAAGAGTAATCTTGAGCGAAAGGTAGACAACTTTGAAGACCCTAAGTAGATACTCTGAATGTTCGCCCCTGTTGAGCCATCACGACAGAGCAAGGGGAGAAATCCCGTGACATACTCTACTTCTTGCTGTGAGAGTTTCTTTTCGCTCAATCTGAGGTGGCGCCGCATGAAACATCACCATGTGGTGTCAAAGGCAGCTTCATCTTCTCAGGCTGCTGAATTTATTGATAATGCCTTCATGTCTATCTTGCACACATCTTTGAACCTTAGCTGCATTAACCCGGGTGTTCTTTTGCCATCTGCCAGTTGTCTGTAGAAGACATCTGTAGCGGTCAGTTCGCTGAGTCTATAGTATGTAAAATGTACCTGGTTAATTTTGGAGACTTTAATTTAATAGTTTCTTGATCAAAGGGGAGGTACTCATGTTTTACTGGGATTGTAGTTAACAGTGGTGGTTGTCCCACTTGTCTGTTAACCCAGCGTCTAATTTTAGAACCGATGTCAGCTTTTCCTGACATGTTCACCCACCTGAGTTTAGCTCAAGGATCTAGCGTCACGACGCATGGGCAAAGAATCTGGCGCGATTTAAGACATCCTGTGTTAGAGGAGTCGAGCTGTAGTTTTGAAAGGGTCAAGACGGTTTTGGGGAAAGTCCTCTGTGTGTTCGACCAAGATGCTTAAAGATTGTTAGCCAATATTATATTCTGATGCGCCTAGGAGGCGAGTGAGTTTTTGTGATATTTATTCTGAGGGACATTAAGGTAATTTACCATTAAAACAGTTTCTTTTTTGCCAGAATGATATATGACTTTTTGTAGCCAGCTAGCGACTTTTCCCTGGGCGGGAAAGAGTCCATCTATGAATACCAGTAATTGAGCTCACGAAGTATTCTAGTATTATATGCACTGGGCTGGTGTATGCCCAAAGAACTTTACAGGTGCTGTATCCCACTATCTGCGGTGATGCTATTTAACAAGGTTGACTCACCCTGTATGTTATAAAAATATCACGGAGGCCATCATATCTATAAGCCCGCCATATTGCGCGGCCTGCTGTAGACCCATATATATATCTGACTTGGGGGTGTTGGGAAGTCAGGTATTGGTAGTACCTCTGGTGAAGGAGCTGTCATGCCCTTTTCAGGGCAGCTCAGCCACCTTTGGTCCAAACCTGGCATCCAGCTCTCACCTGTGGCTCCTCGTAGCTGTCAGCATGCGACAGCGGCCACCCCCGGACAACGGCTTTGACAGGCCGGCTAAACTAGGTGAGGGTAGCCGAATGGTTATAAACCTTCGGTGAGTTAGGGTCTGCCTACCCATGCATGCGAAGACTGGATTCGATAGACTGCGCGGAAGAAACCACCTGTTGGTTCAACGGGCATGACGGCGATTACCAGCAACGCGCTGTGGAGCGCAAGGAGCACGGCGAGGCACGTAGAAAGCCCTGGTCATCCACTGCACCTGACTTCATCTCCAGTCGTCTTGACTTGTCTTGCCACTGGATTGAGATGGACCCAGGCGAGAGAGTGAGGTCGACGAATTGCGCAACTCTTCCTCACTTTAATCCAAATCACCGCGCAAGTCACTCTTTCATCCATTCATCCATTCATCCATCCACTCACAACAAGTCCTGTGGCGATGGGCGAGCGGCGAAGCGGCAGGCGTGGGTACGCTGGCAGTCGTAGTCGCAGACCTACACACAGGCGGCTCAGGCCATATGGTCGTCTTCCACTGATCGGAGCAGCAGTGGGATTCGGCAGCCCCCTGAGTGTCTGAGCAGCCCTCTTTAGGAAAGCACTGCTCACCTCCATGGCATGAGGAAGGGGCTAGAAAAGGTGCCCTAAACATTGCCTGCTTCACCATTACCTAACCAGCTTACCGCGGTTGGTGGGTACCCTACTTCGGCGGTCGACATATAAGAAAAAGAAAGGACAGATTTTTCCCCCCCTCATTCTAGGCGCATGGAATGTGCGCACTTTACTTGACAAAGACTTTAACGCAAACAGACCTGAGAGACGAACTGCCCTGATTGGGAGAGAACTGGCCAGGTACAACATTGACATAGCAGCACTGAGTGAAACTCGACTTGCAGGCGAGGGCCAACTTTGCGAAAAGGGTGCAGGTTATACATTCTTTTGGAGCGGAAGAGGAACTGAAGAAAGACGAGAAGCAGGGGTTGGATTTGCAATCAAAACAGCAATTGTCAGCAAGTTAGCGGGGCCCCAAAGGGAATAAATGACCGACTCATGACGGTCAAGATCCCTCTGTTCTATGGAAGAAAACATGCCACCATCATTAGCGCGTATGCACCAACTATGACAAACCAGGAAGATGTCAAGGATAAGTTTTACGAAGAACTACATGCAGTCATTGCATCAGTTCCTAAAGCAGATAAGCTCATCATTCTTGGTGACTTTAATGCAAGAGTAGGCTCAGATAACATCTCCTGGAATGGCACTATTGGTAGGTACGGCGTGGGTCGCTGTAACAGTAATGGACTTCGTCTCCTCCAGACTTGCGCAGAACATGACCTCCTTGTCACCAACACCATTTTTCGACTTCCTACCCGCAACAGGACCTCCTGGATGCACCCTCGCTCAAAGCATTGGCACCTAATTGACTATGTAATTGTTAGGAAGAAGGACAGGCAAGATGTCCGGGTGACCAAGTCCATGTGTGGTGCCGAATGCTGGACTGATCATCGCCTCATTGTATCTAAACTTAAAATTCGTATCCAACCAGCCAGGCGCCCTCAGGGGAAGAAAACTCAAAAGAGGCTGGATGTTACCAAACTAAAGAAGACAAAAATCAAACAGTCATTTACTGACACCTTAGAAGACCGTCTCAAATCTATCTCGCTAGACGGCCAAAGTGTGGAAACAAATTGGGCAGCCCTAAGTGAGCAGATCTACAACACTGCTACAGAGGTCCTGGGTCCTTCCATCAAGAAACAAAATGACTGGTTTGATGAGAACTCAGATGATATAAAGCAGATGTTGGCTGAGAAACACCATCTCCATAAAGCATATTTAAATGATCCAAAATCTACATCCAAGAAAGACGCTTTCAACAACATGCGTAGAATCGTCCAACATAAACTACGCCAGATGCGGGATTCATGGCTGAGTAATAAAGCAGATGAGCTCCAAGGCTTTGCTGACAGCCATGACTTGAAAAACTTTTACCTTGCACTCAAAGCGGTCTATGGTCCAACATCATCAGGATCATTTCCCCTCCTTAATGCAGATGGAAAAACACTAATTACAGACAAGGAAAAAAATGCTCCAACGCTGGGCTGAACATTTTAATAATATCTTGAACCAGCCATCATCTATTAACGACGAAGCCATCATCCGCCTGCCCCAAATTCCTATAAATGAAGCATTAGATGATGTACCAACTCTGGAGAAAACTAAAAAAGCGATTCGTCAACTGTCTAGTGGAAAGGCCCCTGGCTCCGATTCAATTCCTGTTGAGGTTTATAAAGATGGCGGTGCAGTTCTGATAGAGAAACTTCATATGATCTTCCAGCAAATGTGGCAGAGTGAAACCATCCCACACGATCTTAAAGATGCCTCAATTATACATCTATATAAACGTAAAGGTAATCGCCAAGACTGCAACAATCATCGAGGCATCTCTCTTTTATCAATCGCTGGGAAGATATTCGCCAGAATTCTTTTGAATCGCCTTACGGCTCATCTTGACAAAGGTCTTTTACCTGAAAGTCAGTGTGGATTCCGGAAAGAACGTGGAACCACAGATATGGTGTTCGCTGCAAGACAGCTACAAGAAAAATGCCAAGAACAGCACTGTGACCTGTACACAGCTTTCATCGACTTGACAAAGGCGTTCGACACGGTCAGTAGAGAGGGTCTATGGAAGATCATGGCAAAATACGGCTGCCCAAAGAAATTTATCACAGTAGTGCAGCAACTGCATGATGGAATGCAGGCTAGAGTTCAGGAAAACGGTGAGCTATCAGAGCCTTTCCCCGTCTCAAATGGAGTTAAACAAGGGTGCGTACTTGCACCGACTCTGTTCAGTATCATGTTTTTCTGCTATGCTGACTGATGCTTTTAGAGACGGGGACACAGGAATCGACATTAGTTATCGAATTGATGGAAAATTGTTTAACGTTAGGAGGCTTCAAGCAAAAACCAAGGTCAAATCACACACCATCAGAGATCTTCTGTTTGCTGATGATTGTGCCCTCAATGCTGGCTCAGAGGCTGATCTGCAGCATAGTGTGGATAGATTCTCCGAAGCCTGCGCCAACTTTGGGCTTACCATCAACACGAAGAAAACAGAAATCATGTACCAACCAGCTCCTGGCACAGTTTATACTGAGCCAGTCATCAAGGTTAATGGTGAGAAACTGAATGTTGTGAACAGATTCACATACCTTGGTAGCACACTATCCCAGAACATTGTCATTGATGATGAGGTGAACACCAGGATCTCCAAAGCCAGCAGCACATTTGGCAGACTATACACCAACGTTTGGCATCGAAGTGGCATTAGTCTACAGACAAAGCTGAAGGTGTACAGAGCTGCGGTGCTTCCAGTGCTGCTATATGCATGTGAAACATGGACTGTATACAGGCGCCACGTAAAGAAGCTAAACCACTTCCATACAGTCTGTCTCAGGAAGATAATGAACATCAAATGGCAAGACAAGATCCCGGATACCGCCGTTCTTGACAGAGCTGGTATCCCTAGTATTGATACTATTCTGATGCAGTCACAAATTCGCTGGGCAGGTCATGTAGTCCGCATGCCAGACCATCGACTGCCAAAGATACTCTTTTATGGTGAGATGCAGAAGGGTAAACGCTCCCATGGTGGCCAAAAGAAGCGCTTCAAAGACACGTTAAAGACGTCATTAAAAACCTTTGACATAAACCCAGACACATGGGAAGCTGCTGCGCAAGACCGAACTGCTTGGCGCACATCTCTTCGTAAAGGTGCAGCAGCATGTGAATCATCCAGAAGAGCAGCAGCGGAACAGCGGAGACAAGCTAGAAAGGACCGTGAAATAAAACCTTCACATGAAGCAAACATTCCCTGCCCACACTGTCCAAGATCTTTCCAGGCCCGCATCGGGCTCTTCAGTCACCTTCGTACCCATAGACTAACCTAACATATTCTTAAATAATTGGATGAACAGAGTGGTCTTCATCACCCGTGATGGACGAACAACCAAATATCTGACTTACTGATGTCAGAAAGGAGTTGTGTAAACTCACATATTTGCTGTAGTTTGCTGTAGCTGACGAAGGTGGAATTGTACGAGATCAGCTTTATTATATACATGCACCACTGGCTGATGAACTGTATTCATACATGCTATGTCCTGAATTGTCAATGACTATTTTATGTTGATGTCGGCGTACCTGTCGTTGTGATGTATTAAAGTCAATCAAACGTCAGAGGTGTTCCAAGAACTATGTGAATTACTGCATGTAATTACTACAACAAGTGTGATGTCATTTAGACGCATTGTCTTCCACGAACTTTCATACACGCATTTGCATTCATTGAGGTCTACTCACACACTATATTAATACAACGCCTCAACACTTTCAAGTCATCCAAACGAATGCCAGCATTGTTGCGGCCAACCAGGGCCTATATATAATTATGTCCGCCTGTGTGGCTTAGAATCGTTTCCAACATTGATACTGGACATTCTTCAACATTCAACTCTACACTTACGGTGGCCAAACTGAGCCTGTCCTATTTGTGTCACGGATACCTGTTACGCTTGGACGAACACAGACCATTCCTGACTGTTTACATTTATGGTATCCAGTGTGAGCCTTCTACGTCAAGAATAGCCTGTTACAACATCTTTAGGATGCGACCATTTTCCAGGCGGCGGACATGGCCAAGGCATCATAGTTTATGCTGCCTGAGCCGTGTATACATGTCTTGAAGGTCAGCTGGTACCAGCACTTCGACATTTGTCACCTTGTCCTTCCACGAAATACCAAGGATGTGGTGTAGACACCGTAGATGGAAGGTATTGAGCCTTCTTTCTTGCTTAGTATAGGCTGTCCATGTCTCACTGCCATATATAAACGTGCTCGTTTATCATTATACTTCTATTCTAAATGTTATAGCGCAGACTGAGCATTGAGCCACACTGCAGGTGGTCTTCCTTGCAGGAAACCTGCACCAAGCAGTCACGTGCTCTTGTAGCTGCGGTTTCTGAAGCAATTTATTTTACAAGATGAGGCTGATAGCCTCATGCACAACCTTATATTAGTGGCCTTGTACGACATGCTTGAGGGTGCAGTAGTCCTATCCTGTCTTTGTCTCTTCAAAGACCCCCGGGAACTACCCGGGGATTCATGTAGAGCATAATAAAAGTCATAACAAATATTTGCTGTGGGCTTACATGTGACGAACTGTGTTTGTTCACTCTTTAAAAAAAGTGCCATAAATTGCCAAGTCACGAATCTTTTACTGTCACCGCATGCAAGTCGCGTTATGAGAAATGTGCCAGATTAACGTGGTGCTCCAGTTCTGATTCCTACCTAGACATTCATAACTTCAACAAATAATTTATAGATTTTCTGACCTACCATTTTGTATTGCTGACTGTTTATCCAAATAAGTGTTAAATGGAGTAGTTCTGTAACCTTGTACTTTTGTTGACTGATTTGAATGGTTGCCTGCGTCTATGTTCGTGTATGTCCTGAGTAAAGTTGTTTGTGTTTTTATGTGATTTATGCAATTCATGGAGACTCCGTAGAGTAATATTCTGCCACATTTATCCCTAACATAGGTCACATGACAAAGTCATTACTGAAAAATCATGAACGTTGAAGTATCGTGACAGTTGACGCAAGTAATCTTGTCTCTCAACAAGCCCCGCCTCTAGTGCTGTTTATCAATTATCTTCTGGACTTCTTTCCACGGTCCAGTATATTTTCTCATTCTCATCCTCTACATCTTTTCCCTTCAACCTTTAACCTTCAACCTTCAACCTTTCCTGTAGTCACAGTATAATCCAGTTTTCCCCCTCGCGTGACATGTCCACAGAAAGTGGATTACTTCCTTCTAGGTTTTTCCTGTGACTTTTCTACTTTTTTGCGAAACTTTTGGAAACGTCTGTGGCTAGATGGAAGTTAAATAATACAATAGTTCCCAGAAATGGAGAAAAGAACTAGCGAACTAGAGGTATGGATGGCACAAGGCAAGACAGGTAGATAACTGCACAGTACCAGATGCTAGCTGTTAAAGAGAGCTGTTAAGTAAGTCACCTTCTCGCTAGACCTATCATATGCTCGAAGGGTGTCTATATTAATAACTGGGTCGAATGCAGCTCGTTAGTTATCCATATAGATTTTAAAATATTAAATATTCTTTGGAATTTCACAACAAAATTTCAAATTGTAACTGGAATTTAACAAAATTAATGAACTGCAATTTTAAAAATATATAAGTACACTTTAATAATTAAAATAGATATCTAGTAAAAGTTTCAGATAGGTATTTACAAAATCACAAGCTGGATATTAATAAATTGTCAATGCCTCTTATCATCATATCAGCTATTTGGTGAATTCTGGATTTTCTTTTCTTAATAACACAGTTCACTTATCTATTCAGTTTCTTTCTCTACAGACACTTCTGTAGTTTGATCAGGTACAGACTTTCTAGAGACTTTATTCACCTGGGTAGGTAGACGCAATGCTACTTCCAGACAATGCAGAAATAGTCCTTTACTCACACTCTGCAGTCGATTTTACACTTTTCTAGAACATTGGTTGCTACACTCTGTCGTCTAGGAACCTGCAAACGTATGCAGCAGACTATCGTATCTGTTGTCTACAACTAAGACGATCCTCCAATAATGACGGGCCACTGTTGATCAGAATCCTCATTTTGACAACATATTCTTAAGGCCGTGATCATGTCGATGAAAGAAGTATGTCATATAATCAATAAAATACACCGGAAGACTATGAACACCATTAAACAATTTTCTGAATTCTGTCTTAATTAATTCCCTTTGGTCCTTAGTTACGCCAAAGTGGTTTTCCTAATACAAAATAGAGGAATTTATATGGAACGAAGAAGAAAAAGAGAAAGTAGTAGAAGAAGAAGACGAACTCTTGTGCACACGGCATTAAAAACTAAGCCCTAAAAAGGACTGTAAGCTAGCATTGTGTAATCCTGATAAGGACTCTAGCTGCGTCAATGCTGTTCAGGATTGTTTTCAGGTTATATTCAGCCGGAGACCAACTTCAGTTAAATATTACACCAAATTATAAGACACTAAAATAATTAACAATCTATACATTTTTATAAATATACCCTTCAAACACAGTATAAAGGATGCTGGCTTGAGCTTATCACTAAGCAATAAGCTTCACAAGAGCAAGTCAGTTTGACTTCTTAGCGGTCTGCTGTAGCTAGTAACTTCCTACTCGTCTGGGCCAGTCTGCTGGACGTCTTCTCAGCAATGAGACCTTGAAGTGAATTTTTGAAATAGTCCAGAATTGAAACTGAAGTGGGGTCATTTACATTTTTCCAGTCCGTTTGATTTGATTGAACCTGTGTTTGATTGGATCTCCCTCTCACAGATATTATTGGTTTAATCTGTCTCTGGTTGGATCTCCTTTTTGTCATCCCGATGAGTTTCTCCTTTTCACTACCTCTACACTTCATTGGCTCTTTTTTGGCACTACTGATTGGTTGCCTCCGTTTTCGTCCCAGAATAATTAGGTAACTCCCCCGTTGTGAATCTCACATATTGAAATATAGAAATATATACGATTAATCATTAAAATTAATCAATTTTAGAGCAATTTTTCAGAATGTCCCTGTCCGTGTCACTACAGTGGAGTCAAACGTTAACATCAAACACAGAACGTCAGCGGCCACATAAAAATTATTAAGGCCTGTAGACATATGTTTGAAGGCCTATGTACCACAGGGAGCTAAACATAAAAAATAAAAAGAATTAAATATTCATCGGTAGGTGAAATATTTATTTACGAAGTAAAAATTTCGGAAAATGTCACATGCTATAAAAATCATTGTAAGGTACAGTGACAGACAGTTTCTAAATAAATAGAACATAAATTTTCAATATTTGTACCGAAGTTCAACGTGCAGCCTTACACAATACGCCCCTTATATCAATATAATTGAAGTTCATGTCAGAAAACCGCTGTATGTAATTAGACGAATATGAACAAGCGAGAAGAAAAAAGGTGCGAATATTTGCCAGGATCAAATGTAATCTGTAGTCGAACAGAGGCCCATTGTTTTCGTATATTCGGGTAATGGAAAAATGGCAGCAGCTGATTATATTCGTGATATATTGACGCCGCAGGTTAGCTTTCACTCCATGATTCTCAAACTTTAGCGGCAGGTACTTCTTATCAAGCCCCCCAGTGACTTTCATTCTTGAAGCACCTAGACAAGCCACAGCAAGAGTCAACAGTACATGTGGTGCCTTCTTGCTTCACCAACTTACTTTATTATTTTACTTACAGTTTAAGCGTCGTGGGGCGATGCAGTTGTTGTTTTTGTTAGCGGTTTGTTGTCTTTACTAAAAGCGATCAGGTAAATGTAGTCACATAACAAATACTGCCGTAGGAGTAAAGTGTTACAGACTTCACTTTACTAGCTCCAGATTTATAAGGTGAGGTGGCCAGTTCCCTTCGCTTGCTGGATTTGCTATCCCTAACTCAAGAGCAGAGTTACGTATCCATTTACAGATGGGTAGACTGGAAAGTGACGCTACCAGGTTTCGAACCCGGAATCAGGTATTCTGTCGCAAAAGGCAAGAGCTCTAACCAGTCTGCCCATCGGACACTCTTGCCTTTACTAGTTTATGCACAAGTTTATTCATTACTATTATTGCTATCGTGTCCATGTCTGCTTGACGTACGTCGTCCTGCACAGAAGTCATATCTTCTGCTTGAACTATGATTGTAGTTCGCTACCCCAAAGCGAGGGACATTTCTCGAAGTCATTAGCAAGTCTCAAAGATGGTCAGATATAGTACTGAACTACTTGTCATCTCAACAGATTATAACGACCAGAGACAAAAGAAAGAAAACATTAGAGAAAAGAGATTCAAAGTTAAACAAAAGACATTTCTTGATGAAATGAAAATTATACGATCCGTAACTGGTAGTATCTTCTCTGATGGTATGTCAGCAGCGAACCAACGCTGAATGAGGCATGCAATCATTAAAACATCCAAATCCAAGCGAGGGGAAACAAATACACTTGTTGACAACTGGACTTATTGTAAATAATCCCCATTTAAAAACTAGAACACGATCAGAAGTCAACTTGCAAGTGCTTGGAGTAAGCGGTAGTCAGCCGAATGCTGCATTGATCAATGTGGTGTGACATTTAAAAAATAATATGTTTCGTTTACGAGTTATCTAAGAATATATTCATCTTACTCCGCTTCTATTGGGCATTGTGTCTTCTTCTTCTTCTTTGATCCTTAGCCGCCGACCGTCAAAGCAGTCAGTGGCCATCACGCCTAGTGGCGTCTTGTAGGGCAACAACAAATTGATTCCACTTTGCTCGGTCGGTGGCCATCCTTCGTACAGTGCCCCAACTCTGGTTCATTCTTTGCATCTCAGCCTCCACAGTCCTCCGCCAGGTTGTTTTTGGTCGGCCTCTTTTTCGTTTTCCTTCAGGGGTCCAAAGCATAGCTGTTCTTGTGATGGCATCGGGGTCTCTTCTGAGGACATGACCAACCCAGTTCCAGCGTCTGCCAGCTATGATGGTGTGCATGTCCTCTTGCTTGCTACGAGTAAGCAGATCTTGGTTAGTGATGGTATTCGGCCAAAAGATTCGGTGAATTTTTCTTAGGCATGTTGTGTGAAAAGAGGACAATTTCGACATTTCCTTCTCTGTAACTCTCCAGCATTCCGCACCATAGAGAAGCACAGAAAGCACACAGCTCTGATATAATCTTAATTTTGTGCTTGTGCTGTATTGGGAGGACTTCCAGATGTTGTTTAGGCTAAAGAAGGCTGTTCTTGCCTTATTCATTCTGATGTTGATGTCTTTGCCTGCCCCGCAGTCTGGTGTTACTATGCTTCCTAGGTATGTGAAGGTATCTGTCTGTACCAATTGCTTATTCCTTACTGATATGGGCTCAGGGTTGCTCACATTGAGCGTCATGACCGCAGACTTCTTTAAATTGATGTTCAAGCCCACCTGCTGGCTAAACTTATTAAGTCTATCCGTTTTTTCCTGGATGTGTTGATGTGAATGTGCTAGTAGTGCAATGTCATCTGCATTGTGTATATACAACATATTCAAATTAAAAACAAAACCACACAAATACTAATCGGAGTCTATTGTTTAGTATTTTGAATGGTTTTCTTCCAAGCAAACGTTCTGTGTTCGATTCTGGGATAGTTACAATTTATTTTACAGTTTATTCTCGTGTCTTCAGTTTAAAGACCACTTTAAATACCTCGGAGCTGTTATAGACCGGAAGGGAGGCATCAAAGAAGAGTTTGCAACTCGAAAAGCAGCAGCTGGGAGACTTTTTCAGGCCATAAATCGAGGATTCCTCAGCAAGAGAGAAGTTGGTAAGAAAACGAAGATGGCTGTATACCGCTCCACCTTTGTCCCAGTCTTGACATATGGATGCGAGTCGTGGGCAATGACTACAACCCACAAAAGCCAGATCCAAACCTCAGAAATGAGGTATCTGAGGAAGGTGGGTGAAGTAACAAGAAGAGACATGGTCCGCAACCAGACGATACGTCAAGGCCTAAAAACCCAACCCCTGCAGACCCAAATAGAACAGTCCCAACTAAGATGGTTTGGCCATGTCTGCAGAATGGGAGAAGATCGGCTACCGCGACAAGCATGGGAAACTAAGAGCCAGGGATCCAGACCCCCAGGACGACCCAGACTCCGATGGGAGGACAACATTAGACAATCTTTGAAGGACACAGGACTAGAATGGAACCAGACCAGGACGAAGACAGCCGATAGGATAGTCTGGCGCTCTCTCTTCCAAACCTCTACACCTCACGGTAGAAGGGGAACGACCAAGTAAGTCTTTAGTTTTTATAACAGTGTTTTTGTTCATTATAATTTGCAAATTGTATGTGTGTTGACAGGTTTACTTGCTCGGTGGAAGGAAAAGATGGAAGGAAATAGAAAGGAGGAAAAGGAAGAAATGGTGCCATCCTGAGACAGAAATCGCACACTATAATTCTTTGCCGTTATTACTTGAGAGGTTACTTTCTAGTAAACACATAACACTGGTACGAGACGTGCTGTCTCTAGGCAACGGCCACGCCTTACCTGCGATACTGGCGTCATCACCAATGGAGGTTTGAAGAAATCCACGCCAGGTGGGGAGGTAGTCTGATCGCCTGTAGGTGCGGATATGGTTGTAGCTGACGGTAAAGTTGGTTGCAATGCTGCAGGTTTAGTGGTTGGGATCGCAGAAACACCGGCAATCGGAGCTGGTTGCGAATTTTGTCGAGTATTAACAGAAATAGGTCCCGAAGCTCTTCTGGCTGATGTACCTTGCGATGATTTAGTTGAGTGCATGATTACAAGTCGCTCACGCGTCTATTTTCACAAAAAAGGCAGCTAATTCCGGGTCACCTTTGGTATTCTAAAGCGTTGAGATGTAAGTCACAAAGTTAAGGCTGAGTTTCAGACGTCTGAAGGAGGTTAGAGTAATCTTGGATGTCGCACTATCCCATGTAAAAGTGCACATCACGCAAACTCTAAGATGGTATCACAGGGGAAGTCTGTGATCATACAGTTTAGAGTGTTTTCTGTTTTTGGAAAGAAAATAAGAAACTGTGATCATTATAGAAGAATGTTAAAATACAATGGACAACTTTCAAGAGTAATGAAGACGTTATGAAAGATTCCACTGCGGAAAGGAATCTTATTACTCCTGTTAGACGATAACAATCTACTTTCTTTGGGCAGATAAAGTGAAGAAGACAGGTGAAATATACCATGACAACAGAAAAGATTAAAGGAAAAAGAAAGGACGGCAAATATAGAATACACTAGACATTTTGACATCAGGTTGTGGACAGAAGTCAACAACAAAATTGATAAATTGTACTGGAGACAGAAAGTTGTGGAAAGACATGATCTCCTACGCCACTAGGTATGGTGCTTTAAGAAAAAGAATTACAAATAAGAAACACGAAGAATGCATAGAGAAGTTGACAATAAAATGACTTGGATAACTGCATACACTGCAACTACAGCATTTTATGGAATAAGCTGATATATAGTCACAAGGACGAACAGTTCAACCATTAGATGTTACTGACTTTCTTTACTTGATGCTGCGTACAATACAAGGATTGAAATAGTTCGACCAGGTTACCCATGTGGAACTGATGACAACAACCAGACAAGTTTCAGTGGAACAAGAGATGACAAGAACCAGACAAGTGCCAGTGGAAAAAGAGATGACAAGAACCAGACAAGTGCCAGTGGAAAAAGAGATGACAAGAACCAGACAAGTGCCAGTGGAAAAAGAGATGACAAGAACCAGACAAGTGCCAGTGGAAAAAGAGATGACAAGAACCAGACAAGTGTCAGTGGAACAAGAGATGACAAGAACCAGACAAGTGTCAGTGGAACAAGAGATGAGAAGAAGATGCTGACAATGGATTGGCCACACATGAGGAGATCTGAAGATAGTACGCGTATTACAAGTTAGTCCTTCTTCTTGAATCCCCAAGATGAGAAAGAAAGTGGGAGACCCCCCCCCCCCACCCTAAAAAAGAGCAGAAGAGAACTGGAGAAAGAGATGAAAAGAACACAGAAGTTCAGACAAGACCACGAACGAATGACACAGAACAAGATGGTCTGATATAAATGTGTTGGCAACTTGTGTTTCTTGGTCAACTGGAAGGTAATGATGATGATGATGATGATGATGATGATGATGATGATGATGATGATGATGATGATGATGATGATGATGGAAGTAAAGGCACGTGACAGTGAAACAAAACCAATTGTCATCATCACAAGGCAGTCTTTGTTCTAGAATGCTTATAGCAAGACAAGAAAGGGAGATCGACAAACAAGATGGGACGGAAACTGGAGCTGGACATGGATGGATGAAGAATACTGGACACCTTGAACTAATAGTGCATAACAAGAAAACTTGGGGTGACTGTGATACAGCTAAAAGTTATTTCATGAATGGATCAACCAGGTCACACCAAATACTTTCTTTCTCCTTCCCCACCACCATAAAAAACTGCATTTCTACATGAAATATTTTAAAAATTGCATAAAAATATAACACAAAATCTTACACATACAGGAATCTATAAGGTTAATGTGTTGTCTGAAGTTACATATACAGGAATCTATAAAGTTAATATGTTGTCTGAAGTTACACATACAGGGATCTATAAAGTTAACGTGCAGTCTGAAGTTATACATACAGGAATCTATAAGGTTAACGTGTGGTCTAAAGTTACACTGGACACACGTAGGGATCTAAATGTAACTTGCTGTCTGGAGTTATGCCTGGCATATAGAGACATTTATATGTTAGTATTTTATCAGAAGTTATTCTTGACAAATATAGGAATCTGTATGTTAATGTTTTATCCGACGTTATACCTGACACGTACAGGAATATTTATGTTTACATGTTGTCTGAAGCTGTACCTGACACATACAGGAATCTATATGTTAACATATTGTTTGAAATTGTACCTGACACACACAGAAATCTATATCATAACGTATTGTCTGAAATTGTACCTTACACACACAGTAATATATATGTTAACTTTCTGTCTGGAGTTATACCTGACATATTCATGCATCTTTATGTTAAAATGTGTGAACAAGTATATTTGTAAAAATTAATTAACATATGTAAAAAACAAATTTTTCATTTACCCATCACTTACGTATTTCACGTCCAAGTTACAAGGATGTATGAATCTATTTTAAATTTGTATCTTTAAAAAGAAACGTATGCTGCATAAGTTCTGTCAAGAGTAACGTAAACTTACATTCACTGTTATCCCAGGCAGCGATATAGAAGAACCATAATATATAATGCAAAATCAGTTCCAGCCTATTCAAATTGTGCACCCGGTTCAAAGAAACAAAACTAACTTATTCTTTTCACTGCTCATAAAGTCCACACTTCTATCAAACCAGTAGAGCTTTTTTTTTTTTCGTCTGCGACAACCGAGTGCCGTGACTTACATAGCTATCGAAATTCTTCCCAGGTAACTTTCTTGTTGAGACAAGCGTGAGATTAGATTTGCGATCACTCCTAACAAGGTCACAAGTCAGGTTAGTAGACGTCGTGTCACATTACGCGATCCAGCACCAGTGATTCTCACATTTGTAGGAAGGACTGAACCATTTAAAGTGTAATAAGTCAACGAATATTTTTCCGAAGAGCTATGAGACCAATAGAGCACCATCACCTACTTGTCAAGTGCCGTGCCGACCAGCATTGCCGATTATCTCTGGGTGTCCAAGAAACTTATTTTGAATTAAATTTCTTTTAATATTTTGAATTCATAACATTATTTCATTTCTATCTGTCCTGAATTGTTTTAGCAGCTGATTTTATCAACGGTTACAAGATTGTGTATTTACAAGCACGTATACCCACTGTCACAGTATGTCTTATGATAATTGTGATTCGCCCGTGCTTCACAGAGAGCAGCATGTAAAGATGGTAGAACGTGAGTGATAGTCAGTGTACAGTTGATAAGATGTATATAACACGAAGTCTGTGAATTTATCTAAAAATAGCCAGTCATGTGACTGGAAGCTGCGCAATGAGGTTGCGTAAAGGTTGTTTGACTGGGCATGGTAGGGTGTTCGAGAGACCCGCAAGTTTGCCGTAAAGGAAAGACGTGCATAGAGAAGAGGGTGGTGGATCTCTTCTGTCTTACTGGTGGCTGCTTAGTTTTGTCCAGCGTGAGGCTATAAATAATTGAGTCATAGTAGTGTGAGGTGTTCTGGAAATCAGTGAGTCTAAGTGCCGTAGTGTTTATAAGTATATTGATCTCTTGTTATATTTCATTGCCATTAGCGGGTTGAATGCCATATTAATATAGTGAAGTTAGCAGACGATTTAAATGATGTCGTTTAGTCATTGCTAACGAGCTATTTTGAATCTGTACATCTGCACTGTGTACGTAATTTTACTGTACTTGTAGGATTGTCGCATTTATTTGTGGAGATTTCCAGAGCTTTTAAGAGTTGTTCTTTAAGATGGTGTAGATTGTGACCTCTCGCATTACGTCACGAGCCTAGTTTTGAGGACTTAGTTACAGTGTGATATCGCTTAACTACATTTCTCCAGGCATACATTTGTATCGGCTACACGCATACGGTGACCCCCTTAACAATGACGGTAGACGAACTAAAGTCAGCATCTTCAACTTTCAGCATCTACAGCATATTTAGAAGATTTAGGAGTTGTAATAGATAAATAGTGTAACTTGACTAATTACGTAACGGCTCTTTAATTAAAAAATTTTTGTGTAAATGTACGGTTATATTTCAAAATTGTTGCCATGATAGCCTGAGTCTGTGTCTGTAAGATTATCTGAGCTCCTTCCTCGCGTGAGCACTACATAAAGTTGACCATGAGCAGAGACTGATTATGGCAGGTACACAGTTAAATGATCACGTGATTGTCCCTGTACATTGTTGATTGTCAAGGCAAACGCAAAAACACCGGAAACTGACCACGTCTAGATGCCAGGAAAGCTGGTATTTCTTGACTCTATTCTGATGCGTGGAACAGAAACTCGTGCACCTTAATTTCTGCCTCCGATTACTTTTTTTGAAATTTTAAAAATGTCAGTCTTCTGTCTGTAGCTACAACAGAATGTCAAGGTTAAACAATTTTTTTTTTAATGAAAAGGTATTGGGTAGCTCTTTTATTATGAAAGTTAATTATTTCACTTCTTTGTCATTCCTTGACGGGTTACTAGCGAAGAGATCTGAGTAATGCAAATAAAATAAATTCATCAAAATGGCGGTGGTTTTTTTGTTTTGTTAAGAACGAGAACATGCGCCAGAAAAACCACATAAAAACGGCACTTGGCTTTCATCACATGTAACATCATCAGCAGAACGACACAGAAATACGATCATATGTAACATCATCAGCAGAACGACACGGAAATACGATCACATGTAACATCATCAGCAGAACGACACAGAAATACGATCATATGTAACATCATCAGCAGAACGACACAGAAATACGATCACATGTAACATCATCAGCAGAACGACACAGAAATACGATCACATGTAACATCATCAGCAGAACGACACAGAAATACGATCACATGTAACATCATCAGCAGAACGACACAGAAATACGATCACATGTAACATCATCAGCAGAACGACACAGAAATACGATCACATGTAACATCATCAGCAGAACGACACAGAAATACAATCATATGTAACATCATCAGCAGAACGACACAGAAATACGATCATATGTAACATCATCAGCAGAACGACACAGAAATACGATCACATGTAACATCATCAGCAGAACGACACAGAAATACGATCACATGTAACATCATCAGCAGAACGACACAGAAATACGATCACATGTAACATCATCAGCAGAACGACACAGAAATACGATCACACGTAACATCATCAGCAGAACGACACAGAAATACGATCACATGTAACATCATCAGCAGAACGACACAGAAATACGATCACGTGTAACATCATCAGCAGAACGACACAGAAATACGATCACATGTAACATCATCAGCAAAACGACACAGAAATACGATCACATGTAACATCATCAGCAGAACGACACAGAAATACGATCACATGTAACATCATCAGCAGAACGACACAGAAATACGATCACATGTAACATCATCAGCAGAACGACACAGAAATACGATCACATGTAACATCATCAGCAGAACGACACAGAAATACGATCACATGTAACATCATCAGCAGAACGACACAGAAATACGATCACATGTAACATCATCAGCAGAACGACACAGAAATACGATCACATGTAACATCATCAGCAGAACGACACAGAAATACGATCACATGTAACATCATCAGCAGAACGACACAGAAATACGATCACATGTAACATCATCAGCAGAACGACACAGAAATACGATCACATGTAACATCATCAGCAGAACGACACAGAATTACGATCACATGTAACATCATCAGCAAAACGACACAGAAATACGATCAGACCGTGGACAAGTAATAGTTACTCCGGAGATTCGGTACAGATACTCGTACATCCGAATGACGTTGCGAGAATGAACGTGTTCGACAAACGACCAGTTACATACACCATAAAAATGTGCTGTAATTGGGGATAATCGCTTTCAAGACACAACGCAGTGTGGCCAAACAGTAAGGGTTTCGTCTCTAATTCTATAGGTACCAGGTTCGCTCCCAGTACTGGGAGTACAAGTAATAGAATTTTTTCTTTTTTCACAACTAGTGGTTCCTAATGACGTCATATCTCCCCTGATCTCCTGAGTAATGAGATCGGATCCCTGGCTTTCTCTGATTAGGGCGAATAAAATAGGAGGTCTCGTCCCGTGTGCAAGCTGCGACGTTAAAAATCCATCGGCAGTTGGAAATTATACAGTGTAGGCTGTACGGCCGTTGACCTGGCCAAATTTGAAAATTAGGAAACCTACCCACCACAACAATATTTATAGAATGTGTGATTTCTATTTACACACATTGAGATTCTCGCCGGTGCTAAAGGAGTTCATGCACTGTACTGAGATCCTCCTTGTGTGATCGAAGGGAGGAGATCGGAGCACTGACGGAGTTATCCATGTGCAATGAAGATAGTCCTTAAAACCAAACGCCACAACCCACAACCCACAACTGTGGAATATTAAATCTCAACGGTACAAAAGCTATTTATAGATTATATTACGTCTAAAATATTGACAGGTTTAGTTCAAAGAAAATAAATATTAGACAAACATAAAGGTATGTTTTCAGGCACTCGTAAGAAATAAAGAAGTAGAACACTAGACAACAGAAAAACAACAGACGTGAGTGGCTTACCCAGGACTCGAACCCAGGACCTTCCTTGCGACAACCCCGCCTAGCTATGCAAGCGAATCACACTATCCTCCCTGCCATCTAGGCATCACCAAAAAGTGATGCTTCGATGACGCAAGACATAACACCGGAAATTTACCATGGGCAGTCCAGCCTATTAATGACATTGCGAAGTCCGTAAAACTCAGAATGTTAGACGGGCCTGCTTGTCCAATTCTTAACACTTTAAAAATAAACTTCGTTCGTTCTTTCCTTTTGTTTAATATCATCTGTCTTTCTTTCTTCCTTACCAGTGCGTACTATTAACTGATTTTCGTTATATATTGTCGTAAAAAGTAAGCCTATCAGGCAGCTGCCCTGGCAAAATTTACATAAGTTAGAAACCCACCCACAACAAAAATATTTAAAGGATTGTGTGATTCCTATATACACACATTGGGATTTTCGCCAGTGCTACAGAGTTCGTGCACTGTTCTGAGATCCTCCTTGTGTGATCTGAGGGAGGAGATCGGAGCACTGATGGAGTTGTCCGTGTGTAATGATAATAGTCCTTAAAACCAATTAGGTTTCCCTGTTTGTGTTTTCTTCTTTGTTTATACAAACAGTTGTACTATACACTATCCACACCCTTCTTTGTTTACACAAACAGTTGTACTGTACACTATCCCCACCGTTCTTTGTTTACACAAACAGTTGTACTGTACACTATCCCCACCCTTCTGTGTTTACACAAACAGTTGTACTGTACACTATCCCCACCCTTCTGTGTTTACACAAAAAACTGTAATGTACACTATCTCCACTGTTCTGTGTTTACACAAACAGTGGTACTGGACACTATCCACACCCTTCTGTGTTTACACAAACAGTTGTACTGTACACTATCCACACCCTTCTGTGTTTACACAAACAGTTATACTGTACACTGTCCCCACCCTTCTATAATTACACAAACAGTTGTACTGTACATTATCCACACCCTTCTGTGTTTACACAAACAGTTATACTGTACACTATCCCCACCCTTCTTTGTTTACTCAAATAGTTGTACTGTACACTATCCACACTCTTCTGTGTTTAAACAAAAAGTTGTGCTGTACACAAACAATTGTACTGTACACTATCCACATCAATCTGTATTTACACAAACAGTTCTACTGTACACTATTCACACCCTTCTGTGTTTACACAAACAGTGGTAGTGTACACTATCTCCACACTGCTGTGTTTACACAAACAGTTGTACTATACACTATCCCCACCCTTCTGTGTTTACACAAACAGTTATACTGTACACTATCCCCACCCTGCTGTGTTTACACAAACAGTTGTACTGTACACTATCCCCACCTTTCTGTGTTTACACAAACAGATGTACCGTACACTATCTCCACCCTTCTGTGTTTACACAAGCAATGGTACTGTATACTATCCTGACTCTTCTGTGTTTACACAAACAGTTGTACTGTACACTAACCTCACCCTTCTTTGTTTACACAAACAGTTGTACTGTGCACTTTCCCCACCCTTCATTGTTTACACAAACAGTTGTACTTTACACTATCCACACCCTTCTGTGTTTGCACAAACAGTTGTACTGTACACTATCCCCACCCTTCTTTGTTTACACAAACAGCTGTACTGTACACTATCACCACTGTTCTGTGATTACACAAACAGTTGTACTGGACACTATCCACACCCTTCTGTGTTTACACAAACAGCTGTACTGTACACTATCCACACCCTTCTGTGTTTACACAAACAGTTGTACTGTACACTATCCACTCCATTCTGTGTTTACAAAAACAGTTGTACTGTACACTATCCACACCCTTCTGTGTTTACACAAACAGTTGTACTGTCCACTTTCCACACCCTTCTGTGTTTACACAAACAGTTATACTGTACACTATCCCCACCCTTCTATGTTTACACAAACAGTTATACTGTACAATATCCCCACCCTTCTAAGTTTACACAAAAAGTTGTACTGTACACTATTCTAACCCTTCTGTGTTTACACAAACAGTTGTACTGTACACTATCCCCACCCTTCTGTGTTTACACAAAAAGTTGTACTGTACACTATCCCCACTCTTCTTTGTTTCCACAAACGGTTGTACTGTACACTATCCACACCCTTCTGTGTTTAACACAAACAGTTGTACTGTACACTATCCCCACCCTTTTGTGTTTACACAAACAGCTGTACTGTACACTATCCACATCCGTCTGTGTTTACACAAACAGTTGTACTGTACACTATCCGCACCCTTCTGTGTTTACACAAACAGTTGTACTGTACACTATCCATACCCTTCTGTGTTTACAGAAACAGTTGTACTGTACACTATCCACACCCTTCTGTGTTTACACAAACAGTTGTACTGTACACTATCCCCACCCTCCTGAGATGACTCAGACCCGAGGATTACATCCGTTTCCTGGCATGTTTTACGTCCTACGGCTCTTAATATGATCGTTTGAAGGTAATAACATCTATTTTTAAAAAAAAGTTTGTTGTTAGATTTAAAATTCCTTAGTTGTATATTGGGCAATGAAAGCAGTTACCCACCTGATAGAATATTTAAGGGAGTGCTTAACTCGCCGCGAGGCTAGAGTCATTTGGATGTATCAGGATCGACTCTCCGGGGTGCCTATTCATCATCATCACCACCCTTCTGCTCTCCAAGAAGCGTAAGCCTTCAACAAACGTATATCATGTCTCCCTGTTCCGTACCGTCCACTCAAGGTTTTTCCATGTCTTCCTGTCACGGGATTTGCCGCCCCTTTGCTCTGCAGTCGTCGTTCACCAGTGACCAAAACTCAAGAGTATTTATAATGAGTCGTCAAAAGTGTCTACCTTCGCACAAGATTACTCTTGGCAGAGTTGTAGATAGAAGGATAATGACGCTTCTATCTCAAGGGAGTTTCATAAGATAATTCAGAAGTCAAGAACAATGCTGCATAGGGCAGAGCACTATTAACGTATATCTGATCCGTCACTTTTTGTGAAGTTTTAAACAATGGTTTGACTGGTTTCATCCAGCGAAATTCTTTTTATACTTAATTGTATGTATGTATGTATGTAT